>PYAF01002201.1:48523-60062 GCA_007407185.1 Glycine tomentella | reverse complement strand
TCTCTTCCTATAAAGCTTTGACAAACTTCCTCCTAAAGGCTTCCTAGCTTCCACGTGATTCTTCACTATGGTGTGGTTCTTTCCTTACTTGATTTAGACTTGAAAAATGAAAGGATGAGGGTGTTGAGAGGGAGAGAGTTCACGTGAGAGTGTAGAGAGGAAAGCTTGGAGAATGACTTGCATTTAGGTCCCCCTCCCCTCCTTATATAGCATTTGGAAAATGATTTAATATTCATGGACATATTTGCCCTTTCTAACTAAATGACCTTCATTTAGTTTCATTCTAACCAAATTACCTCTTGTTCCATTGAATTGTAACTAAGTTAATGATGACTTTTTACTTTTATGAGAAAAATCTTCTTAAGCTGAACATACACCATACAAGTGTCATGCCACTTGTTTCCATCATGTGGCTTTGCTTTCCAAGTGCTTATCATGAAGATTCTACTCCCTTCTACTCCTTCATTCACGTGGTTTACAAGTTTAAGGAGAAGGAAGACAAGTGTCCCACTTAGTTGGTATGTCTTGGAACTTCTCCACTTTTTATCACAAAACCTGTTAAAATACTAATTCTGGATTCGTTAACCGTTGGATCTCCTTAAAATTTTAAAGGTAGACTACTATCCCACATATGTAACTTTTGACCGTAGGGATTGTTGAAATAATGTCTAGAGCTGTCCACGTGTTCTACCAAAGGAGACAAGAGAAGATTTTTCTTCTCATCTTGTATACATGTCCCAAGTGTCCACCACTTGTCTCTTTCATGAAGCTTACCTTTACAAGTGGCTTATTCATGAATTTTCTTGCCTATTCTACATCCTTCTTCATGTGGACTTCAAGCTTAAGGGGAAGAAAGACAAGTTTTTCTTCCTTTTATGCCATTAAATGTCATTTTTGATGCTTTAAGAAAAATCTAATTTCAATTATGGTTTTTCACATGGTAATTCCTTGTAGGAAGTCAATTTTAATTTGAATTCTTTCACCTAAAGATAAAATAATAAACTCTAGAGATCTCCAAAAATTATCTTTAGTTTCATTACAAATAACTCATAACCAATCTCTACAGAGTACTATACAGACCTCAAGCACAAGATTGTTCTTATCTTAATTTCAATTGGTCTATTTTTCTTCTAACCATTAAAATTACTAAATCATTTTATTAGATAAATCTAAACATCCTACAATTGGGAGAAAATTCCACAGATTCTATTTCTCATTTTCCATATTTTCCTGATGCCCGAATCCTTCTGAATATAATTTTAAAATTGTCACCTTATAAAATTCATAGAAATTCTATTCTGAGGTTTCTTGTTACAAAATATCTTAATAATCTGCTATCTAGGAGTGCTCTGTACTTCCATCAAGTTTCCACATAATTTCAAAGGGTATCTGGTCATTTCTGGCCTGAAGGGTATTATGGTAATTTGTCACTCTAGGGATGTGATTGTAATTATCCAAAATGTTCAAGGGTATTTGTGTAATTTTCACCACAAAATATCTAGCCAAAATATCTAGGGGCATTCTTGTCATTTCCAAAATATCCAAGGGCATTTGTGTAATTTCTTCCTTAAAATATCTTACTAAAATATCTAGGGGCATTTTCGTCATTTTCACCTTAAGGACATTTCTGTAATTTCTGATTTAAAAAAAGGGTAATATGGTCACTTCTCTTCAAACATTTTCTTAATGTCTCTAATTGATATTTCACCCAAATAGATCATCAAATCTCTCATCACCTAATACTCACATCAATAGCAATGCAAGAATAATTCATCACCTAATTGATATTTCAGGGTGTTACACTTTATCTTAAACGCATATTACTATAAAATATAGGCGAGGCATAAATATGATAAAAATAAAGTTTGCTCAAATTTATTAACCATGAAATACTAAATAGCAAAAGGTGTTCATATGATGAAACAGGTTGTCTTTAGGACACCTACATACTAACAGAGCTTTCACTTGTTCATGTAACTTCCTCACATATTCAGCCTTAGCTTTTCCATCTTTATGCTTTAAGACACAACGGCAACAAATCAAAAGGAGTTAAGGGCTTGAATCCATACACTATTTCAAATGGAGAATGTTGTGTAGTTCTATCGACAACCCTATTATATGCAAACTCAACATGAAGTAAACATTATTCCCAAGTCTTTATATTCTTTTTAATCACAACTCTAAGAAGAGAATAAAGAGTTCTATTCATTACCTCAGTTTGCCTATCAGTTTGGGGATGTCATGTAGTAGAGAAAAGAAGCCTTGTACCCAGTTTGCCCCATAAGGTTCTCCAAAAGTGACTTATGAATTTTATGTCATGATAAGAAACAATGCTTCTTGGAAGTCTTGGAGACGCACCACTTTCTTAAAGAACAAGTCAGCAACATGACAAGCATCATAAACTTTCTTACATAGTATGAAATGTACAATCTTAAAGAACCTGTCCACCACCACAAAGATGGAATCCTTGCCATTCCTTGTCTGAGGCAACCCTAAAACAAAGTCCATAGACAAATCAATCCAAGGAAAGTTAAGAATAGGCAAAAGAGAATAAAGTCCATGAGGCATTACCTTAGCCTTAGACTTCTTATAAATAATGCATCGTTCACAAAACCTATATACATCATGTTTCATGTGTGGCCAATAAAAACGTTCTTGCAACATAACCTTTAGGCGCACATAACCTTTTTTCTTTGAACAAATAATCACTATGCCTAAAGTATCCATTTTGAGCAATATGCACACATGCAAAATATTTAGAAGAGAAATCTGGACCATGTTCATACAATTCTTTAATATGCTCAAAGCCAATGAACTTAGTTTCAAGAGTAGATAACAAAACATACCTTCTTGAGAGTGCATCTGCTACCACATTGCTTGATCACATATGGGAATTGCTCAAGAAACTCAACCCATTTGGCATGTCTCTTATTCAGCTTGCCTTGTCCCTTTAGATGCTTCAAGGACTCATGATCACTATGAATGACAAACATTTTGGGCAAAAGATAATGCTGCCAAGTTTGTAAGGCCCTTACAAGTGCATACAACTCTTTATCATATGTGGAATAATTAATAACACCCTCATTTAATTTTTCACTAAAATAAGCAATGGGATGTCCATCTTGCATCAAAATAGTCCCTATCCCCTCACATTCAATTTCAAAAGATTTAGCAAAATTAAGCAATGCAAGAATAGGGGCACAAGTCATTTTTTCTTCACGTGCAATGATTGCAAGCTCTTGTTTCTCCTCCCAATTAAACCCCACATTTTTCTTAACAATTTCATTAAGAGTTGCAACCAATGTGCTAAAATCTTTAACAAACCTCCTACAAAAATTAGCCAAGTCATGAAAGCTTCTTACCTCACTTGCATTTTTGGGGTTGGCCACTCTTGGATGGCTTTCACCTTTTCTTGATTAACCTGCACTCTTTGTGAGCTAACAACATAACCAAGAAAAACTACATGGTTCATACATTTTTCTGTGCTAGCATACAACTTCTCTTACTTAAGAGCTTATAAAACACACCTCAAATGCACAAGATGATCATCATAGAATTTGCTATAAATTAGAATATCATCAAAATAAACTACTGTTGAATTCAGGGGGAGCTGCTTGAAGCATAAGCAAGATTGATTCAAGTCTAAAGTTTTGAGTTTCAAACATGCAAAGGACAAATTGGAGATTAATTAGGATAAAATGTAAGAGAAAAGCAATTCTGATGATCCCAAAGCATTGCATTCATTCTAACTCATATATAACTTAAAATGGTTTAATAAAAATCACTAGGCTTTCATACTGATACCCATTGAGCCAAAACAGTTCTAAAAGCCTTTCTAAGTGTTTTCAAAGGATTTTTACATGCTTGCTCTGGTTCTACATTGATCATGAGATTGTGAGCCATTCTTGAGCAAGATTTCATTCAAGGTTAAGGGAAGCTGAGTAAATTTGTTAATTCAACTTGTGTTAATACATCATATGCATTGTTATACATTGGATCATTAGGTTGTTTCTCTCCTTAATATTTTTGTAATTTTAATTTTGATTTTGGTTGTAATTTTTCAGTCTATTGTAATTGGGTTTCTTGCTTGTAAACTAGAGATAGGGTTTCTCTAGGGTTGTACTGAGTAGTTTTCTTAGTGGGTTTGTCTCTAAGAATCTAATAGTGTTTTAGATTTCTGTACTTTATCTAGAATTGATAAATGGAGACTTTGTAATTACTTGTAAGAACATAAAATTGCAATAGTGGAACTCCATTCTAGTGTTGAGTGGAAGATAACTGGATGTAGCTTTATAGTGTTTGAAGTGAACCAGTATAAATCCTTTGTGTTTTGATTCTTATCTTTATCTTGAACATATTCTGTCAATCTTGATTGTTTGGTTTTGATTATCAATTAACATTTTGAGCAATTGGACACCTTGAGCTGAGCATTTGATTGAATAAGGTTTCTTGGTTTCAAAAGTGATAAAGATCCTAGGGGAAACTCTGATTTTGATTAAGAAAATTTTAATTTACCAAGCCTAACCAATTCACCCCCCTCTTGGTTAAGTGCGAAGTGTTCCTATATTCTACAATTGGTATCAGAGCTGGTTCTTGAAAGTTACTCAAGATCACTATTTTTTTCAAAAATGAATACTTGTTAGACTTTTGGCAAGCGTACCAATTGTCGTTGTAAGTTACAAAATTTATAAAAGTTCATCTCCACAGAGACTTGATTTTTACTCAGTTAATTCAAATAAAGCTTAACAGTTTAATAGTTATGTACAATGAGTGTGAACGGAGTTTCATGTAGTTGTGGATTAACAGAAATTATGAAAATTTAGAAGAAACGGAAATAATAAACTTAGTGCGGAAGATTACGAGTGATTATGGAAAATTACGAAAGATTACGAAAACTAATAAAACGAATTTTAAGTTAAGAACGTAGGATTGGATTTCATCGTTCATACCCTTAGTATTCAATTAATATTACCATGTATAAGTTATTTTCTTTTATTATTGATGCACACATAAAATCACCCCAAATCGATCCCTCGTATTTGAGAACCCTAAGAATATTTATCAAATATCGATCCCTCGCATATGAAATAAATACCCCAGCATTACGATCATATTCGCGTGCTATTTGCAATCTAAACGTTATGCTTTATTCCTAGCAACGTAACGTAAAGAGTAAATTTATCCAATTCAAGTTTTAAGAGTACTTTTTAGTTAAACTTAGAACCTTAATTCATAAATCTATTGATCAAGTAGAATCAAGCGTTAAGTACGGAATAAATTTACCAATAATAAATAGAAAAGACTTATGCATAAATAAATATTAAAAGAGATACTTAAGGGTAAGAAGATTACATCCAATCCTTTGAGAGAAGCTAGCCAAGCATGGACAAAACCTCCTTAGAAGAATAGATGAAAAGACTCATCACCGCTTTCTATTTCGGCAGAGTTTCCACACTAATTTTCACCTCTCTCACTAACCTAAGCTATCTACTAACAAGACTTAAAGAAGCATGAAGCTTAGGAACAAGCTTAAGAGTAAGGGAGAAGAAGAATTTTTGGAAGCAAGAAGTGATTTTTGCCTTGGGGGTGCTTGGGTATTTATAGGGGTTGGCCTGGTCAAGTTTGGTCGCCCAAGTGACCCATTTCTTCATGTTTCAGTCGCTTGGGCGAGTTAAGACCCAAGTTGCACATCCACTTGGCCTTCAAGTGGCCCAATTGATGTTGTTGCTCGCCCAAGCGAGCAAAATACACTATATTAACTCGCTTGGGCGAGTTAAAGGTACCTCCAGAAGCTTCTTTGGGCTTTTGATTCATTTTGGGCTGCTTTGCTTGCTGCACCTCCCAGATTTGCTTTTATGAGTCATGTTTGCTTGCTCTAAATGTACGGAAGCTTCGGAATTCACGAACTCTAGCAAAATACAAAAGAAAGTTTGGATGAATCTTTGAGAATTACAAATACAACATAAATGCTAAGTGCTCAATATAAACTAACTAGATTAGGGCAAATTTCGATAGATATTCTTAGTCAAAACACAAGATAAGTGCTTTAAATGTAACCCTAATTTCACTAAAATATGGCACTTATCAACTCCCCCAACCTAGAATCTTGCTTGTCCTCAAGCAATAGTAAAAATATTTGGAAACATGTTTTATAAAGAATCAACTTCCAAAAATGATCAGAACATATTTTCAAATGGTTAACCTCAAGAATTGAAACCAAAAGATGAAATTCACATATCCAAATGAGATTAAGATCAATTTACATTTCCTTTCTAAAAATATCAGAGGAAACATATGACTGATTTGCACAGAGGAAAACCTCACAAGTGTTTAATTCTCTCACACGTAAGTGTTTCATCTCAATTCCTACACTGATATTTTATAGATTGATTTTGCAATTCATTTCCTATCAAATCAAAGTGCATAATCAACAAGGATCATTAGGGCTTTTATGGTTGGGCTTTTGGTTAGAAAAGAAATCTTGGTTTTTCTGGATATTCAAAGAACCTTTGGAATATGAGAGAATATATAGATAAAACAGTGAAATCTTTACTTCCTATGTCTTCCTTTTTTTTCTTCCAAGATATCTATCAATCTTTTTATTCACCCAACTTTGTACAACACTTTAAAACACAAGGAATTTGTTTCCTTTTCTTTTTCCTTTTCTTTGACTTCTTTTCTTTCTTTTCTTTTACATGAATAGCATATAACCACATTTAGAAGTCTTTTTCATAGCATGAATTACCCAAAGGAAGTTTCCCATCAACAGATCATTTCCCTTTTTTGCTCTCCTATCCTTAGGTAAGGTAGGGAATTCCTATCCTAGGTTAGGGTTTCAACAAGAAATCAACTGTTTGGCTCAAAAAGGGTTGCAAATGGTAAATCATTATATTCATGTTGGGATAGCTTTTTGGGCAGTGGTGTTAACATTTGTTCAAAAAGAAAGACGGCCTAAATCATATCCATGCATCATATGTTATGACAATTAGAAATTAATTCAAAATTACTATAAATCATATCAGTGAGGACACTCAATGTAATTTATGTGGTGGCACACACTCACTAGGCTTAAAGACTGTTTTCATGTTCAAATCAGATCAATGTTTCAAAAGATATTCTTTATTAATTTAATGTAAAAATCCTTGCCTTCATTTGATATTTGAGAAAATCATTCATTTGTTTTTCATTTTCAAGATTTTTCAAAAATCATTTTGTTTTTCTGATCCAGTATCAAAAAAATCAAGTTTCAAAATAATGTCAGTTGATTCTTTTCAAAACATGTAATTTTTCAAGAAAATTATTCCTTTTAAGTCCCAAAAAGATTTATATATATATATATAATATAATTTCTTAAGAAATGGATCATAGGATAATTTTACATTGATTAAGATAATGAGCAACATGTATATCCCTTTATTGCTTTGTTAAAATTTTTTCCATTTAGTATACCAAGCTATGTTTCCTTTTTCTCCATATTCAATATGTTCCTTATGTTTCACCTTTTTCTCCCCCTTTTGGCTTATCAAAGACAAAAATTAATCTGGATAATCATGAGATAAGCAAGGACAGTACAAGAAAAGGAAATTTTATTCATCAGTCATAAAGGTAGAACAGGAAAACATAACATAAAACCAGAACAACTTAAAATAAGAAAGCAGAAACACCACAACCACAATCAATTAGACAATTACATCAATCTAGACTTGAGAATGTCAGAATCTCTGAGAGCCATCCTAGTCTCTATATTTTATAGCCTATAAGTAATTTCTTCCAAGGAAGAATGTGTTTCAGCCCTATGCTTATGCTGTAGAGCCAGCACAACATCCATCTTTTGAATCATTAAGGATTCAAAAAGTGTCCATTGTTGTTGTGCAGGACCAGCTTCAACATCCTCTTATTCTTCACCTTCATCAGCTCCCTCTTGTGGAGCTTGTTTTCCAGCCATTAGCCACCCATTGGGTGTCTTTATCAAGTCTAGCTTGTTGAGGTGCTTTCCAGTGATGAGGTTGGTGATGTTTATGGTGTTGTCCACTACCTCATTGGAGACATCAATCTTAAAATAATCAATAAACTTAGAGATTAAAACAACATATGGAAATTGATAGCTGATTAATCTTGCAGACTTCAACATAGTTTCCACAAAGACAAGAACCCAATTAATCTGAATTGCATTCTTCATGCCATGCACCAATTGCAAGTCATCATCACTTATTTGTGCATGATTTGTGGTCCTAGGGGTAAGAACATAGGTGATTATGTAATGCAACAACCTATCTTCCCCAGTCATATTTCCAACACCATATCTTGTCTTCAACCTGGTTTAAGGATCCAACAACATACCTCTTTATGTATCAATCTTGTTGTATCCTCCAATCTCTTCATTAATTCTACTTACTCCTTCAGAGGAGACCCCAACCACAACATTCCAAACATTTTCATCTATCACCAAAGGAACTCCATTCACTTGTGAACGAAGAACACCTTCCATGCTGGCTTTGGCACAAGTGTAGAACACTTTGACCAGCTCAGGATAGAAAGTACCCTTTGATTCAAGGAATTTCTTCAATCCTTGAGCCTCTAGCATTGCATGGAATTGAAATCCCTCATGGATAGACCAGCCAAGCTCCATATACTAAGGTGGCATATCTAGTTTGGTAGCATTGAACTGCATATAGTTCATCCTTTCAATGTCATTAGTGAACCAAATAGACATTCTGTTCACAACAGCATTTGAGGATTCTCTAGTCTTCATCTTGCTAGTTTTGGTTCTTTTTGGGACAGACATGATGTGTTTAGGTTGAAGAATGAATGGGCAGAGGTTTGGGTTATAAGAAAGAGGTAGAGCACAGAAGCTTGCTTAGTTTGCAGAGGAGAAAGAGATTTTAGTTCAGGTGTGGATTGTTTCTCTTTTGAAAGTTGTATTTATAGAGTTTTGTAGGTTAAATTTTGAATTTTAAAACCTTGTAACAACTAATTTCGTCTTTCAAGAGGTTTAAATGAGACTGACACAAATTTGAATTTGAATTTAAGATAAGATATGTCAATTTAGATTTTTAAAAATCGTGCACTTTTTGCAGAAATTCCATAGATAGTCGATTACATAAGTATGGTAATCGATTATTTCATGGCAAAGTATGTCTCTGAATAGGCGTAATCGATTAATGTGAGTCATAATCGATTACTCCAGATGTTTTCTATTTCTGGATTTCATTTAGACAACAAGTAATCAATTAATTTGCTAGTGTAATCGATTACTCCAGATGAGTTTATATTTTGAAATGCCCTGAAAATACCAAGTAATTGATTAACCCGCAATGTAATCGATTACCATAGAAAAAATTTCTTTTTGAAATGCATTTTAAGTATCAAGTAATCGATTGCATAAGCTTGGTAATCGATTACTCCAGGAATTTTTTATCTCTGAAATCCTTCTAACTACAAATAATCAATTAATTTGTAAAGTAATCGATTATACTAGAGAATTATGCAGTATGAACAATGTTTCATCAGAATTTGAATTTCAATCACTTGTGATGCATGGTCAATTTTGATTGCATAACATGTAGTTAAACAAATCATAGGCATGTTATCATATATTAGGCTCATCAAGAATTCCTAGCATGTTCCTAAGATCATAGAATCTATCTCTAGATAAGGGTTAGGTAAACATATCAGCCAATTGATTGCTTGTATCTGTGTACTCAAATTTGAGATTACCCTTTTGAATATGATCTCTTAGGAAATGATGTCTGATTTCAATGTGCTTTGTTCTTGAGTGCATGACTAGATTCTTTGATAGGTTTATTGCACTTGGGTTGTCACACAACAAGGGAATTTCTTTCAACTCTACACCAAAATCTTGGATTTGTTGCTGAAGCCACAAACTTTGTGCACAACACCTTCCAGCTACTATGTATTCAACTTTTTCTGTTGAGAGAGCAACACATGATTTCTTCTTGCAATGCCATGAAATTAATGAGCTTCCCAACAAGTGGCATGTTCAATTGGTGTTTTTCCTATCAAGTTTGCATCCTGCAAAATCAAAATCTGAATAGTCAATTAAGTTTAGTAGTGCACCTTTTGGATACCAAAGACCAACTTTTATGGTTGATTTGAGGTATTTGATGATTCTCTTGACAGCAGTGAGGTGTGACACCTTAGGATTAGCTTGATATCTAGCACACAAGCACACACTCAACATTATATCTGGTCTACTTACTGTCAAGTATAGTAGTGATCCTATCATTCCTCTATATTTTGACTCATCAACCTTCTTGCCATTTTCATCTGAATCAAGATAGGTTGAAGTTGCCAGAGGAGTAGCAGCATCTTTGCTTTTCTCCATGTCAAATTTCTTGATCAATTTATTGCAGTATTCTGATTGGCTGAGAAATGTCCCATTTTTCATTTGCTTCACTTGAAGACCAAGGAAGAATGTCAATTCTTCCATCATAGACATTTCAAACTCATTTTGTATAGAGATAGAAAATTGTTTGCACAAAGAATGATTAGTTGAACCAAATATTATATCATCAACATATACTTGAACCAACAAGATATCACTGTCATGCTTCTTGATGAACAAGGTATTGCTTACTTGTCCTCTTGTGAAAGATTGGCTAAGCAAGAAGTTGCTCAATCTTTCATACCAAGATCTAGGTGATTGCTTCAATCCATAAAGAGCTTTCTTAAGTTTAAAAACATGATATGGATATTTGAAATCAACAAAGCCTGGAGGTTGATCAACATAGATTTCCTCCTCAATATATCCATTAATAAAAGCACTTTTTACATCCATTTGAAACAGTTTAAAATCCATTAAGCATGCATATGCAAGTAATTACCTAATGGCCTCTAACCTTGCTACTGGAGCATAGGTTTCTTCATAGTCAATACCTTTCTCTTGGTTGTAACCTTTTGCAACCAATCTAGCTTTGTTTCTGACTATGATGCCACTTTCATCAAGTTTGTCCCTAAAAACCCACTTGGTGCCAATAGGCTAGTGAGAAGAAGATCTAGGAACAAGTTCCCAAACTTCATTTCTCTTGAACTGATTAAGTTCATTATGCATAGCAAGCATCCAATGCTCATCAAGTAAAGCTTGGTAAATGTTCTTAGGTTCAATTTAAGAAACAAAAGCCATATTACAACAGAGGTTTGTTAGTGAAGATCTAGTAGATACTCACTTAGTGACTTCACCAATTATGTTGTCAATGTAAGATAGGGCCTTGAAGCCCAAGGCATGTGAGAAGAAAAACAAAAATTTTCAAAGCTGAAACACACATACCATTCAAGAATCATTCTTTAGGACATAGATGTTACCTTGTTTATATTCGAAATTGATGATCAAGAATAGGCTTGAAGATACAAGCCCTCTAATGTTGATCCACACCACTTCTTGTCAAGACTCAAGAACGCTTCTTGAATGCCACCAAAAAACACCAAAGGAGGCAAGCTAGGCGTACCAATGGAGAGGAAGAAGGTTAGGTTTTAAAGTGTTTTACTTATCTAAGAGACTCACCAATAGGTGATATTGGTG
>PYAF01002201.1:5018-46078 GCA_007407185.1 Glycine tomentella | reverse complement strand
CTGATCATTTTCCAACCATCCAAGAGTATTTATAACGTCCTCCTTCAAATATCTTGTTAGAATACCTAGGGGCAATTTGGTCATTTTCAAAATATCTAGGGGTATTTTCGTCCTTTTCCCTAATTTCTTCTGTACTGTCACTAGTTAATGTCTTACCCTAATAATTGACTGTGATTCCAAAATTTTGGGGTGTTACATAAGTGACAAATCCACCATCTTTTAGAGTCAAATTTATAAGCATGGACATGTCACCTGTCATGTGTCTAGAGCATCCGCTGTCAAGATACCATAATGATGATTTTGCTCTTAGACACACCTGCAACATTCCAATTAAGTGACAAAGGAAGGTACCTAATTAAGGTTGGGTCCATAAGGGTTAGCTATTTTCTTTTTCTTTGGAACCCAAATGCAATCTCCATTTGGCCCATAGAATCTTCTAGCATAGCACCTAAGAGACGTGTGACCTTTCTTCATGCAATAGTTACAAATTACAGCTTTTGATGCTATTTCAAAATGAGACATTTGATTATACTTAGTTTTTGAAAAGCCTCTTTGATTTTTTTGTTCTGGTGGTACAAACTTGGTTTTTTCAAAAGGTTTTTCTTGATGTTTGTATCCCAACCCAGAAGTATCTTCAGCATATTTTTAAAAACTTAGCATTTGATCTAAACTGCATTTTCCTCTATAAAGTCTTTTCAATAGATCTACTAAGTAAAAATTTTTAGAAAGCAATAACATGTATTCTTCACCTTGACTCTTTTTTGTAAACATCAAACTCTTTTTGTAAAACTTTACATTTGTCTACATTTGATGAAGAAGAGGTACACACACATCCATTAGCTTTGTAGCTTGAAATAAGTTTTTCATTTTCTTCTTTCAAGTTACAAATTCAGTTTGCATTTCTGCAAGTTTAGTGACATGCCATCTGAGATTACCTTTCAGCCTATTATTGGATTTTGCAAGCTTTTGAGCCTTTTGATGCATATCATGGAAAGCTTCAGCAATTTGATCAAATTCAGGATTTACCTCTGTTTCAGCACTTGAAAATTCATCATCTTCACTTATTGTAGAAGTGAGGCATACATTAGCTTCTTCATTCTCACTTGATGATTCAAAAGTTGTTAAGTCATTGTCTTCCCATTCTATGTAAGCTTTCTTTGGCTTTCCTTCTTTCTTTGCCTTCTTTTCACCTAATTGCTTTTTCAAGAATATAGAACATTCAGATTTAATGTGGCCAAGTGTACCATATTCAAAGCAGGTGAAGTTTGTGTTATTGTCATTTCTTTTGTTGAACTTTGAGAACTACTTGTTCTTTTTGTTCTTCATTAACTTGTTGAATCTTTTGACATCTTCATCTTCACTTGAGTCCTTTTCTTTTTCCACAATAAAGGATGCAGCTTTCAAGGCTATGCTTTTAAGTTTCTTATCTGCATCTGCAACATGTGTTAGTTGAGACATTTCTAATTCATACTCAAGAAGCTTACCAAATAATGCAACCATGGACATCTTGGATAGATCTTTTAATTCCTTGATTGCTATCACTTTTTCTTGCCATGGTCTTTTTAGACACTTCAATATTTTGATGTTTAACTCTTCTACATCAAATATCTTCCAAAGACCAAGAAGATGGTTCACAATGTGAATGAATCTTGTTTGGAGCTGAGATACGTTTTATGTGGTGTTCATCTTGAACATTTCATCCTCAAGAATCAAGACATGCTTGTTGGATATAGGGGGAACAACAAGAAGAATGAAGCTTTTAACTCAGAAGAATGTTTTAAGCTTTTCACATGCCTTGAAGATTGAAATCCAAATTAAAGTGTATGAGAAGCAAATTTGTTAATCCCTGCATTTGCATGCATATAATCATTTACATGCTTAAGTGTTTTCATCAAAGAATCAAAGCTATTTTGAAAAAGATCTAAATGGGTAATGTTTTTGGAAAAATGTAATTTCACTGTTTTAATCGATTACCTAGAAAATTAATCGATTATTTAGTTCATGTTTAAAACTGGAAAAGCTTTGATGAACAGTTTAATCGATTAGATCACGAATTAATCGATTATTTGGTTTGTGTTTAAAACTGGAAAAGCTTTAATGTACATATTAATCGATTATGCATTTCTTGTAATCGATTACATAGTATAATTCAAAAGTAATACATTGTTGCTTTAATCGATTACCATTTACGGTAATCGATTACACAAGCTATCTTAAAAATCATGTTTTCACTAATTTAATCGTTACCACCATTCGTAATCGATTTTATAGGCTATTTGAGAAAAGTTTATTTCACTACCTTAATCGATTACCAAATATTGTAATCGATTACACAAGAGGCTTAAATACAAAACAACACTGCTTTAATCGATTACAGCTCGGTTGAATCAATTATCTTGTTCGTTGTGAAACCCAGAATTCAGCCTTAAACACTGTAATCGATTACATGGCTCATTTTAATCGATTATTAGGCGTGTATAATCGATTACAGGTTGTTACAAAACTCTGTTATAAATAGAAAGAAGGCTTGGCTTTAAACTTAACTTGAGTACTACGAAATTTCTGAATACACATAAGCCTTCACAAAGTTTTAAAGTGATTTCTGGGTTTACTTACTTCTTGTCCAACTCTTTAATCCTAATGGGTATTATATGATATCTTGGGCAAGATATTCCAAGATATCTCAAAAGAATAATAGAGAACATGCTCTGAAAATTTGTTTCTGCAGTCAACCTTGGTCGGTAACTCATATGCATTCATATTCATTGGATCATCAGGTTGTTTCTCTCCTTAATCTTTGAGTGTAATTTCATTTTTGTAAATTCTGTTATTTGATGCTATTGTAAAGGGTTCTTTGAAGCTTGTTCTAGAGTAGTGTTCTCTAGGTAAGAACAGAGTAGCGTTCTCTTGTTCTTAATCTTTAGGAGTCTAATAGGGTTTTAGATTTCTATTCTTTATCTAGGGTTGATAAAGAGAGATTGTTGCAAAGCTTGTAAGAAAAAAAAATTATAATAGTGGAACTCTAATCTAGTGTTGATTAAAAGAAACTGGATGTAGCTTCTCTTGAGAAGTGAACCAGTATAAATTGCTTGTGTTGATTTTCTTATCTCTATCTCTTCAAATAATCTTGTTCATTTGTTCTTGGTGTTTTTATCATTACTCAACAAGTTCTATTTTGAGCTATTGATTTCTTGTGCTAAGCAATTTGATTGATTAAAAGCATTCTTAGTTTAAAAGTGATTAAGATCCTTTAACTCTGGTTTTATAAAAAAAAAAATTAAAAGACCAAGTTTAAACCAATTCACCCCCCTCTTGGTTATTATGGGTATTCCTATTGTTTTCAATTGGTATCAAGAGCAGGTTCTTAAGTGTTATTCAAGAACACTATCTTTCTTTAAAAAAAATGAATACCACATAAATCATCTTCAAGGAGGGTGTCTCCCTCAATCGTCCTCTGATGTTTGAAAGAGAGCATTTCAATTTTTTGAAAAATATAATGAAAATCTTTATTCAATCAAATGACTTAGGAGCTTGGAATGCAATAGAAAAAGGTCTTGTGATTCCTATAAAAACTGTTGATAATGATATGATTCCCAAAGAATGGGATGAAATGACAGATGCTGAAAAGAGAGTGGTTCAATATGATTTTAAAGCTAAGAATATGATTACTTTTGCACGTTCTTCTGATGAATTATTTTGAACTGTTAGGTGCAAAAGTGCAAAGGAGATGTGGGAAATGTTGGAGATCACTCATGAAGGTACAAATGATGTGAGAGGATCAAGGAAGCATGACTTAATACATGAGTATGAAATGTTCAAGATGAATCCCACAAAAAACATATCTCAGCTTCAAACATGATTCACTCACATAGTAAATCAACTTCTTGGTCTTGGAAAGATTTTTGATGCTGAAGAATTAAATATCAAAATCTTGAAGTGTCTCACAAGACCATGACAACCAAAGGTGACAACAATCAAAGAATCAAAAGATTTCCATGGCTGCACTATTTGGTAAGCTTCTTGAGTATGAACTTGAAATGTCACAACTAACCAATGCTGAAGATGCAGAAAAGAAACATAAAAGCATAGCCTTGAAAGCTGCATCCTCAAAGGTTGAAAAGTGGAAGACTCAAGTGAAGAAGATGAAGAGGACAACATGAACTTGATTGTCAAAAAGTTCAGCAAGTTCTTGAGGAGAAACAAGAATAGAAAGTTTACAAAGAACAAAAACAACAACAACAACAACAAAAGGAGTGACAACAATTTCACTTGCATTGAATGTGGAAAGCCTGGCCACATTAAATCGAATGCTCTATCTTTTTGAAGAAGCAACAAGGTGAAAACAAGATAAAGAAAGAAGGAAAGCCTAAGAGAGCCTACATAACTTGGGAAGATAATGAGTCAACAACTTCTAAATCATCAACTGAAGATGAAGAAGCAAATATGTGTCACACTTCCACAATTAATGAGGATGATGATCTCTCATGTGCAGGAACTTACGTAAGTTCTGAATATAATCAAGTTATTGATGTCATTCATGAAATGCATGAAGAAGCCAAGAAGCTCACAATATCCAATAATAAGCTAAAAGGAAATCTTAGATAGCATGTTACAAAAATTATAGAATTGCAAGCTAAAATTTGTGACTTGAAAGAAGAAAATGAAAAACTTGTTTCAAGTCACAAAATGAATGGATGTGTATGTGCTTCTTCTTCATCTAATGTTGACAAATACAATATGTTGCAAAAGGATTTTGATGATTACAAAAGATGTCAAGGAGAAAAATACATGTTACTCCTATCTAACAATAGTGATTTGATTGATCTTTTAAGAAAGCTTTATAAAGGTAGATGCAACTTAGCTGAAATGATAAGTGTGGAAAAATATGCTGGAGATACTTCTGGTTTGGGTTACAAACAAGGTTCAAAGTCTTTTGGCAAAACTGTATTTGTACCACCAGAACAGAAAAATCAAAAGCATATCCATGATTCAAGGATCAATCAAAATACTTATTCGAGAAACTCATTAAAATATGTAACTTGCAACTATGTATGATGAAAGGACATACTTCTTATAAATGCTATGCTAGGAGATTCTATGTGCCTAATGGAGAATGTATCATTGGCTTACCCAAACTCAAGTTTGAAAATGACAAATTATATGATGCTTGTCAAAAAGGGAAACAAACAAAAAATTCTTTTCAAAGTAAAAATGTTGTTTCCACTTCAAGACCCCTTGAATTACTTCACATAGATTTGTTTGGTCCTTGAATTAACCACAAATTTTCAGCTCCAAGAACACCTCAACAAAATGGTGTTGTGGAGAGGAAAAATAGATCCCTTGAAGAAGGTGCAAGAACTCTTCTTAATGAGACAAATTTGCCTAAATATTTTTGGGTTGATGCTGTAAGTACAGTTTGCTACACTTTGAATAGATTACTAATAAGGCCTATTTTGATGAAAACTCTTTATGAACTATACAAAGGTAGAAAATCAAACATTTCTCATTTGAGAGCATTTGGCTGTAAGTGTTTTGTTTTAAATAATGACAAAGAATCACTTGGAAAATTTGATGCTAAAGCTGATGAAGCCATTTTCCTTGGATATTCATTACATAGTAAAACATATAGAGTTTTCAATAAAAGAACCTTGTGCATGGAAGAATATGTACATGTTATTTGTGATGAATCTAATCCCTCCAACAAGGAAAAGAAGTATGATATAGATGCAGGTCCTTTGGAGGAGTTCATTCAACTTAATGATTCAATGGATAAAAAAGAAGAAGAACCAATTGTTGAATCAAAACAATCAACACCAGTTCAAGAGCCAAAAGATTGGAGAACTACAAGAGATCTCTCCCTTGACAATATCATTAGTGAACTTTCAAAGGGAGTACCTACTAGATCTTCATTAAGAAATCTCTATTGTAATATGGCTTTTGTTTTACAAATAGAACCTAAGAATATTGATCAAGCCTTAATTGATTAACATTGGATGCATGCCACGCATGATGAATTGAATCAATTTAAAAGAAATGAAGTTTGGAAACTTGTTCCTAGACCTTCTTCATTCAAACCTATTGGCACTAAATGGGTTTTTAGAAACAAACTTGATGAGAGTGGAATCATAGTCAGAAACAAAGCTGGATTGGTTGCAAAAGGTTACAACCAAGAGGAAGGCATTGACTATGAGGAAACCTTTGCTCCAGTTGCAAGGTTGGAAGCCATTAGGTTATTACTTGCATATGCATGTTTAATGGGTTTTAAACTTTTTCAAATGGATGTTAAAAGTTCTTTCTTAAATGGATATATTGAGGAGGAAATATATGTGGAGCAACCTCCTAGTTTTATTGATTTCAAACATCCAGATCATGTTTTTAAACTTAAGAAAACTCTCTATGGTTTAAAACAAGCTCCAAGGTCTTGGTATGAAAGACTAAGCAAATTTTTGCTTGAACAATCTTTCATAAGAGGACATGTTGATAAAACCTTGTTCATTAAAAGGTAAAGCAATGATATTTTAATGGTTCAAATATATGTTGATGATATAATCTTTGGTTCAACTAATCAATTGTTGTGCAAAGAATTTTCTACCTCTATGCAGAATAAGTTTGAAATGTCAATGATGGGAGAATTAACATTCTTTCTTGGACTTCAAGTGAAGCAAATGAAGGATGGGACATTTCTAAACCAAACCATGTATTGCCTTAAAGTGATCAAAAAGTTTGAAATGGAGAAAAAGCAAAGATGTTGCAACTTCAATGGCAACTTCAACCTATCTAGATTTAAATGAAAAAGGAAAGAAGATTGATGAGTCAAAGTTTAGAGGAATGATTGGATCTTTGCTATATTTGACAGCTAGTAGACCAGATATTATGTTGAATGTGTGTTTATGTGCAAGATATCAAGCAAATCCCAAAGAAGCACACCTCACTGCAGTCAAAAGGATCCTCAAATATTTCAAATCAACTCCAAAAGTTGGTTTTTGGTATCCTAAAGATACATCACTTAATATAGTTGGTTATTTTGATTCTGACTTTGCAAGGTGCAAGTTGGATAGAAAAAGCACTAGTGGAACTTGTCATCTACTATGAAGTTCACTGATCTCATGGCATTGCAAGAAACAATCTTGTGTTGCTTTGTCAACAGTTGAAGTTGAGTACATCTCTGCTGGAAGTTGATATGCTCAAAGTCTATGGTTAAAGCAACAATTGCAAGATTATGGTATAGAATTAAAAGAAATACCTCTGCTATGTGACAACACAAGTGCTATCAACATTTCCAAGAATCCAATAATACACTCAAGGACCAAACATATTGAGATAAGACATCATTTCCTTAGAGATCACATTCAAAAAGGTAATATCAAAATTGACTTTATTGATACTCACAATCAATTGGCTGATATATTCACTAAACCTTAGGCTAGAGATAGATTCTATACTCTTAGAAACATGCTAGGTATCCTTGATAAATCTAATCTTTACCAGCTTGATTGTTATATGTCTATCTATGTGAAATATCTTGTTATTTGATCAATCATCACATGTGCTTCAAAATTCCAAGTTGTGCTGCATAAAACACTGTTCATTCTGATAAATTCTCTGTAATAATCGATTATCTATCGGAATAATCGATTAAATTCACTTAAAAAGGTTTTCAGAATGAATTTTGAACTCATGTAATCGATTACAGCATCGAGATAATTGATTATTTGGCCTTCTAAAATATTTCAAAAAACCAAAGTTAACAAGAATAATCAATTACGTCTCGAATTAATCGATTACACATGGTCAAAAATATTTTCAGAAATAAACTCTCACTGGAATAATCAATTACGGTGAATGGTAATCAATTAAATTGACTGAAAATTTTTGTAAAACTTGAATTTTGTCTGTAATAATCGATTATGTAGGGTGAATAATCGATTACAAATCATTCTTCAACTGAATCTCACTGAAATAATCGATTATTTGTCGAAATAATCGATTACAGCAGCTGCAGAAACTAATTTTGCTTACGAATTAATCAATTACATTAGCATATAATCGATTATTCATGGAGTTACTGCAAAATCTGTCAGTTTTTCTTGGAAATTGCAACTGTCCAACTGCCAACTAATTGAAAATTTGAATCTTCTGTGCTTTAATGTTAGTGGGTTAATTCGAAAATAACCGTTACTCATTTCAAATTTGAACTTTGGAGCCCAAAATCTTCTATAAGTATAGCCTATGTTCAAGAGAGAAATCACACCATCTTTAGCACTACTGTGTTTTTTCTTTCTTCCTCTGAGTTCAGAAACCATGTTTGTAGCCTTTCCTCCCTTGTTCAAAATGTCAGCACCCAAGAGAACTAAAACCTCTAAGAGAAAAGCTGGTGAAACCTCTAACCCTGCTGTCAATAGGTTAGACCAGTGGTTTCCTGCTGAGAGAGACAAAATGACCTATCTTCAGTTCAATGCCACCGAATTAATTTGTTATCCCAAATACCTTGAACTTGACTGGTTCATTAGAGAAGGTTTTCAATTCCCTGCCTTCATTGAAACCCAGGGATTGAGAAAATTTGTTGAGATGAAGGGTATCTATTACCCTGAATTAGTAAAGGTGTTCCACACCTATGCTAAGGCTCTATGGATGGGACCTTTAGGTCTCAAGTTAATGGAGTAGCCATGGAGATTACTCCTGAGGTGTGGGAAGTTGTAGTTGGTATTTCCTTTGAAAGTGAAAGGAAATTTGAAGAAGAGGCCGAGGGTTACAATAGGGTGGAGACCTATAGGGGGATGCTTCTTGATCCCCAAATGAGGCTGAAGCTTAGGCTAAGCACTGGCCCAATAACCCATGAGGACAAACTTATTCGTTACATAATTACCTACATCCTAACCCCTAGAACAACTAATCATGCCTAAGCCACTGATGATGACCTACAAATTGTGTATGGTCTCAAGATTTCCATTCAGATAAATTGGATTCTTATTCTGGAGGAAATTATGCTTAAATCCAAGAGGTTAATGAATTACCCTTTTGCATATCCTGTTCTTGTTTCCAGGTTTATTGATTACTTTAATGTTGATGTCTCTAATGAGGTTGTTGACAACACAAATTCAAGCAACAGCCTCATCAAAGAGAAGCATCTTACCAAGCTGGGGATGGTCAAGACTCCTCAAGGATGGCAAATGGCTGGCCAACAAGTCTCTGCTGCTGGAAATGAAGAAGAAGAAGAAGAAGAGACTAAAGATGAAGGCCCTGCTCAACCATCTTACAGTCCATTTGAATCTCTTATGATTCAAAAGATGGATGGATTATTGTCCTTACATCATGAGCACAGGGTTGAAACTAATTCAACTTTGGAGGAGATCAAATCTAGGGTAGAAAACGTAGAAGCTAGGCTTGTGTTTAATGATTTTCCTAACATTTAAGCTTCTTGTAGTTTCTATTATTGCTCTGTTTTATGTTTTCAATTTTCTTATTAATGTACTATTTTCCTTTGATTAATGAATTTGCATTTCTTTCTCTCACTTGTGCTATCTTTTGCCTTTGAAAAGCCAAATAGGGGGAGAAAAATTGATTGGAAACTAACTCTGTTTTGCCTTCTGTTATGCTCTGTTTTTTGTTGCATTTTGTACAAATTGATGGATGATGAAATTCACTAAGTAAGGGGGAGCAAACTAAGTTACAGAAGCTAACTAAAAGAAGTAAATGATCAATGGTTATACAAACAGATTTCTTAACACTTGTTCTTGGCAAAGAGGATGATTTGTTTTCAGGATTGATAAAGTTCAAACAAAGTTCAAGAATTCTATCTTGCTAATCCTTCAAAGCACTACAAATCTCTAATGCATGGTCAATCAATATTTGGCATGTTCAAAGCCAAAAAGGGGGAGATTGTTGGATATAAGGGGAGCAACAAGAAGAATGTAGCTTTTAACTTAGAAGAATGTTTTAAGCTTTTCACATGCCTTGAAGATTGAAATCCAAATTAAAGTGTATGAGAAGCAAATTTGTTAATCCCTGCATTTGCATGCATATAATCATTTACATGCTTAAGTGTTTTCATCAAAGAATCAAAGCTATTTTGAAAAAGACCTAAACGGGTAATGTTTTTGGAAAAAATGTATTTCACTGTTTTAATCGATTACCCAGAAGATTAATCAATTATTTAGTTCATGTTTAAAACTGGAAAAGCTTTGATGAACAGTTTAATCGATTACATCATGGATTAATCGATTATTTGGTTTGTGTTTAAAACTGGAAAAGCTTTAATGTACATATTAATCGATTACGCATTTCTTGTAATCGATTACATACTATAATTCAAAAGTAATACATTGCTACTTTAATCGATTACCATTTACAGTAATCGATTACACAAGCTATCTTGAAAATCATGTTTTCACTAATTTAATCAATTACCATCATTCGTAATTGATTATATAGGCTATTTAAGAAAAGCTTACTTCACTGCCTTAATCGATTACGAAATATTGTAATCGGTTACACAAGAGGCTTAAATACAAAGCTTCACTGCTTTAATCAATTATAGCTCAGTTTAATTGATTATCTTGTTCATTGTGAAACCCATAATTCAGCCTTAAACACTTTAATCGATTAAGTGGTAATTTAATCGATTACATGGCTCGTTTGATCGATTATTAGGCGCGTATAATCGACTACAACTTGTTACAAAACTCTGTTATAAATAGAAAGAAGGCTTGGCTTTAAACTTAACTTGAATACTACGAAATTTCTGAATACACACAAGCCTTCACAAAGTTCTAAAGTGATTTTCTGGGTTTACTTACTTCTTGTCTAACTCTTTAATCCTAATGGGTATTGTATGATTTCTTGGCCAAGATATTTCAAAAGAATAATGGAGAGCATGTTCTGAAAATCTGTTTCTACATTCAACCTTGATTGGTAACTCATATGCATTCATATTCATTGGATCATCAGGTTGTTTCTCTCCTTAATCTTTGAGTGTAATTTCATTTTTGTAAATTCTGTTATTTGATGCTATTGTAAAGGGTTCTTTGAAGCTTGTTCTAGAGTAGTATTCTCTAGGTAAGAACAGAGTAGTGTTCTCTTGTTCTTAATCTTTAGGAGTCTAATAGGGTTTTAGATTTCTATTCTTTATCTAGGGTTGATTAAGAGAGATTGTTGTAAAGCTTGTAAGAACAGAATTTTATAATAGTGGAACTCTAATCTAGTGTTGATTAGAAGAAACTGGATGTAGCTTCTCTTGAAAAGTGAACCAATATAAATTGCTTGTGTTGATTTTCTTATCTCTATCTCTTCAAGTAATCTTGTTTATTTGTTCTTGGTGTTTTTATCATTACTCAACAAGTTCTATTTTGAGCTATTGATTTCTTGTGCTGAGCAATTTGATTAATTAAAAGCATTCTTGGCTTAAAAGTGATTAAGATCCTTTAACTATGATTTTATAAATAATTTTTAAAAGACCAATTTTAAACCAATTCATCCCCCTCTTGGTTATTGTGGGTATTCCTATTATTTTCAATGCTTCCTTGATCTTTTGACTTCATCAGTCCCTTCATGAGTGAGTTCCAACATCTCCTACATCTCCTTTACACTTTTACATCTAACAGTTCTAAAGAATTCATCAAAAGAAAGTCCAGAACTAATCATGTTCTTAGCTTTAAAATCATATTGAACAACTCTATTTTCTGCATCAGTCATCTCATCCCATTCTTTGGGAATCATATCATTACCAACAGTTTTAACAGGAACCAAATGACCTTTTTCTATTACATTCCATGCACCAGGGTCATTTGATTGTATGAATATTTGCATTCTATTTTTCCCAAAACTAAAATGCTTTCCTTCAAACATCGGAGGACGATTAAGGGAGGAACCCTATTTGAAGGTAATCTCTGTGGTATTCCTTTTTTTTAAAGAAGATAGTGATCTCGAATAACACTCAAAAAATACCAATTGAAAACAATATGAACACACATAATAACCAAGAGGGGGTGAATTGGTTGAATCTTGACCTTTTAAAATCTTTAGAAAATCAGAGTTATAGGATCTTTATCGCAATTAAATCAAGAATGTTTCAATCAATCAAATCACTCAGCCCAAGAAAAAAATTACAAAACTTCACTTGTTGAGTAATAAAGAGTTAACCAAGAATCACAGATTAAGACAATTAGAAGAGATCAAAAGAAAGTAATCAACACAAGAACTTATACTGGTTCACCTCTCAACAAGAGAAGCTATATCCCGTTTCTTCTAATCAAAACTTGATTAGAGTTTCACTATTTACAAAATTCAGTTCTTACAAGCTTTACAACAATCATTCTTTATCAAACCTAGATAAAGAACAAAAATCTAAAACTCTATTAGACTCCTAATGATCAAGACATAGAGAACTCTTCTCTACTCTTCCCTCTAGAGAAACTCACTCTAGAAAAGCTTCAAGAACCCTTTGTAAAAGCTATAAACAGTGTAAGGACCCTCACCTTGGCGCCAGATCCCGTGCTGGTAGCGCCAGGGGTCTTTGAAAGAAAACCCTGTTAGGGTTGGGGCACGAGTAGCGCCAGAGTTGGCGCTGATGGCGCCAGAGCCTCTGGAACTTGACGTCCAGAGTGTCAGAGCCACGCGAGGGGCGCTAGAGGTTTTCCAGCCCGCGCGGATAGCGCCATGGGTGGCGCTGATGGCGCGGTAAGTGGCCTGGAAAACCAAGTTTCACTGGAATTCCACGCGGTCAGCGCCAGGTGTGGCGCGGATGGCGCCATAGGTCAGGGGAGGTATGGCGCGGATGGTGCCCGTGTGGCGCGGGTGGCGCCACAGGTTCTGGAAGTTGACGCTGGGGGCGTGGGAGTGGCGCTGGTGACGCCACATAAACCGCCATGTTGGCACGGGTAGCACCGGAGCTGGCGCGGATCGCGCCAGAGCTCGGGCAGGCCCAATATAAAGGGCAGTCGCGTTTTTGAAGAAGAAAAACTTCTTCTTCTTCCTCTTGATGCCCCAGCCTCCATTAATGTCTGTTCCAAGCTTCCTAGGACCTTATATGTTGACCTAAACACCTCCCTAGGACCTAGAAACTTGATATAACTGATTAGAAAGCTATAATCCTTCATCCTTTCCTTTGAACTGAGCAAAATCCATTCCCTCTGAGAAACCTCTGAAACTTGAGTTTGGCAAGGAATTAAGAGCTCAATAGGGACAACAGAGCTTGAGGAAGCAGCCCTGCAGCTTTTCTGGTCGCCACTGAGGTAAGAAACTCGAGTTTCTTCGGTTGATTTTGAGAGTTGAGGTTTTCTGGATATTGTGGTCTAGATTGATCTAGGGCTAGAATTAGCCCAGGGTTCTATAGAGAATCTTGTTTAGAACTATCTAGTGATGAAGGATTAGCTTTCAGTTTTTGAATTGGTGAACTTTGAATCTTGGCTCTGTGATATGCATGTGTGGCTGTATAATGAGTCACTTGTTGTTTTCTGGACATGCAAGAGCCTTGATTATGATTGTGTTGAGCCTGAGAGGCAATTTGAACGGTGCTTTGAGTGAAACTCAGACTGTTCCAGTGATTTTGAAATATGGGCTAATGCTGGCCAGAGCTTATATGTATAGGCTGTGCATTGAGTCTGAGATTACTCAGATGCTTGGTATTCAGCCTTGAGAGACCTTGTGTGGTCTGTGAGAAGCCTAGTGTGGGCTGAGAATGATTAAACCCTAGGATAGGGGAATTCTGAATATGATATGTTTCTGTGCTTGAATGCCTGTGAACTGGTTTTGATATGAATCTGTATGCCTTGATTAGGGCGTGAGATTGAAACTATTGGTGGCGGGAGCCACAGACCAGGGAAAGAACGGCAGAGTGACACTTTGCCAGGTAAGTTCTGAGTCCCTGGGGATTGATTCCCATTTGGTTGCACACCACACTCCAGGGGAGTGATGGTCATATTCATAATGCATGCATTGGGTGTTGCATATATTACTCTGTGTGCATTTGTGCCTGGTTGTGCCAAATGTTGAAGGCATTGAGTGAATCTCTGCCATATGTTGAGGGCATTGAGTGAATCTCTGCCATGTATTAAGGGCATTGAGTGAATCTCTGCCATGTGGAACGACATTGAGTGAATCTCTGCCACGGATGTGAAGTAGACTTAATATGTATGCTTGTCTGATGTTTGTATTGTGAATTGTGGGCCAGGGTGGGAATGATTTCCCAAGGACCCTGAGCTTACTAAGATATGTATCTCACCCCGTGAGGGATTTGTGATTTTAGGTGACTCTTCAGACAGAAGAGAGCAGTCTCAGGGCAGGTGGCCCGAGTAGAGACATTTCTGCTTGATTGAGAAGCAGTAGGGAGAGCTGAAGGCTCAGTATTGATTTTGTTTATGTTTTGTACCCTTGACAAGGGCTCTATAGTTCTGTATCCCCTCAATGAGGGCAGTTATTCTTTTGTACCACCACGGTGTGGTGAGGACATTGATGTTTATGTATGTACAGAACTATTAATGATATGATATGAAATTCCTCCTGAGTATATTGTGCCTGTCTATTTATATTTTATGGTTATGTATGAGAAACTGGATCAGCAGGGGCTTATGTTATGTGTCTTATCTAAATGTTTACTTGGTATTTTGGCTTCCATACATAATGAATCAAGAAAAACGATTCTATGCTTCCGCTGAGTAATATTTTATGTTAATGAGACGCTAAACTGATATTATTAATGATAACGCACCAGAGGCCTACGGGGTGTTACAAACAGCCAAAAATTCTCAAGCGAATTTACAAACAAAGTTAATGGAGAGAGACAACCTGATGATCCAATGAATATGAATGAATATGATTTACCAATCAAAGTTGAAATGAAGAATTAATTTCAAAACTTCCTCTCCAAATGTTTCTTTGATATCTTGCCCAAGAAATATTTTAATACACTATGAATATTTATAATTTGTGGAACAAAAACTTTAGAACTCAGAATATCCTTTCTCACTTTCAGAAGGATTTTGAAAACTTTGAAAATTTCATAGAGTAATGTGTTGTAAGTTTCAGAAAACCCACTAGCTATTTATAACAAACTGATGTAACTGAATGTAATCGATTAAATTGTCAATGTAATGGATTAAAACTACAAATGTAATTGATTGAAAACAAATTTAATTGATTTAAATGTTCTTCACTTTTCTGGAAAGGATATATGAACAAAGTAAATGATTATTTCGAGCTGTAATCGATTACTACATGGATTCTCTATTTCATAAATGAACTAAGTAATTGATTACGGGTAAATGGTAATTGATTAACACAGTCATGTCTTATTCTGTGTTTGTACCGAGTAATTGATTACTTAATGCTTGTAATCGATTATTTTGTTCTTCAAGGCTCAAGTAATAGGTTACCAATATGTGGTAATTGATTAACACAGTGAAAAATAATTTTTCCAAAAACTTGAAACCATGAGCACTTTTGCTTTGGTGCAATCATGAAATCTTAAATCTTTTCACAAACCATGTGCTTTTGTAAAAACATGAATGCAAGAAAATGAATGATGTTTATGCAATGCAATGAATCATAAGATGATTCTCTCATACATCAAGCAATTACAAATGCCTTCAATTGAATGAAATGTTAAAAGCTAAAAGACTCATCCAGCTTCAGCATATATCTTGATCCTTCTTCATGCTCCCCCCGTATCTAACATTTGAGGGTTAGGGTTTGATTCAATATAAATTTGGGAACAAAAATAAAGGAACCATAATTGGAAGGTGCCACAATCCAAGGAATTATAAGCCTATGAAAGCCACAAGGATAAGCACCCTTGATAAGTTTAGAGATTCTCAGAAAAACCTAAGAGAATTAGTCTCACTCACAATGAATGACTTGTAATCTTATATGCTTTTCATTCACAAAATATGAGATACATATAGCTGGCCATAGGATACCAAAAGTCTAACTCCTATTATTTATTGGTGATAATTATCTCAATTAAGTGGCTTAATAATCATCATTTAAGTCACTCAAGAGACATAAAAATACACCAACAACCAATATAATTCTAAACATCTTATTACAAAATTTATTTAATAAAAAAACTAAATATCTTCATTCCTCAAGTTGATTTATGTAGTTGACCAACTTGGGCTTTATTCCTTGTAGTTGTGAATATGGTTCAATGAAAGTTGCCACCATTTGGTTCAAGGCTTCCTTTGCTTTCTCTGTAGGTGCACTAGTCATTGGTTACCAAGTCTTTGTATTACTTCAATGTCTTTGTTCCTTGTTTGATTCTCATTGCAAAATCATACGATATAATGATATCATTGAACTTAAGATACCATTGTCTAGAATCCTGTTTTAGTCCATATATTGACTTCTTTAATTTACACACTAGATTTTCCTTTCACGTAGAAACAAACCCTTCAGGTTGATCCATATAAACTTCTTCCTCTAAGTTACCATTTAGAAAGGCGGTCTTTATATCCATTTGGTGAAGCTCTAAATCATAATGAGTCATGAAAGCAACAACAATCCTCAAAGAGAAGGTCTATTTATAGTCAATGTCATCTTTTTGAGTGAAACCTTTGGCAACGCTTGGTTTTAAAGACCCATTTACAACCGACTCATTTTGAACCTTCAAGAAAATCAAATAGATCCTAAACTTTATTGCCATCCAATGATTTCAACTCTTCTTTCATAACACTTAGCCACTTTTTATAATTGTCACTTTCGATGGCTTGTCTAAAAGAGATTAGATATTCATCAATACTCAAGTCACATTCATGTTCAAGTGAATATACAACATAATTGCTTGAAATAGTTGGCCTTCTATGCCTTCCGGACCTTCTTGGTGTTATTTCTTGTGCCTCTTCTATCACTTGTTCATTTTTTACTTGCACATTATCTACTGGTTCATCATCTTGTGTGTCTTGAATATTATGTTGTCTCTGGGTGTTGATTGATTATAATACTACTAAGAGTACAACATCTTGATGAGGGACATTAGGTGAAGAAGATTCACCATGAGTCTTTACAATATCCACCTTCCGTAATTTCTCACTCCTACTAAACTGACCATTTTCAATGATCGAGCATTACTAGACTCAAATATTCTCGTATTATGGTTAGGACAATAGAATTTGTAGCCTTTGTAATTTTTATGATACCCAAGGAAGAAACCACTAACGGTTCTTGCATCAAGGCTTTTTTTCATGTGGATTATAAACCTTTATTTCTGTTAGACAACCCCAAACATGGAGATGCCTCAAACTGGATTGTCTTCCCGTCTATAGTTCATAAGGAGTCTTAGGAACTACCTTACTAAGAACCCTTTTAACAAATATCCAACGATTTTTAATCCATGCATCCACAAAGATAAAGGTATAGTACTACAATTCAACATAGACCTAACCATATCCATTAGAGTACAATTTCGCCTTTCAGCCACACCATTATGTTGTGGTGTGTCAGGCATAGTATACTATGCACATATGCATGCCTTTACTTTCAAGGAACTTTGCAAATGGACCTGGACATTGTCCACTTTCATTGTATTTTCCATAAAATTCACCACCTCTATCGGACCTCATAACTTTTATTTTTCTACCCAACTACCTTTCTACCTCATCAATAAACACTTTTAAGGCATCCACTGATTGAGATTTTTCATGTAGAAGATATAGATAACAATAACCTGAAAAGTCATCAATAAAGGTGATATAATACTTTTCACCGTCCCAAGATGGAACGTCAAAGGTCCACATCAGTGTGTATCAATCCTAGAAGATCATTACTTCTTGTAGCATACTTCTTTGATATTTGTTCGGTTTTCTTTCCTTTAATGCAATCCAAACATATATCCCAATCACCGAAATCCAATTGAGGCAAAATTTCATTTTTTTTATTAACCTTATTATCTTTTCTTTGGATACCTTATTATCTGGATATGTGACCTAATCTTTGATGCCATAAATAAGCAGAACTATCAGCATGCACATTTCGCTTAATACCAACATCACATTCAACATTAAACAAGGATTCCATAAACTTTACATTAAGATCGAAACAATACAAAACCATCTCTTAAAGTGCCATATCCATAATAGTACATATCCTTAAACAAAGAAAATACATTGTTTCCAATCTTGAAACTAAAACCTAATTCATCAAACTTTGCAACAAAAACTAAATTCTTGGCACATCCAAATACATAAAGACATTCTTCCAAATCTACATGACACTTAGTGTCCAAGATTAATATGTAAGTCCCAATGCCCTCTATTATTGCCTTCATTTTGTTTCCCATGTAGAGAAACTTTTTAGTTCCTCTCATGGTTTGGATCTAAAGGAATCCCTGCATAATATGTGACACATGAGTAGTTGCTCCAGAATCAAGCCACCAGGTATTATTAGGTACCTTAACAAGATTTGATTTGAAATTTATAGATATATAAAATATACCTTTCTTTTCAAACCATTTATTTCTTTTTGGACAATCCTTCATGAAGTGATCATTTTGCTTGCAAAAGTATCACTTCTTCTCTTTATGGACTCCTCCCTCTTTAACCTTTAATTGGGATTTTCCTTTGTCCTTTTTACCCGACTTGCTCTTACTAGTACTGGCTCCATCATGAGTCATGAGATTAATTGAGTTGTCCTTCATTTTCTTTAATATCCTTTCCTCCTGAATTAACATGGCCTTAATTTCTTGAAAGTTCCATTTTTCCTTAAGAGTGTTGTAGTTCACTTGAAATTGACCAAATTCAATAGGAAGAGAGTTCAAAATGAATTGTACCAAAAAGGACTCACTCACATGCATTCCCATGGAATTCAAGTCTACTGTCAGATTAGCCATTTCTGTCACATGATCATGAATTGGTTGAGACCAATCAAATTTCATGTTGGTTAACTCACTTGACAGGTTCCCTACAATCGACTTGTCAATAATGTCAGATTGTGAGAAATCTTTGACCAATTTCATGAGCTCCCTTGCATTGTCTGTTTTGGGTATAAATGGATTCACATTTGCAGCCATAATCATTCTCATCAGGGTTCATCATATAAAAAATTACATTACAGAATCTTGGATAACATAATTCTCACATCTAGTATACTCTGTAATTTCTATGAGAAAGTTTTAAAACACTTATACGGATCCATAATGTTGTTGATAAATTATTACTAGTGCTTCTCCCTTCTCCGACTTCTTTTACTTGGTCTCCCTGATGGTATAGAAATCATTTTAACTTGTCTTTGGCCTGTTCGGTATTCTCTAGTTTTCTTTATGTGATAAAACAAAATGTTTAAGAATTGTTAAGAAAGACAGACAGAGAGACACAAAGAAAAGTTATCTTTTTTTTTTTTTTTTTTTTTGTCTCTGATAACTTTCATAATCTCCTTTTTCAAATCCTTTTTCCTTTAATGCCAAAATTAACTTTAATGAAGTGTAAAGAGAAGAACTTATTTTAATAACTTAAAATAACTTCCAATGACTTTAATATAATTTTACGTCTAACAACTATCACATTAGACATTTTTTTCATTAAAGTCATTCCATAATAATTGAGTCAATATAAGATTAAATAATCTAATATTTTTATCTTAATTACACTATAATAATATGTTCTGATTAAGTTAGAATAGTTATACTAAGTAACGAAAGATGGCTAATTAATACTTTAAATAAAAGAGAAAAGATTTGTGGTCAGTCCTTGTGTTCATACCATATGAGACGAATACTAAGGGAAAGAAAAAAAATCAATAAATATAATGAATTATGTATTAAAAAAGAAAGAAAAAAGAAGATGACGTATGGTTTTTACTGTTTTTAACTTGTCCACTTTCTGCCAAACAAAAAAACTTGTTCACTTTTTTAATTATATCAAACATTTAAATATTTCACACTTTTTCTTATAGTTATTTTTTCATCTCATTTTTTTTTTTGTTTTTCTTTTGTCTCTTTTTATCTACTACATATATTACTGTGAAACATGTAGACGATCTAACATAAAATTATGCATGAATAGTCATTTAAATCCCTAAAAATATTAAAATTTTAAAAAACTGTTGAATGTGAATTTGTTTGTCACTTTAATCTTGTCCTTAACAATTTTTTATTAAAGTTAATAATGCATACATGAATGACTTGGACAATCTACAACATACGTAATAGTTAATAATGTACACACGAATAATATGTGACAATCCAATCACTATCATTTTATTCTCTGATTGGACTGTTACATTTACATTCGATCAGCTATCACATATGCATCAAATTGTTACATAACATTTATATATGTATCATCACTAATCGTAAGTAGATACAATGCCACCTAGATACAATGTTAACTTTAATGGAAGTCTTTTATTAACAGAACTAAAGTGATAGGAAAATTACACATCCAAAGATATTTTTGAAATTTTAATATTTTTGAAGATTTAAATAATAGTGAATTATACCTTCGGATATCAAAGTGACAATTCACTCAAATTATTTTAATGTTCAATATATAACCACGTTAAATATATAATATTTTATTTTTAACTATTGTAATTCATAATAAAGATCTTTTTAGAGATATTTTCATAAACTACACCTTTTTATATAAACTATCATACTAATTCTCAATTAAGAACTGACCCATATTTTAGGAAGAACTCTGATAACTATTGTAAAACTTAGATAATAACTTCACTCAAACAAAATTACCTTCCACATTGAACACAAGTATTCTTTACAAAAATATCTACCTCCATCCAGTACGTCTCAAAATGGAAATGGAAATTGCTATCTTTTTTTTATTTCTTATTGTAGAAAATTTTTGCAACTATATAATATTTCTGGTTAGGACCAGTCAGTGTAAAATTATGTCACGTTGAGAGAGCAAGTACAGAAACGAGGAGAGAGGGGAGATAGAGTGGTACTCATTAAGAAGAGGCTGGAGCGGAACTGGAGGGTAAACGAATGCTTCTTGTAAGGGAGGCAATGATTCAGACATGCCAAAGACATCTCACCCCCTTCCTCCAAAACGCCAATCTTCTCTCCACTACTTAAATATCTCCCTCTTTCTGTATTCCACCAACCACTTCTCATTTTCCCACTAATAACTCCTTGCTTTCGCTTCCAATTCTCAATTCCTCTTCAATTCATTCTGGGTTTCTATTTTTTCGCCATACACATAATTGTCTAATAGACATAACAAAGAGAGAGATGCGAAGCATGGCAAGCTCGGCTTCCTCACGAGGCATTGCAGCCATCGTCGGTGTGGGCCCCAACCTCGGCCTCTCCATCGCTCGCAAGTTCGCTCACGAAGGCTACACCGTTGCCATCCTTGCGCGTGACTTGGGTAGGTATCTCTTAGCCGAAAACCAAGAATTCATGTAAAGGGTTGCCTTCAAGGCAATATTTTTCACATCCCATCTTATCATACACAAAATAAAACAAAATACTTCTATCATCGTTATTATTCTTCTTGCTGTTACCATATGATATGATACGATATGATAGATGCAAATTAATTGATTGACTATATAACAGGAAGGTTGTCAAGATTTGCTGACGAAATAGCGAGGGAAGAGAAGGCGCAGGTTTTTGCTATAAGAATAGACTGTTCCGATTCAAGAAGCGTGAGAGAGGCATTTGAAGGAGTGCTCTCTCTGGGGTTCGTGGAAATTCTCGTCTACAATGCTTACCAGCCATTACCTTGGTACCCCACCTCCTTCCAAGACCTTCGCGTCGAGTCCTTCGAAAAATCCCTCGCCGTTTCTTCCGTCGGTGCCTTCCACTGCGCTCAACAGGTACCGCTCCATTCTATTTTCTTACAAAGGGATCCAATTCAGTTACTTAAACAGGATATGTTGTAAACTTTCTGACTTCTCTTAGATTCTTTCGGATATAAAAAAAAAAACCATTCTATTTCCTTAATTAATTACTAGTACAACCACTGTACTGGTACCTAGCTAGTACCAAGGTCCAAGGTTGGTTATTAACAAGGTGGTTTTAAATATCTGTTGCAGTGGCATTACAATTTCGTCAATCACAATAAATCACATATAAATAAGGCTGATACGTACAATTCCAATTGTGATGACAAATAATTAAAAAACCTTGATATTATGACTCAAATCACGGACCCTTTTTGAAAATCTTTTTCATGATATATGGTTTTTGTTTGATGAAATAATTAAGGTGCTGCCGGGCATGGTTGAAAGGGGAAAGGGAACGATTCTCTTCACTGGCTGCTCCGCTTCTCTGAACGGCATTGTTGGATACTCTGAACTATGTAAATACCAATTATCCTTACTTTTGGAATCTGTTTTTATTAATTTTGTTAGTGGTTGTGGTGTGGTTTGTTAAATTGAGTTGAATTAATTTTAATTTATGAGAACACTGCACCCAATGGGGGAGATGAGACAGGCTGTGGGAAATTCGCTTTGAGAGCACTATCGCAATGTTTGGCCAAAGAATTTCAACCTCAGGGAGTGCACGTAGCTCATGTTATCATTGACGGTGTCATTGGCCCACCCAGGTTCGTTTCCTTTGTTTATTTGTTCCTCCTTATATACATCCTTTTGCTTATCCTCATTCGGATCTTTTTCTCAACACCACAATCCAATTAATACACCATTTTTTTTTCTATTTTCTTGTTCTTGTTTCTTGTTTTATAGATACATTGCATACTAATTCTTCCATTTCCTTTTTTACTCGTAATTATGCATACCAAAAAAATAAAAATAAGATAATGTTTATAAATAAATAAAATATGTATTGAAAATATATAGTTTTCTTTTTCTTTGTTTAAAAAAAAATTCTCAGCGTCTAACTTATCTTTAAGTGCCATTGGTGGTATTACGGAAATTTAGTTTCTCAAGAATCTTAAATTAGGAATATTAATTTTTCATGTTTGGTTTGATTTTTAAAAAATAACATTTTCAGATAAACAATGTTCATGAGATTTTTTTATTGGCCCAGTTTTTCACAAAAAAATTCTCAGACGAGAGATGAAATCTAAGTTTTCTGAATTAAAAATTAAGTTTAACTATGATAAAAATATTATGTTATTCTAATTAAATTATTTAATGAAATAAATAATTAAAAATTGTGATGAATATACTATTTTATTTTATATGAAACTTATATAAAAAATATTCATGATCAACTAAATAAATTTAATTATCCTTAATAATCATGATTCCTAAAAATTATCATTTATGGATGCGCATGATTTTTCTTTTACCAAACATCCCCAATGTATTATAAAAATTCTTTGAGAAATTATTAGTTATTATTAACATTTACATAGAATGCATATATATATATATATATATATATATATATATATATATATTAAGCGTAGTTGATTTTCTTTTGTGAACTAAAAAATATTAGATCGATGGATCGAGATAATAAACAACTTTCACATTACACTTAGTTATTTTAATAATTAATGTATGATTTCTAAAAAATTTAATTGGTTAATAGTATAACAACTTTCACATTACGTAAAAAAAAAAAAAAAAAAAAAAACTTTCACATGGACACGCCTATTAAACTTAAAAAAAATACTTTGTTCATTAATATTAGTTAAAAATAATAAATGGTGTTAGTGCATGTTGAAGCATTGACGGATATGAATTTGCATGTTGTGGGGCACAGAGGACCAATGTTGACGACGACGTCATCATGGTCGCAGAGGGTAAATTCATTGGGAGAGCAAAGCAGTGGAGTAGTGGGAGGAGGAGGAGCTGAGGGTATTATGGACCCGGACTCACTGGCTCAAACCTTCTGGCACTTGCACGTTCAGGACCGAAACGCTTGGACCCAGGAGATGGATCTTCGCTCACCCTCTGCTAGATTCTTCTAGCTATTTCACTCCCTACCTCAATTTAATTAAAAATCTCCCCAGCTCAATTATTATTTTTCACTCTATAGTCAAATCTCAATCACTTCATCCATGTTGTCAAGGCATCAACCGTGAATTCAATGATGTTTCCAATCAACACTGTTGGGGCCTTTCCGGTGTGCTAAGTTATGTGTATGTACAAAGTATTATATTATACGGTGTGTTGTTAGTTTGGGTCTATTAAGTAGTAATTATCACTGTTTTTCTCTTTAGAGATAAAGAAAAGGATGTATTTTATTCTATCATATGAATATCAATACCATCCGTTTGTGTGTATAATTTATTTAATTTCGATTTGGATTTGGATTTGGATTTGGATTATTCTCTCTTGTCAAAATATATTTGTCAGTTGCAAAACTCGTGATTAATGAATTATTTGTCGGTAACGAGTCCAGTTGTATGTTTTGGATGGGACTGGGGGGTTGTGGGCCCATTGGTGCAAAAAGTTAAGGGGAGCGAAGGAGTGAGATGGGGACATGGCTGCATGGATAATAGCAGGAATTCGTGTTCTAATTTTGGACACAAAAAACTATGTGTACTTAGACATGCTTGAATCTTCAAAAGTATTCAAGTTTGAGTCTTGTTATTTTCATGATATTTACCTTGTTTGTGTTAATCAATTCATGTCGAGGAATTGAAATAGTATGGATTACTATCAATGCACAATAATTGTTTGATTGGTTGTCATATGTGCAAGTGGGAAAAGCGCTATATTCTCTTTTCTCTTTGATTTTCCAAAAAGAATACAAATGGAAGAAAAGTGTCCAAATGAAGAGCCGTGTATAGTTGATGGGACCAAGGAACTGGTTTCAGTGATTTTTTAAACTAAATTTTAGATTCAACAAGTCTAGTGAAAAAATGTAATTGATTTGTTAGATTTTTTTAACTGAGTTAATTATTGATAATATTGATAAATATTTTATAATAATAACATAATCCAAAAATATATATACAGTTGATGGGTCAAAAAGGTAGCAATGTGGCAAGCTGGGATGATTTTTATTGGAGGAGCCGTCATAGATGTTGGGGGCATATATAGCACTAGCAGCTGCACTGACAGCTACTTAGGACAGGGTTGATGACGAGAAAGAGGGTTCCACCACATGAAATGGTTGGTGCGATGATGCGTGTTGCATGATTGGAGATGCTTTTGTTTATAGTTCATACAACCATATGATGATTGGGAAGCTATGAATGAATCATATGATATCAAGGCTCAACCAAAGAGGTCCCCAACCCGTATCTGAAAAGTTTGATTACAGCAACGTGTCATGCCACTCTCTCGACAATTCCTCATTAGTGCAGTTGTTGACTTGTGAGACTAGCCTTGCCTCTTTGCTCATGCTTTGATTTAGGGATGATTTGGGTCATTTTTAAAAATTATTTTTGAAATGGTCTCTCTTAAAATTTATTATTGGCATAAATCTGTTGTGATCGTGAATTAAGTCAATATAAGTTTGATTTGTAAGTTTATTAACACATCGACACGTTTTTAATAAAAAAAATTAAATAGTTTGTGATACAAATTTTACACGTAAAAGTAAAACTTATGATTTGACCGAATTTATGATTAAAACAAACCCGTTTTAGTAATTGATTTTTAAGAGACATCAATTTTAAAAAAAATATACTAATTTATAAACGTGATCTAAACGAATAAATCATCCTTGATTTTGACAAGAAAGAAGTGTTGTAATAGAAAATAAAATATGAAGGGTGAGGTTTCCACTAATACAAAAGGTATATTCTACGACGCACGATCAACGACGGTCGTTCAAAAACCGACGTAGCATAACCGGTGGCAATTTTGTAATTTTTTGAACATTACTACAACAATGACGTTGGTTTATAGCATGACCGTCGTTGTTTATCAAGATACAAAAACGATTATATAATAACCGTCGTCTTCTTCAATTATTCAAAGTCGGTTTCGATAATAACCAACTTTGGTTCTTTTTAAAATTTAAAAGAAATTATTTACTCCCCCTTTCTCTGCGCCCCTTTCTCACAAAAATCCCTAACCTGCTATTATCCATTGAAGGGCTCCCTCGCGAAGAACCCGTTTCACTCTGGAAGAAGAATGACAACTCTCATTGCAACGTCAAAAGTAAGTAGTAAGCAACGTCTGTGACATTGTTTTCATTCAGTCATTCGTTCATTGTTCACTGATTCTTCTTCTTTCAGGTTAGACACAAAAGCTGCTTCGAAAATCGTCGCTTCGTCAACGTGGCCACCAAAATCATAGTTAATTCCGAAGGCGAGTACAACATTACTTCCGGCATCTATCCGTCGCAAGTGAAGGTCTAGGAGGTCAGGGAGCTAGGGTTCAAGTTCGATCGAACGACAATTGGACTCGGATGCCATTGATTTTGAGGTACTAGCTTCATTTCTAATGAAATACTGTTGTAACCGTACTTCTTAAAAATAGTTATGTTGCTCAAATAGCTATGTTAGTATTCTTCTTTAGCTGTATAGAAATTTGTTTTCTTTTGTTATCCTGTGTCTTTGGTTAAACATGTTGTTGATGTTGATGTTATTGATCCCGTGTCTTTGGGTTTGTTTGTCATATAGTAGCAGTTAAGGCTTGAAATGAGTATAGACCTTTGCTTTATAAGAAAAATAATTTCATTGGCTCAATCTGAACTCAGTTTATGCTGGAGAGCTTGTTAGTAGTTTAGAAGGACGTGTAGTTACAAATTTAGTTGGTTGAAAGTTGGTAAGTGAAGGAGTTTGGATTGATAGTCTTGGACTATGTTGCTGAAAGTTGGTTGTGAGGGTCTTCAAATCTTTAATTTATGTTATTACCCATTCCCATTATGCATGACAGAAAATTTATAGAAGTTGGTACGTACTTGTTTTGAGGGTGGTGAGTTTTCCGAGCTTGCCAAGGCCACACTGAGGTTGAGGGCCAGCAACAATGTCATCCCAGAGCTTCTCTAGCAGAACCATATTGAAATAACGTTCTATTACTAAGTAGTATTCCATAACACTACATTAATTACTTATGAGGAATAAATGACTAGAAAAATTAGCGTCATGCAAAGCTCCCAAGAAAAATCATCACACAAATATGTTTACCTCCTTGTAAGTAGAAATGCAATGAAGAAGTGCCTCTCGAGCCTTGATGTTAATATTATCTCTTTCCTGCTTTTCAAAAGAACACCAAGACTTAATCAAGTAGAAATATGATATTTGCAATTTTTCTCATTTCTCTGGGACTTGAACCTATTTGCATTGCCATCAAGACTTGTAATCTAACCTGAATCTTCTGCAATTCTTGGTTATCTAACTCCACTGATTACAAATTATAGAGTAATTGCAATGGTAAAAATTACATTTCTACTTTAGTAAACAAATCATTTTTATCTGCAGAAGAGTACGAATCACAATTCTATTTTAATATACATGCATAAGAGGAGAGTAACAATCCCGAAGGGGGGGGGGAGTCACCAATATGGCCAATGCTAATTGGCCTTCCTCTCTAGAATCTTCAGGCTTACTGAATTTCTTTAACTTGTCCTTTTGTTTCAATACCTTCTCTAAACATTGACGTGAAATCCTAAGATGGAACAAGAAATGGCCTATTCAATGTAGTAACTATGACCCGAGAACAGGTTGCACAAACACAATTGTATATAATGAATAACACACAACAGGTTTTGCCTTACATAGAGATTCACAAACAATACATCACGGATACTCACCCAAAGATGAACATCATGAAGGCACTGCAAGAGCATAACAAGACTTTTGTTAAGTGGTTCAGAGAGAAAATCCTTGGAGATGAAACTACTTCAAGAAAATTAACTCTACTAGCGGTTGGCCCAAACCTTAATGTCCCTACTTGGAAGGGATATGATATCAATGACTACTCCTTTTACACAAAATCACAAGATGATAAAAGTTGTGTGCAGAATAGTGGTATGAGTGTTGATGCTTCTTTAGAACAATTTTCCAGTGCATAAGATAAAAAGCAGATTCGAGCATTGATGCCTTACTTTGGTGTCATAGAAGAAATATGGGAAGTTGATTATAATGAATTCAGAGTGCCTGTTTTTAAGTGTAACTGGGTTAATGGAAACACTGGCGTTCATGTAGACCAATTTGGTTTTACCTTAGTTGATTTTGCTAAACTGAGTTACAAAGACGAGCCTTTCATCATGGCTGAACAAGCCAGACAAGTCTTTTATGTCCAAGATCCCTCTAACTCAAGGTTGTCTGTGGTTCTTCAAGGAAGAACAATTGTCATAGTCCATGAAAGTCAAGAACCTCCAGCTGACAAACATGAGGTGGCGCCATTGTATACGCAAATACTTGGAATTGGTGACGAAGATATAGTGGATGATGAGCATGCAAATCGTACCGATCATGAAGAAGGCTTGTGGGAAAACAACAACACCTAACTAATCAATCTCAAAGTATTTGTGTACATTATCAATTAATTTTTACTAGCCTTTCAGGGTACTAATTTATTTATTTACTTTGCATTTCTGTTTAGCTTTTATTGTAAATGATGACAACTTAAATGACTTTATTTTGTATTTGTAGACATTAATGGCAACACCACCGCGGTCCCCTCCACCTTTAGATGAGCCTTCAAAATGTACGTCGAGGAGGAGCAGACAATCGACGCGACTAAGAAGCTTGACAACAAGGAATTTGGACCAGCGTAGACCAACCGTTAATGTAAATCCTCAAACTGGGAGAGGATCTGGGTCCCACAAAGACAAGTTCCACAACTACCTAGGAGTCGTAGCACGAGAAAAAATCCCTATAATCCACAAATATTGGAAAGATGTTCCAGAAAACCTAAAGTAGCTAATATGGGACGACATCTTGGTATTTGAAAACATGTTGTTTGTGTCTTATTCGGTTTTCGTCAATTATTACATGTTGAAGGTAATACACTTAATGTGAGTTGTTGTTGTTGGTGCAGGAAAAATTTGAGATTCCAGAACCACTTGCAGTGAAGAAGAAAGTGATGTCATCGGTGGCCACCAGATGGAGGCAATTTAAGTCTTCCCTAACAAGTAAATACATATTTGCTGATAAACAGGGTGAAGATAAAGAACATCCTTGTGTTAAGTATCGGTTAGATAATGATACTAGGGAAGCATTTGCTGCAAGCAGAAAGAATCCTAGTTGGCAGGTTAAGGGACTGTATAGTACAACTAAAGATGTTCAATTTTTTCTCCTATGCCATTAATGTTCTTACATGTTGCAAACATGTCATACTTTGTGTAATACAAAGGGAGTTAGAAAAAAGGCTCAGGAAATTCAGAAATTCAATGATTACCCACATGTCCTATCTCGAGGGGGTTACGAGTTGCTAGAAAAAAGACTGATGGAAAAAAAGATCAATAAAAGACAACAGGATGCAATGAACACTGACAACCCTACATTGCTCGATGATCCACCATCTCCAATTGCAAGACATGTTAAGTGGAAGATGGCTCGAACAAAGAAATATGGAAGAATGACATCTACAATGAGCCAAGAAATATCAGATAAAATAGTGAGTTCATGTCATATTTTTGTTTTGAAGCACCAAATATTTTTGTGTTTAACCATTGACGAACCCTTCTAAATTTCATGTCATGCTTGATGCAGGACTCGTTAGAAGAACAAACAACACAGTGAAGCTTTGTCCCCATGGTCGAAATGATATTCTCAATGCTGCATTAGGACGACCAGAGCACCTTGGTCGTGTTTATGTAGCAGGGACTAGTGTCACAATACATCAATATTTTGTACAGGCATCTCGTGGTTCCTATAGTTCTCTGCCATCCATCAGTCAACATGATTTGGCTGACCTTATAGCAAATATGAAAGAAGAATGGAGGAGAGAACAAGAGGAAGCAACGAAAAAAAAACTGTTGAGAAAATCACACAAGAGGTTAAGGACAAAATGAAAGAAGAGTTGAAGGAGGCCATAAAAATGGAGTTGTCCCAAATGGCATCACCACCGTCCCCTCCGGCTGACTTAGATTTTCAGCAAATAGTTGCTCGTGTCAGCACAAAGGGGAGTTGTGCTGAAAATGCAGCGAATCTATCAGCAGAAGAGCATGTTACCAATGTGGAAGCAACTATGGGACTGCATGTTGTTTGTGATCAATCTACTTGGGAAAAGTTGAGCACGGGGTTGCCACCATACACAATGTGCCTTATGCAGATGATGTCGTCAGAGTTGCAGTAAAGGAAATTATCGATGGGGACGCTGAAGTCCCTTTCCCATCGTCTGAAATTTAATATGTGAGACAACCCGTTGACACATTTGTTGCATGGCCAACACATCTTGTGAGACTTGTAGCTCCCCAGGTATTCTTCTATGGAGTTTTTCATGGTTATTACAAGTTGAATGATTTATAAAGTAAGTTGTTATTTTCATAACCTATTAAATCATTATTTAAGTTGACGTGGTTGTTTACAAAAATAGGATTCATAATTGTGTCCAAAAAATCCCAATGAACCTATTCAAAGGTCGAACACTGATGCTGATGATGACCCATTGGACAACCTGATTCATAATCTCTTTGCTTTTTACAAGAAGCCGGTGGAGTTGTTGTGGGATGGATCTAAATTTGGTCTCTCTATCGCTCACACATCATTCTTCATAACTTTTTCTGATGTGAACAAAATCGTTTCAGGAGACAAAAGTTTAAACATATCTATCCTACAGTTGTGGATGATGTAAGTACATTAATTTTGGTTATCTGGTTTAAATTGGTCATTTGTTACTGGTTAACATTCGAATGGTGTTGTATTTTGGGATATAATTTGTTAAAATTAGGTTTATGGAAGAGCAAAGTACAAGCTTAGGGCATGGATCGGTCTATGGATTCCTTGAGCCTCAGTCGATACACTGCGCAAAGGAAACAAGTCAAGACTGTGAAAAATACATTGAAACATGGGTCAAGGAATCACAAAGACATGTGTACCTAAGAGCTTAATTCAATCAATAACCAAAATAAATGGTTTGGAAATGTTTGCCAATTTTTCCATGATAACATTTACAAATTTTATTGATTGCAGGTCCCATTAGCAACTTGTTGTGCTATGTCCTTGGTCTTATGAAGTTGTTTGGTTTTGTTCATTACATAGGAAGCTTGATATTCACATCAAACCGCAAATAACAAGTTAGTTGAAGTAATTGATCAAAATAAGCATATATGTAAAAACCTACCCCCCTTCATGTTTTTAATGCTTTAATTCAGGGCAATGAAGACATTGGCCAACATTCCATGTTAAAACATCTAATGCCATACCAAAATGGATTGAAGTCAAGGTTAGCCATTTAATGATTAGTGTCTGCATAAGAATGTTATTATCGTTCATGTGGGATAAAAAGATTACAAATTATTTCTTGTCTCATTTTAAGGCCATGTTCAATCCGGAGGCTATGAATGTGGCTATTGCGTCATGCATTGGATGTGGAATATAGTCATCGGGTATGTCAAGAGTTAATGGAACAAGGTATATTACATTTTGTATGCACTGTGTTTAAACTTTTTAAACTATGGACTGACTACATCATTGATTATCTATAATGGGCTAATGTTCTTGTTTTTATGTTTTATCCAGTGGTTTTTGGATTCGACACAGTTAGACATGGCATACATAACAACAATTCGGCAAAAATGGGTAGCGTATTTGTTAGAAGTTAAAAAGAAGTCACTGACACACCATTAGATGTTATAGGATAAACTAGTAGCACCATGTATTTCATCATTATTTGAAGAGTTTACAAACACTGGCGTTCACTAATTTGAACATTGTATTTTGGTATGTTGACCTTAGATGAAACTGCAAATGGATTCACAATATTTGTTTATTACTAGTTATCTATTTTATTTATGTGGCACAGCCCTTGGTGTGTAGCACGAAGCAACATAGTACGTGCAAGAAGCAATACCCTATAATGACCTTGCTAGTTGCTTGTTGCTGGCTGCTAGGCTAACATATGTTAGCTTATTGAAGTTGTTTGTTTGCTTTTGATGAGTGTTGGGCTTTATATTAAAGCCCATTTTTGTTTTATTTCGGGCCATGGCTGATGGAATGAAATTATGTTTCTATTTTTCATTTTTTACTTCTAGAATACTCATTTTTGTTCTTACTAAATTATATATGTTAAAGCTGAACAAGGTCATACATATTATGATACCTTAGTTTGAGGGGGCTCTATTTTATTCAATGTGGTGTGTTGGTAACATCTTATATAGCCAATTTGTTGTGTTTGGTATATTCTAATGATATTGCAAAATTAATGTTTGTTAATGCAATTGTCCCAAACTATCTTTAATTTATTGGTTTGGGATTTGTTGGGAATGCATTCGTGGAAGCTAGGCATGGATATGTTTGTTGATTTCTCTGTATTACAAGATCTAAACTTGTCCAAATTTAAGTAATTCATCCTATGTTAAATATTGGTTAAGTTATCAATACTTGTCTAAATTGTTGCCATTTCATTTCAAGAAATATGCTTACTTTTATAGACTAGTTTCCTTATTATGGTCCATTTTTATTGCAGTCAATTGTTTCTTGGATTATAAGGTGAATAAATACCTCAAGTTAGTCTATTTTGTTAATTAATGGGAAATCCAAATAAACAACGTTTTTTTTTTTTAAATTTCTTGAACATCAAAGTCGGCTATTCTGAATAACCGTCTTTGTAAGTTATCTTTCAAAGTCAATTTTTTTGAATAACCGTCTTCGTATCATACCTTTCAAAGTCGGTTTCTCTTAATAACCGTCTTTGTATCTTATCTTTCAAGGTCGATTTTTTAAAATAACTGTCTTTGTATCTCATCTTTCAAAGTCGATTTTTCAAAATAACCGTCCTAAATTCTTGTGTTTCAAAGTCGGTTTTTCAAAATAACCGTCCTAAATTCCTTTCCATAGTTTTTTATTTTTAAAATGAATGAAATTCCAAGTCATTTTTTTTTAATAAAAACCGTCTTTGAATCTTGCCATTCTAAGTCAGTTTTCTAAAAAACCGTTGTAGATTTTACTAATATTTGAAAAAAAATATATTAAAAAAAATGGTTTCGAAGATGGTCTCGGGAAACCGTCGTTGTAGGTTGCCATTTTTCGACAATGTCCCGGACAAAGATGGTTGTGAAATCGTCTTTGTATGCCTATAATGACCGACGTTGAATGATGCGGTTGTAGTAGTGTTCGTTGCCCCATCATTGGTGAACATAATTCGCTAAGTATAATAGTTCTCGTCTAGACCATCGGGGCAGATGTTTTGGTACGTAATTTTCTATGTACTATAGTATTTTTTTCACGTTTTCTTTATATCAATCTAGTCGTAGTAATGGTTAATTACAATTCTTAGTCCGCTAACTTATTCTAACTGGATTAATCTATAATCTATAAATATAAAAAAATTATTATACCATTTTTTTATATGTTATACTCAATTATTACAAATTGTGTGTCATTTTATTTTAACCACCAACTACAGTTATATTTTTTATTAAATAAATCACTACGTACATAAAAAATCTTTACATACAAGTAACTTTCAAGTTCAGTCCAAACACAAGTGCATATTTTGCACTAATTATTAATTAATTATGGTTTTATTACTGTTGAAGGTAGTAAAAATATAGTATGAATTTATTTAAACTCTTTTTGTGGGAATAATTTAAGTATTTAAAATTCACCCATACTTAAATGATACACTATTAGAAAATAGATTTTTAACATCGATTGTTTTTTACTATAAATATCGATTTTTAACCGATGTTGAAACCATCGACGTCAAAAGTATCAATGTTAACATTGATTTTAAAAATCGATGTTAACATATACTACACCATATCGATTTTTAAGAAAATTGATGTCGTCTAATAAGAAATAAACAAAAAAATGTAAAATATGCAAAAATCAATATCAGGAAACTTTCTACATCGGTTCCACCAAAAAATAATGTGGAAAATACACTTTCTAGATTAGTTTTGCCAAAATTGATGTTGTATAGTACTTACATGGGTTTTGTATTTTTCACATTGGTTTTTCTTGTAACCGTTTCTACATCGTTTATTACGCAACTGATATAGATTTTTTAAAAAAAATATGGTCTATGCTCTTTATTTTCCTCTATATAATTTTAAAAGACGCATTAAAAGCTTAAATAAAAATTTTAATGCACTTCTATCAACAATTAATATACCAACAATTTGGTAGCCATAATAGTGCAAACTGAGTAAATTGAGAAGAATAAAAATTTGTCCTTTACAACCAATCAACAACATGAGTAGAAAAAAAAGACAAAAATCAACATTATTAATTACATTACATATTTATGAATGCAAGTGAAGAGAATGAAATATATCAAACTATATACATGTACACATATGAATTAGTATTAATCTTAACCATTCATTTGACTTATGAGATTGAGATTCTCTACTTTCACTTCTTATGTTTACTCTCTCTCTCTCTTTATATATATATATATATATATATATATATATATATATATAATCATCTCATATCAATATGTATTGATGATTGAGTGAATTATTTTTTTGAGTGGTGAGTAGAAATATGAGAGTTGTGACCATAAAGATTATGTTAGCAAATAGTACTTATGACTTGTGACCTTAAAGACTGTCAACATACATAATGACATAAAAGGTTCAACATTAAATAAATATTGTGCACATATTTCAACATAAATTTAAAGGTGCAAAAGGTCTTAAGTCCCATGAATGAGTTTTTAAAGTTGCACCAAAAGGGAATGCTTGAAAACCTGGATAACACAAAAGGCGAAGAAAAGCTAATGGTTTGTCCATGACACCTATTTTATCAAAGAAATCTTCATCCATATTCAAGGAAAGTGCAATTAGAGAAAAATATAACTTTTTGCCAGCTTCACTGTGGTAGACAAAAACAACAATAACTTCTAAATTAATAAGAAAGAACAACACAAAAGTTATACCAAGCCTAATTTATTTCCAAATGTGGGATTGCCTCCAATTTATTTTAAATAAATATATTAATGTCAATATGCTTGATATCTACTATTATATTGGGTGTGATTAAATTCCTTACGAAATAGGATCATGACGTGGGATTACCTCCAACTTATTTAATATTAATCACAGTATACATGGCATATATAATATGGGTTATGTGTTTCCTTACAAAGAAGGATCATATGATCCATGATAGATCCTTCACCACTGTCCTATGACACATTCCAACCTCTCAAATCAATCTAATGCAACATACTATATCTTATTGTTTAACATTATTTTTTATTGTTCTGTAAAATTATATACTAATATCAACTAATAAAAAAACAAGCAAGATATAAAGGAGAAGGATTTTCTTTTTTGCCAACCGACAAAAAGCATGCACATTTAGAGTCTTAGAGACTAAATAAGGCCAGGACACCACCAATGGTCAAATTCATATGGTGTGCTAGTAAATTATAGTGTCCCAGTAAACCAGCGATAACGAATTAAAATTATTAAGCGAGTCACAACGACATAAAAAGAAAAATTCATGTACTTACAACAAAGCTCTTTTTGATCGAACTATCTAGAAAGTTGTTGAGATGCTTCCTGTACTGCAAATTACAATTTCATTCACAAATCAATCAATGGTAAAAGCTTTGTTTCACAAAACAAAAAGAACAAACCTTAGGCCAGTTTCTTTGGAAATTGATGTTGAAAACGCGGTAACATTGTCCAATCTCAAATACACCAATCTCAACCAACAAATAATCACACAAATTATATAAACAAAACACAAACATTCTCAACACACAACAAAAGAAACAAAAACATCAATGGAATAAGAAGTCTAGATTGAAGAAAGAAATCAGTTCTGATTTCAACCCCTCTAAAATCCACTAGTTCAAGATGCGTTCACACCGGAAGGCACCAAATCCATGGAACAATCATTATATTTTAGCATTACTATAGAATTTAATTTGACATAAAACCATCAAATACCCTGATTGACAAGTGCAAATTCAATACTCAATTTGCATAACATGATGCCTTTATGAATCATATCACAAGTGAAAAAGCCCATTGACCTTTCACATTGCTATCAGAAGTCCAACATCCCTCACATATGAAAGCTTGCAAGGCCTTAAATATATATGGATATCAAACTACAAGGCAAAAAGTTTGGAGGTACATACAACTTAACATTGTCATTTTAGTTACAGTATTGTGCAGTAACAATAGTGAACCTTAGAATAACTTGGTACCCTATGTTAGATACATGAGGAGCTTGAAAGGATCAAGATGTTAAGGCTCTTAGTCATGGATGTGTTTTATCTTTTACATGCCTATTCAATTGAATACATATGTAATCTTTAGATGTCTAAGTGTTCCATCTTATTATCCATTGCATTGCATAAACATCATTCATAGTCTTGCATTCATTGTTTTCATAAAAGCATAAGTTTTGTGAAAAAGCTTTTCTTTCATGATTGCATAAAAAGCCAAGTGTTCAAAGTTTAAGTTTTGGAAAAACTATTTCATACTGCTTTAATCGATTATCAAAATATGATAATCTATTACTTAAGCTTTGAAGAACACTTTAATCGATTACAGTAATATCGTAATTGATTGCAATGCAGAATCACAAAATAAAGTCTTCATGTGATAATCAATTACGATATGATGGTAATCAATTACTTGACACGTTATTGAAACAAGACTTCCTTTGATAATTGATTGCATTGAGAATTAATCGATTACTTTTCTCATACATCTTTTCTAGGAAGTTCAAGAACACTTTAATCGATTAATTGTACTAATAATCAATTACATAAGAGTATTTAATCAATTACTAACAGTTACAAATTGATTTCTATAAATAGTTGTTAGGTGTTTTTGGAAAAGAACAACGAAATTTACAAAGTACATTCATTAGCTTTCTGAGCAAGAAAAGGTTTCAAGTTCTAAACACTATAAAGTCCTAAAATCCTCAAGATTCAAAGATTTCAAAGGAGGGTTTCTTCTTGGGCAAACTTTCAAAAGAAATTTTGTAAAGAAGGTTCTGAAGTAACTTCTTCCACCTTTTAATCCAAGTTTGGTAAATCATTTGCATACTTCATTTACTGGATCACATGTGGTTTCTTTCTTTACACTATCTTGTGTATTCTTTTGAGTTACTTTTTGTATTAATAACATAGGATTTCTTAGAGCTTTACTAGGATAGGTGTTCCTAGGGACTAAGAGTAGAGGTGGATGATCTCTATCTTGGATCACCGAGATTCTAAGGTGTTAGAAGTCTTGTTCTTAATCTAGGTTTCATTAAGAGTGGTTGTGTAAAAAACTTGTAAGCACTATTTGTTATTAGTGGAACTCTAACCTTTGTGGTTGGAAGAACTGGATGTAACTTCTCAAGGGTGAGAAGTGAATCAGTATAAACCATTGTGTTGACTACTTATTTCTAATATTTTCTTGCTGTCATAATCTGTGATTCTATGGTGCTATCTTTCTTATTCAACAAGTGAAAGTTTTGTGATTACATTCTTGAGCTAAATGGTTTGATTGGTTGGAGCATTCTTGGTTTATTTGTGATACGATCTTTATTACTCTGATTCTTTAAAGATTTTTTTAAATACCAAATTTAAACCAATTCACCCCTCTTGTTTATTGTGTGAGGTTCATACTATTTTCAATTAGTATTAAGAGCAGGTTCTTGAGTGTTATTCAAGATCACTATCTTTTTTCAAAGAAAATGAATACCACACAAATTACTTTTAAAGAGGATGCCTCCCTCAATCGTCTTATGATGTTTGAAGGAGAGCATTTATGCTTTTAGAAAAACAGAATACAGATATTCATCCAATCAAATGACCCTGGTGCATGGAATGCAATAGAAAAAGGTCCTTTGATTCCAATCAAAATTGTTAATAATGAAATGCTTCCCAAAGAATAGGATGAAATGACAGATGCAAAAAAGAGAGTAGTTTAATACGATTTTAAAGCAAAAAATATGATAACCTCTGCATTATCATCTGATGAATTTTTCAGGACTGTTAGGTGTAAGAGTGCTAAGAAGATGTGGGATATGTTAGAAATTACTCATGAAGGTACATATGAAGGTAGAAGATTAATGAAGCATACCTTGATTCATGAGTATGAGATATTCAAGATGAACACAATTGAAAACATATCTCAACTCCAAACTAGATTCACTCACATTGTAAATCATCTTCTTGGTCTTGGAAAAAAATTTGGTGCTGAAGAATTAAACATCAAGATCATGAAATGCCTAACAAGACCATGACAACCAAAGGATACAACAATCAAGGGTCTAAAGATCTATCAAAGATGTCCATGGCTATATTATTTGGTAAGCTACTTGAGTATGAATTAGAAATGTCTCAATTAACAAATGCAAAAAATGCAGACAAGAAACAAACGAGTATTGCCTTGAAAGCTGCATCCTCAAATGTGGAAAAAGAAGAAGACTCAAGTGAAGATGAAGGTGATGAGAATCTGAACCTAATAGTCAAAAGATTCAGCAAATTCATGAAGAAGAACAAGAACAAGAAGTTCACCAAGTTCAACAAAAAGAGTGACAACACCACCACCACCAACTACAACTGCTTTGAATATGGTAAGTAAGGCCATATTAAATATGAATGTCCTATATTTGTGAAGAAGCAGTTAGGTGAGAATAAAGCAAAGAAAGAGGGAAAACCAAAGAAAACCTACATTGCATGGGAAGAAAATGCATCAACAACTTATGAATCTTCAAACGAGAATGAGGAAGCAAATGTATGTCTAACATCAACAATTGATGAAGATGAAGAATTCTCAAGTGTTGAATCAGAAGTAAATCCTGAACTTGATCAACTTATTGATGCTTTTAATGAGATGCCTGAGGAGGCTCAAAAACTTGCAATCTCCAACAATAAGCTAAAAGGTAACCTTAAATGGCATACCACTAAACTTAATTCAATGCAAGCTGAACTTTATAACTTGAAAGAAGAGAATGAGAAACTTGTTTCAAGCTACAAAGCTAATGGGTGTGCGTGTGCATCTTCTTCATCAAATGTAGATAAATGCAAAGCTTTACATAAAGAGTTTGATGATTTCAAAAAGAGTCAATCTGAAAAATATATGTTATTGCTTTTAGAAAATTCTTCGTTGATCTTTTGAAAAGCCTTTGCAGAGGAAAATGCAGTTTAGATCAAATGCTAAGTGTACAAAAGTATGTTGGTGATACATCTAGATTGGTTTACAAACATTGATCAAAACCTTTTGGAAAGAGCAAGTTTGTACCTCCAAAATAGATGAATCAAATAGGCTTTTCAAAAACAAAGCATACCCAAATGACACATTTTGAAAGAGCGTCAAAATCTGTAACTTACAATTACTTCATGAAGAAAGGTCACACATCTCATAAGTGTTATGCTAGAAGGTTCTATGTGCCTAATGGAGCCTACATTTGGATTCCAAAGAAAAAGAGAAAAGTAGCTAACCCCTATGGACCCAATCTTTTCTTTGCTAATTGATTTGATTGTTGTAGGTGTGTCTTATAGCTAAATCATCATTATGGTACTTAGGCAGTGGATACTCTAGACACAAGTCCATGCTTACAAATCTGACTTTAAAGGATGAAGGATTTATCACTTATGTAGACAACAATAAAGGCAAAATAATAGGAGAAGGCAATATAAGAGACAACTTTAAAACCAAGATCAGAAATGTACTCTATGTGGAAGTTTTAAAGCACAATCTTCTAAGCATAAGTCAGCTATGTGATAAAGTGATGGACTCCTGATCTGAATCAAGTCCTGTTTGCCCCGATCTTCCTTGCAATGGAATCAATTCTTCAATTGGAAGAAAAACAGAGTATGAAATGCTCTGTTTTCAAGAAAGCTTTTTAGGTTTGTCTTTTAAGAAATGGATCAGTGTAAAAGGATTAGAAACGGATTTGGATTGACACCATGAATAGGAATTCCAATAAGTCTTGCAAGAATCACCACAATAGCTCAAAAGCTATTGATAAGAAACAAGAAGTTCTAAACTAAGAACAAGGGAGAAAACTCTCAACCTAACACACACAAAGTGCATTCACTTTCATTCAATCAAAAGTTCTTACAATCTGTTGAAATGTAGCTTATGGGTCTGTTTGGGTAAGCATCTCTAGAAGTACTTCTAGAAGAAGAAAATAAGAGCAAAAAGATGAAATGAGCTTCTTTATAAGTAAAAATAAGCTCTCCATTAGTTAATTTGTAGAAGCTCACCAATGTAGCTTCTCTAAAAGATAAGATGACATCTACAAATTAGCTAATGAAGAGCTTATTTTTACTTGTGGAAAAGCTCATTTCATTTTTTTTCCTTACTTTTCTCTTCTAGAAGTGCTTCTAGAGAAACTAACATCCAAACAGGCCCTATATAGGACACGAAAATATAAGCTAATGAAATGTAAATGCGTCCTAAATGAAATACAAATGTAGCTTCCAAGGGAAGCTATCCAAAACCAATGTTTTAAACTGAAAATGGCGCCTCTGCAGCAGAAACTGAAATAATCAATTATTTCGAATGGTAATCGATTATTTTGAAAAAAATAATCGATTACTAACTCTTGGTAATCGATTACACTGTTCATATCAGCCTGGAAACTGACTCAAGAACAAAGTAATCGATTGTTTTCACAAATAATCGATTATCACAGGAGCTCCCAAACCCAAGTAATCGATTACTTGGTTTGGTAATCGATTATTTTGCTCATATTCATCTTGGAAACTGATATATGGCAAAAATAATCGATTAGTTCGACATGTAATCGATTAAAACAGAGCTATTTGCATTTTTAAGACTGATGTAATCGATTACAGGATGCTTGTAATCGATTACAGGTATCAAAAGATGCTTTTAATCTGTTACAGGATGCTTTTAATCTATTACAACAAACAACACTCCTTTTGTGTTTTCACTACTTTTGTGGGCTTCTTCTTGCTTTTCCAAGAGATATAAGTTGGATTGGATATGATCTTGAAATGTTTGAGCCCTAGCCCTTGTCATTGGCCCTTTAATCACCAAAGGAAGTTCTTCCATGTGTAGTTCCAAGCCTTCCTCCTCTTGACTTGGTTTGAGGATTGCATCATCCCCTCCTTCTTGCAAAGAACTTGTCCTCAAGTTTGTTTCTCCATTTGGACCTGCATCATACAAGGAAAGATCAGCAACATTAAAAGTGTTA
>PYAF01002200.1:17172-30215 GCA_007407185.1 Glycine tomentella | reverse complement strand
TCTCCTTTCACCTACCACCTCACTAATTAATCCTCAAAATCAAATCATCAAGTATTTAAACTATTCAACTACATACCATTCATCCTCTACTTCAAAAATTAAATCAAAACATGTCCATAAAAATATAAACAGACAGTCCAAGTATCATTAAAATCACCTCAAAAGATCATCAAATGGACTTCCATACTTCACTAATATTAATGGGTATAAATCATAGCCTATCTTATACCTTAAATCAACATATTCTCATCAAAGAATAACCTTTGAACATCACAAAATTCAAGCCTAAAATCAACCATGAATCAGCCTACTAAAGCATGCAAATTAATCCAAACCATTGATTAACTAGAGATTTAAGCTTCACCTACCTCAAGTGAGTTTGAGTCTTGATATCTTTCTAAGCTTGTTAAATCCTTCCTAATGTTGTTTGCCTCTACACGTGATTTCTTCAAGGTGATGGGGTTTACTTGATTTAAGCTTTAAAGGGAAAGATGAAATGAAATGAAATGAAAATTGGTGTGAGGGAGAGAGTTCACGTGAGGTTTGAAGAAATGAGTGGTCTTGGAATTGGTTTGCACTTAGGTTCCTCCTCCTCCCTTTATATAGTGCTGAAGAAATGATTACTTAGAGAAAAATCTCATAAGCCATCATTATTCCTTTACAAGTGTCCCTACACTTGTTATCTTAAGGCTTTCTTCCTTTCTTCCTTCCAAGTGTCCTACCACTTGGCATGATCTTAGAGCTTCTTCTCCTTTGCTTCCAAGTGTCCAAAATCATGAAGTTTCTCCATTTCTCTTGCATTTTCGTGGAGTAGCTTGCCAAGGAAGATTGTTATGCTTTTTCTTTCATTCTTGAGTTTATCCCAAACCTATTTTAGTAAACTTCTAATTCTGGATTCGTTAACCGTTGGATCTCTTTAAAATTTTAAAGGTACACTACTATCTCTCATATCTAACTTTTGACCGTTGGGATTGTTGAAATAATGTCTAGAGCTATCCACGTGCAAGATGGAAGAGTGTAGAGAAAGCTTGGCTTGATTTTTATGTTACCTTCCATCCTTGCCATACAAGTGTCTTGCAACTTGTTTTCATCCTATGGTTTATCTTCCAAGTGGCTGAATTCAAGAAGCTTCTTCCTCATTCTCCATACTTCTCCATGTGAATGACAAGCTCAAAAGGAAGGAATACAAATTTTTCTTCCTTTCATGTTACATGTGGTTATTTTTGATGATGAATAAAAATCTAGTTTCAATATGGTATTTTCTTAAAAAGAAATCCAATTTAATTTGAATTCTTTTATCTAAAGAAAATTTTGAATATTAGAATTCTAGATGTTCCTAAGTATTTATCCCAATGATAGTTTAAATTAATCCAAAGCAGTATTATACAGGGCAATACATAAACCTTTCATTCTAGACTACATCCTTATCTTATTTTTGATTGGTCTATACTTCTTCTGACCATCAAAATTACTAAACCATTTTATTAAATAGGTCAATTCATCCTATAAATAAGAGAAAATTCTATAGATTTTATGTACCATTTTCCATATTTTTTTGATGCTTGAGTTTTCTTGAATACAGCCTCCAAGTTGTCATCTTCTAAAATTTGTAGAAATTTTATTCTAGAGTTTTGTGTCACAAAATATGTTGATACTTAGTCAGCTAAGTGTATTTTATAATTTCATCAAGTTTCTACAAAATTTCTAAAGTTATTTGAGCATTTTTGGCCTAGGGACATTTTGGTAATTATGTCATTCAACCTAGGGGTATTTTTGGTCATTTTCAAAAATGTCCAAGGGCATTTTTGAAATTTTCATCTTAAGGGTTTTCTAGTAATTTCTACATCATAGAAAAAGTGATATAGTTATTTTTCTCTAAACATACTTGTATCCAATTATCATCACATTTTTATAATTTTGGGGATGTTACAAGTTTCTTTTATGGATTGGAAGTAATATTCTACTTTTAAGTATCTCTTTTAATATTTATTTATGCATAAGTCTTTTCTATTTATTATTGGTAATTTTATTCCGTTCTTAATGCTTGATTCTACTTGATCAATAGTTTCATGAAATTGGATTCTAAGTTTAACTGGAAAGTACTCTTAGGATTTGAACTGAATAATTTTACTCTTTACGTTACGTTGCTAGGAATAGAGCATAACGTTTAGATTGCAAATAGCACGCGATTATGATTGTAATGCTGGGTTATTTACTTCGTACGCGAGGGATCGATATTCGGTAAATATCCTTATAACTCGATTGCAAGGGATCGATTCGAGGTTAATTAATGTGTGCATCAGTAATAATAGAAAATGATTTATACATGGTAATATTAATTGGATACCGAGGTATGAATGATGAAATCCAATCCTACGCTTTTCTTTAGTTAAAATCGTTTTATTAGCTTCCGCAATCTTTCGTAATTTTTCTTTATTTCTGTAAAACCATCAAAACTTCGACCATACTTGTTGTATATAACCATTAAACTATTAAGTTTTATTTGGATAAACTGAGTAGCACAAGTCCCTGTGGAGACGAACTTTTATAAATTTTGTAACTTACAACGATAATTGGTACGCTTGCCAAAAGTCTAACAAGTTTCTGGCGCCGTTGCCGGGGATTTGAGTTATTTACTCAGTTCTTTTAGATTTAATTTATCAGTTTAGTAGGACTTTTTCTTATTTTCGTTATTTACTTTATTTTTTATTTTTGTATAGAAATTCTCTTTTATTTTAACCTCGATGCTTACAGGATATTGTAGTTTGCTCTTTTTCCTTTATGCGAGGTAAGTTTTCTACAGATAAACCTTTGTTTGATCCACAAATCACCAAAACAGAAAGGAAAAATAGGAAGAAAAAGAAACTAGAAGCTGTTAAATTGAGAGGGAGCTGCTTGAAACACAAAGGATAAATTGATTCAAGAAGGAAGGTTTTGAACTTTCAACATGCCATGAAGCCTTAAAGATTAATTTGTGATTGAATGTAAAAGGAAGAAAGCATTTCTGGTGATCCAAGTGCATTGCATTCATATCATTCATTGAATCTATGTGGTTAGGAAAACGAGTTCACAAGGTTTTGATAAAACTGCTTAAGTTTTTAAAATAAATCAAAAGGTTTTTGGAAAAATAAGTTCTTACTGGTTTAATCGATTATTTTGTGAAAAGAATCGATTATTTTGTTCTTTGTATTTTTTGGAAAAACTTTCAAGAACAATGTAATCAATTACGTATCGAGTTAATCGATTATTTTAACTTGGTTCATTTTTTAAACTGCCTTGGTGAACATTGTAATCGATTACCACAGAGCAGTAATCGATTACCTTAGCCAAAACTAAAAAGTCTCTTTCTATCTTAATCGATTACCCAAGGTAGTAATCGATTACATCATATGATATGCCTACATGCTTTTCTGTCATAATCGATTACCAAAATCCGTAATCGATTACCCAATACATCTTTTGGATTAAAAGCTTTTTGGCTTAATCGATTACCAGAAATTGTAATCGATTATATAGTTCAAACTCGTTTTATACACCTTCCTGGTTTAATCGATTACCAAAGGATGTAATCGATTACACAGTGTTTCATTATTGAATGTCCTTCTGTGTAACCGATTACTCATCGTAATAATCGATTATTTTGAGTGTAAACCATACCCAGAAATCTGATGAACATATTAATCGATTACAGTCTTGATTTAATCGATTATATAAGTAAAATAATCGATTACAGGAGCGTATTTAATCGATTACCAACGGTTATAAAAGTTTGTTATAAATAGAAGTGTATTTAATCGATTACAGGAGCGTATTTAATCGATTACTAAATTGATCCACTCGTATTTCTGAGCATTCAAAGGATTTCCAAATATTCTTTAGTGATTCTCTGGGTTCTTATAGTTCTTGCTTTCACAATACATTCATGAGTTGATAATTGATGTAAACAGCAAGAAGTGTCTTTTCAAAGTTTTAAGGAAGCATTGTTCTGAATCTGTTTTCAACATTCAACCTGATTTAATCATTCATATGTACATCATTCATTGGATCATCAGGTGACTTCTTTCCTTAAACTTTGAAGTTGTATCTCTGTTATTCAAATTCTGTAAAGATTGGCTTATTGTAAATGTGTTTCTTGCATGATAACTAGAGATAGGGTTTCTCTAGGGGTTGCTGAGTAGTTTTCTCAGTGGGGTAGGTCTCTAAGGATCTAATATGATTTTAGATCTTTGAACTTTATCTAGGGTTGATAAAGAGAGGATTGTAATATCTTATAAGAATATTATTTGCAATAGTGGAACTCCATTCTAGTGTTGAGTGGAAGAACTGGATGTAGCTTCATAGTGTTTGAAGTGAACCAGCATAAAATTGTGGGTGATCTTTATTCTATTCTCTTCATCTCCTAATTGCTTTGGTTTGTGAATCAAGTTATTTGCACAGAAAAGATTTCAATTGTCTATTGATTTTCTTGACAGAGGAATTTGATTGAATATTAGATTCTTGGTTTCAAAACAATTTTCAAAGTGATAAAGATCCTGTGGAAACTCTGATTACAAAATTTTAAAATACCAAGGTTCAACCAATTCACCCCCCCTCTTGGTTGTATTGAAGTATTCCTATTATTTTCAGAAGCCAATAAGACATCGGAGGAAACTTCGTTTATTGATCCTCCTTCATAAAAAAAGCCACCTGTTCATGATAATATGGCTGATCGAGGGGAAGATGAAAATAGACCACCAAGGAGGACTCTTGGTGACTATGCTTACCAACAAGGCCCAAAGCATTACAATAGCATAGTCATCCCTCCTTTCAACAACAAGGTTATGGAGCTGAAGCTAGCATTACTCAGTCTAATTGGTTCACATCCCTTTGCAGGGATGGACCATGAGGATCCATACACTCACCTATCGACATTCATGGAGTTATGCAGTACAACGGGAGCTTCTGACGAGGATGCGGAAGCGAATATCTTAGAGCTTTTCCATTTTCTTTGACAGGTAAAGCAAAGACATGGCTTGAGTCCCAACCAAACAAAAGCCTGAGCTCGTGGGAAGAAGTGGAGGAAAAATTTATTACTAGATTCTTTCCTCCATCAAGATTCATTAGCGTAAAATCAGCCATTGCTACTTTTTCCCAAGGAGCAGATGAACCTCTCTGTGAGACTTGAGAGAGATTCAAATCCTTATTGAGAAGATGCCCAAACCACAATTTTGATGATGCTGCACAATTACATATTTTTTACAGTGGTTTAAGGCCACAAACCAAGATGATCCTTGATGCTTCAGCCGAAGGAACCATGATGTCTAAAAGTCCTGAGGAAGCCATAGTGATCATTTATTCTATAGCAGCAAGTGACTATCAATCTCACCATGATAGATCACCTATTCAGAGGAAGGGAATAATGGAGCTAGATACCCAAAATGTCATTCTAGCTCAGAATAAATTGTTAACTCAACAATTAGAGGCCTTGACCAAACAAATAGGCAAACTTCCTCAACAAATTCAGCATGGAGGATCACAGAAACCACACACAGCTCATCAAGTTCAACAAATTTTGAGATGTGATTTCTATGGTGGAGAACATCAAAATGACCATTGTCCAGTACCCGGTGATTGCCAATCAGAGGAGGAGGCTCATTATTTGCAAAATCAGACCAGACCTTAGCAGAATTATCAAGGAAACTATCAAGGTTACCGAGGAGGTCCAGGTTCAAATCAACCTTATGGTTGGAGACAAAATAATAATGCATATAATGCTATTTCTAATCCTCCTTTTGCAGGTCCCACTAACAATTCTTATGCAAGTCCTTCTAATAGAAATCCACAAAACCAAGCTCAGCCTGATAGATTATCAAAAATGGAAGACACTTTAACTCAATTTATGCAAATGTCCATTACTAATCAAAAGAATACTTATGCTTCCATCAAAAATCTTGAAGTACAGGTTGGACAACTGGCAAAGCAACTGTCTGAGCATGGAGGTGGATCTTTCTCAGCAAATACCCAATTCAACCCTAAAGAGCAATGTAAAGCCATTACAACAAGAAGAGGGACTGTGGTTGGTAGACAGGAGGAAGAGGAAAAGAAAAATGAAGGAAATGTAGAAAAAAGTGATGATGAAAAAGTTGAAAAAGAAAAAGAAAAAGAGAAAAATGATGAAATAAATGAAAATATTGAGAGAAAAGAAATAAGTCAAGATGAAAAGAAAAAGAAGGATAAAGGCAAAGCTGTTTTAACCCCGCCACTAGTCCAAAATATGCCATACCCACATGCTCCATCCAAAAAGGCAAAGGAAAGGCAATATAAGCGATTTTTAGATATTTTTAAACAATTGCAAATTAACATTCCTTTTTCTGAAGCATTGAAGCATATGCCAAAATATGCCAAGTTCATGAAAGATCTACTCACAAGAAAGAAAAGATACATAGATGATGAAACCATAGAGCTGGATGCAGGTTGCAGTGCCATCATCCAAAAGACAATTCCAGAAAAATGAATAGATCCCGGTAGTTTCACAATTCCTGTGACTATTGGAAATTTCTCAGTGGGGAAATTTCTTCTTGACTTAGGCACAAGCATCAACCTCATTCCATTATCCATGGTCAAAAGGATAGGAGAATTAGAAATCAGACCAACAAGGATGCTTTACAGTTAGCTGATAGAAGCATCAAGCATCCTCATGGTATTATTGAAGATGTGTTGGTGAAAGTTGACAAATTCTTTTTTCAGTTGATTTTGTAGTGATGGACATGGATGAAGACAGTGACGTTCCACTGATTCTTGGAAGACCTTTCATGAAGACTACCAAAGTCTTGATTGATGTGGATGAAGGAAAACTCACTGTAAGGGTGCAAGATGATGAAGTACAGTTCAATGTCCTTGAAGCAATGAAGCATCCCACAGATAAAAAAGCATGCTTTAGAGTTGATGTTCTTGATGAGGTAATTTCTGACTCTAAAAGATTTATTCACATAAAGGAAGGTTTGGAGAAGGCATTGACAGAAACATTCCAAGATGAAGATGAAGATCAAAAAGAAGCAGAATATCTTCATCAATTGAATGCTTGTAAAGAAGTTCCTTATCACCAATCCCTCTTTGAAGAAATAAAGGAAGAAAAGCAAAAAGAAGAACAGAAGCTGGAATTAAAGGTGTTACATTCCAATTTGAAATATGTCTTTCTTGCAGATAACTCTGAAAAGCCAGTTATCATAAATGCATATCTCTCTGAGGAGGAAGAAAAGAAATTGGTGAAAGTCTTAAAAGAGAATTACAAGGCCATTGGTTGGACACTCTCAGATCTAATAGGTATTAGTCCTTCTTATTGTATGCATAGAATTTTGATGGAACAAGACTATAAACCTGTAGTTCAGCCACAAAGAGTACTCAATCCAACCATGAAAGAGGTTGTCAGAAAAGAAGTGGTCAAGCTTTTGGAAGCTGGAATGATATATCCTATCTCAGATAGTCAGTGGGTAAGTCCTATACAGGTAGTGCCCAAGAAAGGTGGCATGGCAGTAATTAAAAATGACAAAGATGAGCTTATTCCGACACGCACTGTTACGGGTTGGAGGATGTGTATTGACTATAGAAAGCTTAACAAAGCCACAAGGAAGGATCATTTTCCATTACCATTCATGGATCAGATGCTGGAGAGACTAGCAGGTCAGCAATATTACTATTTTCTTGATGGTTATTCAGGATACAATCAAATTAATGTTGATCCTGAAGATCAAGAGAAAACAACCTTTACTTGTCCCTTCGATGTTTTTGCCTATAGGAAAATTCCTTTTGGTCTTTGTAATGCACTCGCCACTTTCCAAAGGTGCATGCTTGCTATTTTTTCCGACCTTATTGAGAAAAGCATTGAAATCTTCATGGATGATTTTTCAGTCTTTGGTACTTCTTTCGATTTATGTCTTTCTAACCTTGATGTTGTTTTGAAGCGATGTATTGAAACTAATCTTGTACTTAATTGGGAAGAAGTGTCACTTCATGGTGACGGAAGGCATTGTTTTAGGTCATAAGATTTCTATGCAGGGCATTCCACCAACCAATGTCAAAGGCATTAGAAGTTTTCTAGGACATGCAGGATTCTACAGGCGGTTTATTAAAGATTTTTCGAAAATTGCCAAGCCACTGAGCAATCTCTTAAAAAAGAAGTCCCATTCCATTTTGATGATTAATGCTTTACAGCTTTTAATACTTTGAAACAAAAACTAGTTTATGCACCCATAATCACTGCACTTGATTGAACACTTGATTTTGAATTAATGTGTGATGCAAGTGAATATGCTGTAGGAGCAGTTTTGGGACAAAGGAAAAACAAAGTTTTCCATGTTATACATTATGCAAGCAAAGTTTTAAATGATGCTCAAATTAATTATGCAACAACTGAAAAAAATTGCTTGCCATAGTGTATGCCTTGGAAAAATTTGGATCATACTTGATAGGATCCAAAGTGGTGATTTATACTGATCATGCTGCAATAAAGTACTTGTTAGTTAAATCTGATTTTAAACCTAGACTTATCTGTTGGGTTTTACTTCTACAGGAATTTGATTTAGAAATCAAGGATAAGAAGGGGTGTGAGAATCATGTAGCTAATTATTTGTCCAGACTTACCAGTGATGAAATAGCCACTCAAGATCTAGAAATTCAAGAAGAATTCCCTGATGAAAAGCTCTTCCATATTTCAGAAAGGCCATGGTTTGCAGAGATGGCCAACTTTAAAGCAGCCGGTGTAATTCCTGAAGATTATACCTGGCAACAGAAGAAGAAGTTTCTTAGAGATGCCCAATACTTTGTATGGGATGATCCTTACCTCTTCAAAATAGGAGCAGACAATCTCCTAAGACGATGTGTAACTCAGGAAGAGGCAAGGAACATCCTATGACATTGTCACAGTTCACCCTATGGAGGCCACTACAATGGTGAAAGAACTGCTGTCAAAGTTCTCCAATCCGGATTCTATTGGCCTACTCTGTTTAAAGATGCCCATGAATATGCCCAAAGGTGTGATAACTGCCAAAGAACAGGGGGAATCTCTAGAAGAAATGAAATGCCACTACAAAACATTTTGAAGGTTGAGGCATTTGATTGTTGGGGGATAGATTTCATCGGTCCATTTCCATCATCCTACTCAAATGAATACATTTTATTGGCTGTGGATTATGTCACCAAATGGGTAGAAGCAATAGCTGCACAAAAAGCTGATGCAAAGACAGTTATTCGCTTCTTAAAAAGGAACATCTTTACAAGATTTGGGACACCACGAGTATTGATCAATGATGGAGTATCTCATTTTTGCAATGTCCAACTTAGAAAGGTCCTCCAACATTACAGTGTCAGGCATAAGGTAGCTTCACCTTATCATCCCCAAACCAATGGGCAACCAGAAGTTTCAAATAGGGAAATTAAAAGAATATTGGAGAAAACAATTGCTCAATCAAGGAAGGATTGGTCTTAGAAATTAGATGAAGCTCTGTGGGCATACCGAACAGCATACAAATCATCTACGGGACTCACTCCTTTCCAATTGGTCTATGGAAAATCCTGTCATTTGCCTATGGAGTTAGAACATAAAGCTTATTGGGCATTGAAATTTCTAAATTTTGATCTTAATGCAGCAGGAGAACGCAGGAAGCTCCAACTTCATGAACTGGAGGAATTAAGGTTTCAAGCATATGAAAATTCTAAGCTTTATAAACAACGAGTTAAATCTTATCATGATAAAAAGCTTTTGAAAAAGAATTTTCAACCTGGGCAACAAGTTTTGTTATTTAATTCTAGATTAAGATTGTTTCCAAGTAAGCTGAAATCCAAATGGTCTGGCCCATTCATCATCAATGAAGTCATGCCACATGGAGCAGTAGTCCTTGAAGATCCAGCCACAAAGAGGACATGGACTGCCAATGGTAGCAGAATAAAACCTTATCTGGGTGGTGATGTCGAAAGACTCACCACTGTGATCCATTTACAAGAAGTTTAAGCTACAACAAAAGCGTCCAGCTATGATGACATTAAAAAAGCGCTTCTAGGAGGCAACCTAGTAATTTCTAACATTTATTTTTATATGCTTTATCATTTTATTTAAAAAATTTTGTCTATATGAATATAGTTTAGTTAAAGTAATAGATAATTATAAGCTAAAATAATTTTTCCAAAAAAAAATTAAAAAAAAGGCTGTTTTAACTCGCCCAAGTGAGTATTTCATGCCTAATTGAAGGTCCTGCAGCACAAAATTAAAAGGCTGAAAGCTTAAAATTTTTCCAAAACTTGCATTTCTTTTGTGCCTTTGTTGTTACCTTTTTCTCCTCTTCCCTTCAACTCGCCCAAGCCACTTGCTTCTTCACCCACATTCTCCCTTCATCACCAGGTAAGTGCTACTGGTCTCATCTCCATTTTATTTATGATATAAATAGCTTAGTATAATTTTAGTGTAGTGTTCTTGTGTCAAATTGTGCAACTTTGTGTCTTTGTTTTAGATTTCAAGAAACCCTAGGATAAATAAGTTATAGATTTTGCAATTCCTTGATTGATGTGGTTTCTGAAATTGATGATGTTCTGATTGCTTCTCTCCTTCTTATTCTCTAACAATGAGTGCAAGCACATACAAATCCTACTCATTTTCATGGGTGATAAAGCATGCACACCATGTGTTCGGTCAAATGCTTCAAAGAAAAAAGCCATGCTATACCTCTGAATTCTTGCACGAATTTGCTTCTAGATTGCTTGTTAGATGAATTGAGTTGCATTATATACCTCACATGCTTAATGCTAGCTTTAAATAGTGAATCATTCCTTTATGCACAACACTTGGAAATTCTTAGAAATGTTTCATAGTGTTTTTCGCATTTAGGAATTCATGAATATCATAGGCTGAGGTATAACATATTGACTGACAAGTATCCAATGGCTGCATGTTTAATTGAATGTTACTGTGAAAAGGCTTGCTCATACATTACAAATATACAAATTTGAATTTTCAAAGGGATACCATCTCTAAATACTTGCTGATTGGTAACATTATGTGCAAAGCTTTGTTGTGTTATTGATTGATAGCATTTCCATTGCTATTCAATTGTGAAATCCTTTTGCAAATGGCACTAAAAAGCTTTCCTCTAAAAGAGCTAGACACATGGGAGAGGGGTCAAGCTCAAATCCCCCAGAAGACATTGAATTTGATGCTCAACGGTTCAGAACCAAGGAACACCAGCAAAGATTTGAGATAATAAAGAACTGGTCATTCCTAAAAGAAAGAAAAGTTCAACTACGGGATGATGAATACCCCGACTTCACAGCTGAATTGAATAGAAGAAGATGAGGGCGATTGGCCAATCATATGCATAAATTTTAACCTGAAATTGTTTTAGAATTTTATGCAAACGCATGGCCCATAGAAGAAGGAATCAGAGACAAGCGGTCTTTTGTGCGAGGGCAATGGATTCCATATGACACAGATGCCATTAACCAATTCTTAGGGAATCCCTTAATTCTGGAAGAAGGACAGCTATGTGAATATCAGACAAGGAGGAACATCCACCTAGGGTTTGATGAACAGGAAATTAATTGATCTACTCTGTATACCAGGTACTGATTTTGCAAGAAGTATAGCAGGTAGTCGGGTAAGATTAATGCGTACTAACATGACTACTTTGACCCAAATTTGAATGACATTCCTCTTGAGCAACATTCTTCCTAGTGATCATAGCAGAGATCTACCCATGCCCAAATGTCAGCTAGTTTTTAGTTGAATGTCCCAGATCACTGTTAATGTAGCCCAGCTCATTTACGATTCCATCCATCAATTTGTTACCTTAGAGCCTCCCAAACATCCAACCAATCCAGATAAAGCAAATAGAGCACTAGGATTTCCTGCACTTATTACTGGACTATGTCGGTTCTATGGAATTCCCGTGCAGCCCTCAAAAGCCATTCAACCTCCTATTAACCAAGCTTTTATTGAAAAATATTGTTTAGCTAGGCAGGTACAGGAGGAGCAGCCACCACAGCCAGCATCCATGGAGTCTATTTCTGCTCATTTACAGCGCATGGAACTCCAGATGCATACCTATATGCAGCATATGGCGGATCAACAGGCTGCTAATCATCGAGGGCAGGTGCAGCTGAATCAGAGCTTCTATGACTACACCCAGCATCAGCACCGACAAGATCCCACTCCATTCCATTGGCCCACTCCAGAGCAGTTCAGAGCTTATGTCGCATGGCCTGGGGACAGACCAACATTTCCGGAGGAGGCAGAGTACCAGAGAGCTGAGCAGGATCCTATAGCTGGCTTGCACATGATCATGACGCTGCTGAGGAAAGCAGCTGAGGAGGAGGAATTGGAGCATAATCTGATATCTTACATGGATTTGTATCATCTGAGACACTGTGACACTGTTTTAATTTTTTTCTTTATCGCTTTCTGAATACTTTAGTTACTATATTACTGTTTTTATTACTAACTATTTCATCTGTGTTTAGTTATATGCACTGATAATCTTTTGGTAGTATATATTGATAAATCTTTTTGGTATTATATACTATTAACATGTCTTTTTGAAAATTATACCAAAATTTTTGCTTTTTGTTTTAAGTAATTATATTATATATAAAAAAAATCTTTTTGGTGTAAAATATGGGAACACCTCACACTTAACCAAGAGGGGGGTGAATTGGTTAGCCTTGGTAAATTTAAAAATTTCTTGATGTATCAAAATCAGAGTTACTTTGCCCTTTGGATCTTTATCACAAAAACAATCAAGAATCTTTATCCAAAATCAATCCAAGACTTGTAATGCCTCAAGAAACAATATGTAAAATAGAATTCACAAGAAGAACTAATAATTATGCAGAAAGTGAGAGAACACACAAAATTTATACTGGTTCACCTCAAACACTATGAGGCTACATCCAGTTTCTTCTACTCAACACTAGAGTAGAGTTCCACTATAACAAATATTATCCTTACAAGCAATTACAAGCTTCTCTTTATCAACCCTAGATAAAGTTCAGAAGTCTAAAACCCTATTAGACCCTTAGAA
>PYAF01002199.1:127852-141556 GCA_007407185.1 Glycine tomentella | reverse complement strand
TGCACAAGTGCCAAGGAAATGTGGGAGATGCTTGAAATCACCCATGAAGGGACTGAGGAAGTAAGGAGATCAAGGAAGCATTCCTTGATACATGAATATGAAATGTTTAAGATGAATCAGAATGAGAGTATTTCCCAGCTTCAAACAAGGTTCACACATATAGTGAATCACCTCTTGGGACTTGGCAAAACATTTGATGTTGAAGAACTTAACATTAAGATTATGAAATGCCTCACTAAAGCTTGGCAATCCAAAGTAACAGCCATCAAGGAATCTAAAGACCTTTCAAAAATGACAATGGCTGCACTATTTGGTAAGTTGCTTGAATATGAGTTTGAATTGCCTCAACTAACTTTTGGTGAAGATGCAGAAAGAAAAAGCAAGGGAATAGCACTGAAATCTGCAGCACCCAAAGTGGAGAAAGATGAAAACTCTAGTGATGACGAGGATGATGAAAGCATGAACTTGATTGTAAAAAGGTTCAGCAAATTTATGAGGAAGAACAAGGGCAGAAAATTTGCCAGAAACAACAAGAACAATTCCACAAACAACTTCAAGAAAGTGGGCAACAACTATACATGTTTTGAATGTGGCAAACCTGGCCACATTAAATCAGAATGCTCCATATACTTGAAGAAACAGCAACAAGACAGTAAAGGCAAGAAGGAAGCTAAGCCTAGAAGAGCATACACTGCATGGGAAGACAATGAATCCTCAACCTCTGAATCCTTAGCTGAAATGGAAGAAGCCAACATGTGCCTCACCTCAATCATCAATGATGAAAATGATGATCTTTTGGATGAAGATGAGGAGGTAACTTCTGAACTTGATCAAGCCATTCTAGCTTTTCAAGAAATGCACAAAGAAGCAAAAAAGCTGGCTAAGTCTAACAGCAAGCTTAAAAAGAGTATGGAGGATCATCTTGCTAAAATAATGGAGCTGCAAACTAAAGTTTGTAATCTGAAGAAAGAAAATGAAAATCTGACTTCAAGTTACAAATCAAGTGGATGTATGTGTACCTCTTCCTCTACATCTAGTGATAAGTATGGGATGCTGCAAAAAGTGTTTGATGAATATAGAGTTAATCAAGAAGAAAAGTATTTGCAGTTGGTCTCAAAGAACCAAGAATTGATTGACATCTTGGAAAACCTCAACAAGGGCAAATGTGATTTAGATGATATGTTGAGTGCCCAAAAACAGTTTGGAGATACTTTTGGTTTGGGGTATAAAAAGAAATTTAAAAATGTCCAAAAGACTACATTTGTACCACCAAAACAGAAGCAAAAGAAAAGGCCAAGAGTCAATCAAAGAAGGTTTTCAAGAAAAAGATATAATGCTGTAACTTGTCACTATTGTATGGAAAGGGGTCACACAGCTTATCATCGTTATGCAAAAAGGTTTTATATCCCAAATGGTGAATGCATTTGGGTAGAAAAGAAAAAGAAAACAGCTAACCCACTTGGACCCAAAATCAAATGGGTACCTCTTCCTTTGAAGTAATTTGTTTCTTTCATAGGTGTGTCTAAGAGCAAGCTCTTCTCTATGGTACCTTGATAGTGGATGCTCAAGACACATGACCGATGACATGTCCTTGCTCAAGAATCTCACTTTTAAAGATGGGGGCTTTGTCACATATGGAGATAACAACAAAGGAAATATCATGGATGAAGGAAGCATTGGGGATAGCCTAAATACTAAAATCAGCAATGTGCTCTATGTTGAAGGCTTGAAGCACAACTTACTTAGCATTAGGCAATTATGTGACAAAGGCTACAAGATTTTCTTCAATCAAGATTGTTGTTTAATTTGTGATAGTAAAAGTGAAGAGGTAATTCATATTGGCAAGAGGAAAGGTAATGTTTACTTGCTCTCTATTGATCATGCATTATTTCACAAAACCTCATGCTTATCGAGTAAAATAGATGAAACATGGTTGTGGCATAGGAGAGCTAGTCATATTAATATGCATCATATAAATAAACTCATCAAGAAGGACTTAGTCATTGGCTTGCCAAAACTCAAATTTGAGAAGGACAAATTGTGTGATGCATGTCAAAAGGGGAAACAAACAAAAATATCTTTTCATAGCAAAAACATTGTTTCCACCTCTAGACCACTTGAGCTTTTGCACATGGATTTATTTGGTCCTTCAAGAACTATGAGTTTCGGGGGCAATTACTATGGATTAGTTATTGTTGATGATTTCTCTAGACTCACTTGGACTTTGTTTTTGAAATCCAAGAGTGATGCTTTCCATTGTTTTCAAAAATTAGCCAAACTTTTTCAAAATGAAAAAGGGTGTAAAATTGTTTCAATTAGAACTGATCATGGTGGAGAATTCCAAAATGAAGATTTTGAAAAATTCTGTGAGGAAAATGGGATTAACCACAATTATTCAGCTCCAAGAACACCTCAACAAAATGGTGTTGTGGAGAGGAAAAACAGATCACTTGAAGAAGGTGCTAGGACACTTCTAAATGAAACAAATTTACCCAAATATTTTTGGGCTGATGCTGTTAACACTGTTTGCTATACTTTAAATAGACTACTCATAAGACCTATTTTGAAGAAAACCCCTTATGAGTTGTATAAAGGAAGAAAGCCCAATGTCTCTCACTTAAGAACCTTTGGCTGTAAATGCTTTGTTTTAAATAATGGAAAGGAATCACTTGGGAAGTTTGATGCAAAAGCTGATGAAGCTATCTTTCTTGGATATTCATTACAAAGCAAGGCTAGAAGCTATTAGGCCGCTACTTGCTTATGCATGCATAATGGGTTTTAAACTTTTTCAAATGGATGTGAAAAGTGCATTTTTGAATGGTTATATTGAGGAGGATATTTATGTTGAACAACCTCCAGGATTTTCTGATTTTCAGCATCCTAACCATGTTTTCAAACTTAAGAAAGCCCTTTATGGTCTAAAACAAGCACCTAGATCATGGTATGAAAGGTTGAGTAAGTTTCTACTTGATCAATCTTTTGTAAGAGGCAATGTTGACAAAACCTTGTTCATCAAAAGACAAAAGAATGATATTCTACTGGTTCAAATATATGTTGATGATATTATCTTTGGTTCAACTAATCAAAAACTTTGTAAAAAAATTTCTGCAGCCATGCAACATGAGTTTGAGATGTCTATGATGGGAGAGTTGACATTTTTCCTAGGATTACAAGTCAAGCAATTGAAGAATGGAACTTTTCTCAATCAATCTAAGTATTGCCTTGAAGTAATCAAGAAGTTTGAAATGGATAAAAGCAAAGATGCTGCAACACCTATGGCAACTTCAACCTATCTTGATTCAGATGAAAAAGGAAAGAAAGTGGATGAATCCAAGTATAGAGGAATGATTGGCTCATTACTCTACTTGATAGCTAGTAGACCAGATATCATGTTAAGTGTTTGTTTGTGTGCAAGATATCAAGCAAACCCAAAGGAGTCTCATCTTACAACTGTAAAAAGGATCATCAAATATCTCAAGGCAACACCCAAAGTTGGGCTTTGGTATCCTAGAGATGCATCTATCAATATTATTGGTTATTCAGATTCAAATTTTGCAGGATGCAAGCTTGATAGAAAAAGCACTAGTGGAACTTGTCATCTCCTTGGAAGCTCACTTATTTCTTGGCATTGCAAGAAACAAGCTTGTGTAGCTCTATCCATTGCAGAAGCTGAGTATATTTCAGCTGGTAGCTGCTATGCTCAGAGTATATGGCTCAAGCAACAACTACAAGACTATGGAGTTGAGTTAAAGGAGATCCCACTGCTGTGTGACAACACAAGTGCCATCAACATTTCAAAGAATCTTGTGATGCATTCAAGGACCAAGCATATTGAGATTAGACATCACTTTATAAGAGATCATGTGCAGAAAGGTAACATAAAGGTAGAATTTATTGATACACATCATCAACTTGCTGACATATTTACAAAACCTCTGCCTAAGGATAGATTTTACACTCTTAGAAACATGCTAGGAATCCTTGATGAACATAACATATACTAGCTTGTTTGTCACATAATTCATGTGAAAACTTGAAAGCCTATTACCATAATCATTGCTGAAATTATATAAAAAGCTGTATCATTACAAGAATGCTCTGTTCTCAAATGTATTAAAAGTTGTATTAGATGTTAAAATGCTTTGTTTTATGCTATACGTGCTGTAATAATCGATTAAGGCTCGAGATAATCGATTAATTTCATTAAAGCTGATATTTAGTGTGAAAATTAAGCTTAAGTAATCGATTACATAAGAGTCGTAATCGATTACTCTTCATAAATCAAAAATTATGTCTTTCAGAAATAATCGATTACCTATCGGGTTAATCGATTACATCAGTAAAAACTCAAGTTAGGAATTGGCTATGACTCTATGATAATCGATTACGGTTAGCTTGTAATCGATTACACCCCTGTATAAAAAATTCTGTCATTCGGATGTAATCGATTACCACTCGGGATAATCGATTACACATATCTCAATGTTTCATCAATGGCTATTCTAATCCAAATAATCGATTAAACATAAAATATAATCGATTACTGATCATCTTCAACCTCTGACAACCATTATTGTAATCGATTACATCACGGATTAATTGATTACACTATGTAAACTTTGTTATGTTTGTTCTGGAATAATCGATTACTTAAGGATATAATCGATTATTCAAGCTGTTATGCATTTTCTGACAGTTTTTCTTGAATTTTGTAATTGCCCTATCATCTAGATTTTGTGTCTTAACCTCCATTAACTTGCATTAACTCTTTATAACAGCTATATTTTTCAAAAATCTGAACATTTTATGCTTAATCTGTGACTATAAATAGTGGCTTAGTGATTTAATTTCTCCCTGCACCAAACTTCATTCTCTCTTGCATTCTCTTGAGTCTGAGTCTATAACCTTCAACCCTTCCTTAGTTTTTGCTTTGATACCATCATTTTTTTTCCACTCTCTTTCTCTGTCTTGCTCACAATGTCTGGGCCAAAACGTGTTCCTACTAGGAAAAGGAAGGTGGGAGAGTCATCCTCTAATCCTCAACCCCAACCTCCACCTGATAGGCTAAGCTTATGGTTCACCAAACAGGTAGATAAAATGACTTATCTGCAATACAATGCCACTAAACCAATTTGCTCACCCAAGTACATTAGCCTAGATTGGTTTATCCTGCCTTATTAGAAACTAAGGTCTTAGGCGTTTCATGGAGATGAAGGGTACCTACTACCCTGATCTAGTTAGAGTCTTTTACACTTGTGGCAAAGATTCTATGCAAGGCTACTTCAAATCCACTGTCAAGGGGGAGAGAAAGTTTGAAGAGACCCCAGGTGGCTACACAAAGATGGGAACCTACAGAGAGTCCCTCACTGATCCCAACCAACCAATTAGGAATAGGTTGAGCACTGTTCCTATGGCACCAGAAAACAGGCTCCTACACTACCTTATCACATATATTCTGACTCCAAGGGCAACCAACCATGCCCAAGCCACTGATGAGGACCTACAACTCATGTATGGTCTCATCAATTCCATTCCAATGAACTGGATACTTATTTTCCAAGAAATAATGATGAAATCCAAAAGGCTTGTTAACTATCCATTTCCTTATCCTATCCTAGTCTCAAGGTTTATTGACCATTTTGGCATTAATGTGTTGAATGAAGTGGTGGATAACACCAACTCCTCCAACAGCCTCATCCAAGAAAAGCACCTGTCAAAGCTTGGATTGCACAAGACCCCAGATGGCTGGGTGATGGGAGGCCAACCACAACAAGGGCCTCAGCATCAAGAACCATTTGTTGCTAATAGTGAAGAGGTGGCTGGCTTTGCAAGTGAAGGTGACCAATCTGAGCAGCCTCTTCACACTCAATTTGAATCTCTTATGCTGGCCAAAATGGATGGCCTTCTGCAGATGCACCATGACTTCAAGGCTGAAGTTCAGGGCTCATTCAGAGAAATAAATGAAAGACTTGATGATATAGAGGCTACTCTTAGGATGGATGAGGAATCTGTAGAATTTTAGGCCGTAGTTTTTTATGTACTCTGTTTTTTCATCTTTCTTTTAAGCCTTATAATGTACTCCTCAGCTTCAATCAAAGCAATATTATGTTTTCTGTTCATTGTGTATCCGCTGTGCATTATATTTTTGTCTTTAAAAAGCCAAATAGGGGGAGAATAATTGAAAACCAATTGAAAATCAACATGCTCTGCATCATACTCTGTTTGCCCCTGTTTTTCATGCAGTTTTTGAATTGAATTTTCAGTTGCATAATCTAGAAAAGATAGGGGGAGTTATGTGCTTAATTTGATTGTAATGAACAATTATATGTTAGGAATAAATGTTAAGTAAATAACAGATGCCTATAACACTTGTTCTTGCAAAGGGTTTTGAATTTTTCAGGTGTTAAGCAAGTGCAGAAAAATGGTATGAAGCTTCTCCATTTAATCACAAGACCCATTGCTTTTTAATTTCAAATTTGGCATGTTTAAAGCCAAAAAAGGGGAGATTGTTGATTTAAGGGGGAGCTACTTGAAGATTACTTAAAAAATGAAGCAATGTGAAAACTTGGAAGTAGTTTTGGCTTTCAACATGTTTGAAAGGCTTGAAGATGAAGTTTGTGATTAAATGTAAAAGGAATGAAAGCATTTTGATGATCCAAGCCCTTAAATGCATATTGTAACGCCTCTCTTGACTTTCTCGTGCTTGATTGATTTTAATTAAAAACTCGTGTCCAGTTTGTATTAAAATGATCTTAGTTGTAAATTTTTCACGAAAATTCTTTTCTTATTACTTTAACTTGATAATTACTTCGTAACGTAAACGATTTTCCTTACCACGGTTTATACAAATACAGTGCATCAATTAGAATATAAACAGTCCATATTACATGTCCATAAATAAACAGTCCCATACAAATCATAGGCTATAAAATAAAATTACAACATCTGTAGCACATCCTCAACTCAAATCCATGCACATCTTCAATCCACATCCATGCTCAGCTACTATTGTTCATCTGCTCGCCCAAATTAATTGGGGTCATCACAGGTGTCAACCACAGACACAACTCGGGTAAGTTTATGACAAACGTAGTTTGAATAATACACATATATATGTAAGCACAAATAAATAAAATTTAATCATAAAAAGACCACACAACTTATACAATATACAGATCATCCCACATATACCTAACTGTGTGATGTATAAGATGCATGCTCATCTTTTTATATGATGCATGACTGAGATCTCAGCTTATCATAAAATCATCATCAGTGGCCATAGTCAGATAGCCCCATTCCAGTGGCACACCTATCCATACTGGTCTTATAATTTTCTAATGCCTAGAGTAGTCTAAATTAAGCTCTTTTCATCCTATCTTCCAAAATTCGTAGAAATTTTATTTTAAGGTTTTCCGCCACCAACTTCACTGATACTGGGTTTTCTAAAAGTATTTTATCCAATGGTGAAGTTCCCACAAATTTCTAAAGTCATCTGGTCAGTTTTTGACCTAAGGGCATTTTGGTAATTTTACCCCTCACCCTAGGGGTATAATTGTCATTTCTAAAAAATTGTTCAGAACATCCCTGTAATTGTCACCCTAAGGGTATCTTTGGTTATTTCTAACCCATCTGAGAATATTTATAACATTTCTTCCTTAAATGTTTTACCGGACTTCCTAGGGCAATTTGGTCATTAATAAAATATCCAGGGGTATTTTGGTCATTTAGTGCCTTAGGGACCTATCTGTCATTTTTGAAATTGTCCAAGGATATTTTGGTAATTTCTCCTAGGGATACATTGGTCATTTCTAGAATTGTTCAGGGCAAAATTATCATTTTCATCCTAGGGACATAAATGTCATTTCCGAAATTATTCAGGGGCGTTCTTGTCATTTTGCCCTAAATTTTTCTAGGGCCTTTCATTAACATTTTACTCTTAGTAATTGTCTATAATTCTCTAATTTTTTGGGGTGTTACACATATCATTCATACTCATTTTAAGCATTACATCATAAAGGCTTTAAGTATTTGATTTGAAACTTAAAAAGAAGCTAAGTATTTTGGAAAAATAGCATGAAGCTAGTTTAATCAATTAATACACTTAGAGAATCGATTATATTGTTCTTCAAGCTTTCTGGAAAATTATTAAGAACAATTTAATCGATTACATCATCGGATTAATCGATTATTTCAAACTCAATATACATATGATTTGGATAAGTGTCTGGTTTAATCTATTACCATTGAATTGTAATCGATTACATGTTTGTTAAGAAAAAGTGATCACTCTGCCTTAATCGATTACCACTCATTGTAATCAATTATTTAGCTCATTACATATTTTGCACTCACTCTGCATTAATCGATTACGATTGATTGTAATCGACTATATTACTTAAACATGATTTTTGTTTAGTCTGGCTAAACCGATTACCAATTATTGTAATCGATTACTCAATACAAATTGATTGTAGAGGACCTCTGGAGTAATCGATTACGCGTCGGGTTAATCGATTATATGACTCGTTGCATGAACCCGGAACTTACTATGAACGGTTTAATCGATTACGGGAGTGTATGTAATCGATTACAAATGCTAAACAATCGATTACAAGAGTGTTTTTAATCGATTATTTCTATTACAAAAATTAGTATAAATAGAACCCATGCCTTTTTGATTAATCGATTACAATTGGTTGTAATCGATTATATTACTTAAACATGATTTTTGTTTAGTCTGGCTTAATCAATTACCAATTATTGTAATCGATTACTCAATACAAATTGATTGTAGAGGAGCTTTGGAGTAATCGATTACGCGTTGGGTTAATCGATTATATGACCCGCTGCATGAACCCGGAACTTACTATGAACGGTTTAATCGATTACGGGAGTGTATGTAATCGATTACAAATGCTAAACAATCGATTACAGGAGTGTTTTTAATCGATTATTTCTGTTACAAAAATTAGTATAAATAGAACCCATGCCTTTTTGATTTGACAGACTTGAGATTTTGATTACTGAGCGTTCCAAAAGCATTCTAAGCATTCACAAAGGCATTCTTCTAGGTTCTTAGGCTCTTGCTTCCATTGATTCATATATGGGTCATTAAGGTTTTAGTGAAGTAAGGAAATCTTTCAAAAAGGTTAAGGAAAAGCTGTTCTGCATAATTGTTTCTGTATTCAACCTGGTATTTCCATTCCTATGCATCTCATTCTTGGATCATCAGGTGAATTCTTTCCTTACTCTTTGTGGGTGTAGAGTTTTCTATTGAATCTTTGTTATGTTGTTCTATTGTAAGTGGGTTTTTCTTGCAAGGGTGGAGATAGTGTTTCTCCAAGGATAGCTGATTAGTGTGCTCAGTATGGGTGTGGCTTCTAAGGGTCTAATAGGGTTTTAGATCTCAGAACCTTATCTAGGGTTGATAAGGAGAAGCTTGTAATTGCTTGTAAGAATATTATTTACAATAGTGGAACTCTACTCTAGTGTTGAGTAGAAGAAAACTAGGTGTAGCCTCATAGTGTTTGAGGTGAACCAATATAAATCTTGTGTGTTCATTGATATTCTGTATGTTTGATTAGTTTCTTTGTGAATTCTGTTTTACATCTTGTTTCTTGAAGCATTACAAGTATTGGATTGATCTTGGATAAAGAATCTTGATTGTATTTGTGATAAAGATCCAAAGGGAAAAGAAACTCTGATTTTGAAACTCTAATTTGAATTACCCAAAAAGTTTTAAGTTACCAAGGCCAACCAATTCACCCCCCTCTGGGTTAAGTGTGAAGTGTTTCCATATTTAAACATAATCCACTCATGTAATCGATTAAAATACCTATGTAATTGATTAAACTGTTCAAGAATATTTCTGGGTTTCAGCAACGAGCAAAATAATCGATTATCCCGAGCTGTAATCGATTAAGATAGAAGTCTCCGGATGACAAAAATGCACTATGTAATCGATTACAAGATTTGGTAATCAATTAAAGCAGAAGACTTATATTTTCAAAATGAACTGAGTAATCGATTACAAGCTGTGGTAATCGATTAGGACAGGGAAGTGGCTTTTCTTAAATACCCTATGTAATCAATTACAGATAATGGTAATCGATTATCCCAACAGAACTTAAAATCCATGATTAACTATGTAATCGATTACAACACTTAAAAAATCGATTAAAATCATTAACAAAGCAGTTTTGTTGTAAACAAAGGCCAAATAATCGATTATTCCGATGGGTAATCGATTACAATGTTCATAAAAGATTTTCAAATTTGAATGAAGAACAAAATAATCGATTATATCAGTAAGGTAATCGATTAAACCAGTGAAAATAGCATTTTTCCAAAAACCTTTCAATCGGATTAAAACCTTAACCAAAATATAAAAGCTTTGTTAATTTTTATGAAAACCATTTAAGTTTATGAATGAATGAGTGAATGTAATGCATGGATCATCAGATAAGCCTTTCTCTTACACATAATACAATTAAACAACTTCAAGGCATCCAAGCATGTTGAAAGCTCAAAATCAATCTTGAATCAAATCATTTTTAATCTTCATGATGCTCCCCCTATATCCAACAATCTCCCCCTTTTTGGCTTTGAACATGCCAAATTCTTGATTGATTATATGTTGGACTTGAAGTTAATTGAGGGAACCAAAGTTAGGAAAACTTGAGCTTTGCAAACCTGAAAACAATTCAATCTCTTTGCCAAGAAATAGCGTTAAAGCATCTGTTGATTAATCCAGCATTCATTTACATTTATATCTTACTTAATTGGTTAGTTTTTATCACTTAGCTCCCCCTTAATTTGACAATCCATTCAAAGTAAAATTTGGGCAAAAATTGTGCAGAAAAATAGAGTAAAACAGAGTGTACTGCAGAGCATGAACCAAATCAATCATTTCTCCCCCTATTTGGCTTATCAAAGTCAAAGTCATGTAAAGCACAACGGATATTGAACAGGAGAAACATAAATGGATATATTAATGAGTGAGGGAACCATTACAATTCTTGAAATTAAAATTAAAACATGAAAACATAAAAACAGAAGAAATAGAAAAACTACAAATTGCCTAGCCTAGCCTTAATATCTTCTAAAATGTCTCAGACCCTTCAAACATAACAGTAGCTTCAATATTGGCTAAAATGTCTCAGACCCTTCAAACATAACAGTAGCTTCAATATTGTCTAGCCTAGCCTTAATATCTTCTAAAGCTGAACTAGTTTCAACCCTAAACTCATGATGCATAGAGATTAGGCCATCCATTTTCTGAAGCATGAGTGACTCGAATTGGGTGTAGAGGGGTTGAGCAGGATCTGTTTCCTCATCTTCTTTAGCATCTTCTCCAACACCAGCAGCAGTAGGAGGTTCATGCATAACTTGTTGACCAGCCATCTGCCATCCTTGTGGTGTCTTGATCATTCCTAGCTTGTTGAGATGCTTGTCTTTGATGAGACTGTTGCCTGAGTTAGTATGGTCCAATACTTCATTTGAGACATCTATTTGGAAGTAGTCTAAAAATCTAGACACAAGCACAACATAATGAAATTGGTAGTTTACTAGCCTTTTGGATTTCAACATGATCTCCTCAAGAATGAGAATCCAATTCATCTGAATTGAATTCTTCAGACCATACACTAGTTGTAGGTCTTCATATGTTGCTTGGGCATGGTTTGTGACTCTAAGTGTGAGGATATATGTAATTATGTAGTGCAGAAGCCTATTCTCATGGGTCATGGGTCCAGTACCTAGCCTAGTTTTCAATCTCATTTGGTGATTACTAAGCATCTACCTATAGGTATCTACCCTATTATAACCCTTAGTATTTTCATCAAATTTCCTTTCTCCTTCAAAGGAGATACCAGCTACTATAATGACTTCGTTTAATTTCCTTATTTTAATCTATTACGTTGATTTCATTTTTATCGATTACGTTTTTAGTTTACGGAAAAATTTCTACGTGATTCGATTACTTAAAAGAATATTCTAAACGATTTGCTACGTTGGAATGATTTAACATAATACGTGGTCTAGTTAATTTAAGCATAATTAAGTAAAACAGTCCGTGTACAGTCATCCATAATAAAATACAGACCACTATCAAGTAGTACCATATGAATTACATAACTCTCAAAAGCAGCCACAGCAAACGATATCACCCATACATCAAGTCAAAACACAGCATAAAACTCATCAAGCTCCTCCATGTCTCAGCTAATCACTGTTCCTTTGCTCGCCCAAATTAATTGGGGTCATCACAGGTGTCAAACCACAGACACAACTCGGGTAAGTATTTAATAAAATGATTAGATAATCGACAAAAATTAAAATAACATCACAGATAATTAACGAATAAATTATCATTTACAAACAGAAACAGATACATGGACATGATGCATGATTTCTTTATTAAATGATGCATGACTGAGATCTTAGAGGCCTAATTAAGGGTACCAAAAGTTAGAATAGTTTCACCCACTCCAGTGAGACCTCCCTCCACTCCGAGGGAAAAAAGGGTACCATACAGTTCCACCCACTCCAGTGGAACCTCCCTCCACTCCGAGGGGAAATGCAAAAATGAATGTAATAATTTTCTTTTATTTTTTTCATTTACCCTTTCATTCAAATTCTCTTGATTTTGGCACCATCACTTCATCATAATTAATTTCATATAAAAGATACAAGTGTGCCATAATTTCTTTTAGAGAAATAAATCATATGTCCATGACCTAATTTCTAATAAAAATAGACATGGAATCTTTATCATGGTTAAACACCAAATGAATATCATACAACTACTTTAATTTATATAGTTTACATTAATAAATAAAATACAATACAACAACTAAATTAAATACAGCAACCGAATAAAACATACAGCAATATGCAGCAACATGATATCATACAGAATTAAATATAGCAACAGCAACATTTCTTACAGCATACAGCCACCCTAAATACAGCAACATTACTTATAGCATACAGCCACCCTAAATACAGCAACATTACTTTACAGCATACAGCCACCCTAAATACAACAGTCTTACAGCAACATAATAAATAGCATACAGCAACATCATACAACCATAACAGCAACATAATAAATTAGGTAACAACATACAGCAACATTACATCATTATACAACAGCATAATAAATTATACAGCAACATTAATTATTAAATACAGCAACATAATCTCATACAGCTACATTAAATTAACAACTCAACAACATCAAATAATTAATTACAAATCTAACAAAATAGGATTAGTCTTGTTAATTAATTAGAATTACTTATATTAGTTAACTATTTTCATTTTAAACTAAGTAGGTATTCAAGTTATAATCTATAAATTATTCTAGTTCATTTGGGACTTTCAACAAACACATGGCATGCTAACTTTAAATCTTGCTAAACAAGGAAGAACTTGGCTTTAATCCTAGAAGATTAGAGGTTAAATTATCCTAATCAACTACCTAATTCATGTTTACCAAAATACTTCCCATACCTTTGGCTTTTCTTGATTAAAATTTCAGCACTTGCCTTTCAATCTTCCTAGCACTTTCACGTGGCTTTTCCTTGAGTGTAGCTTTGTTTTGTTTTTGTTTTTAGGTGAAAAGGTTGGCTGAAAATGGTGTGGAATCCGTGCTACTCCTTCAGCCCCACTTGGTCCCCACATGTTTTTATATTGCTA
>PYAF01002199.1:104635-121405 GCA_007407185.1 Glycine tomentella | reverse complement strand
GTGGTTTAAAGCCATTATGTTTCAATTAAACTTGTTTTTATAGTCTAATTATAGGTTAAAGGATTTAATGTTTTAATTTCTTAATTTATGTCTTAAAATTAAATAGACTTATTATAAACTTATTTTCATAATTTATAAATCCCTACTTCATCTAGATTTTTAGGAATAAAATTCTAAATTTAGTTAGAAACTAATTTAGATTGTGGTAACATTCAATAAGTTGTCATTCAATTTCTTTCAATGGTTTTATCTAATTTTCTATTGGTCCAATTGGTTTTTAATTAGTAAAATGTTTAGACTACTTACTTAAAGAATCTATTACTTCTATAATTAAGAGAAAATTCTCTAGATGGTATCTTTCCTATTTCTGTGTTTTTATGTAACTCAGATTATCCTTAATTCAATTCTTTTTGACATATCTGTCAAAATTTCTAAAAATTCTATTTCGTGGTTTTTCTTTACTAAAAAATACCAATAGTTCCTTATCTAGAAGTGTTCTACCCTTTTGTCAGGTTCCCCTAACCTTACTGAGGCTATCTGATCTCATCAGAGCTAAAAGGATATTTTGGTCATTTGGGTAAATGTTCAGGGGCATTTTAGTCTTTTATCCTAGGGACCTAACTGTCATTTATGAAATTGTTCGAGGACATTTTGGTCATTTTCAAAATTATCTAAGGGTATTTATGTCATTTATTTTAGGAATGCAGATTTATAAAAAAAAATGCACAGATATATTGAAATCTGAGTGTGTTACAGCTACTGCCTCCCACACCTCATGGGTGATTTCCATGGGCACTCCATTTACTTGGGACCTCAATATCCCATCCATGGATCCCTTGGCACAAGTGTAAAACACCTTGACCAATTCAAGGTAAAAAGTACTCTTTAACTCCACAAACTTTCTTAAGCCTTGGGTTTCTAAGAAGGCAGGAAATTGAAAGCCTTCCCTAATGAACCAGTCAAGCTCTAAATACTTAGGGGAACATACTAGTTTTGTGGCATTAAACTGGAGATAGGTCATACGGTCTTTTTCTATGGTGAACCAAAGATCTAACCTATTGGTAGGAGGGGGGTTAGAAGTTTCACCATCCTTTTCTCCTAGAGGTTTTGGTTCTCTTGGAGGTAGACATCCTAGACAGAGATTCTAAGCACACAGAATAAAACAAAACACAGAGGTTTAGCAAGAGAAGGCAGAGATTAGGTGTGATTTTGCCTTAGACCAAAGGTTTTATTTATAAAGATTTTTAGGCTCCAAGTATTTGAATTTTGAATAAAGTAGATGTTAGAACGAATTAACTCACTTCAGAGGATTAAAATTTGAATTAGGTGGGAGTTGGGCAGTTACAACTTCCAAGAAAATCTGTAAGATTTTGCAGTAACTCCATAAATAATCGATTATTTCACAAGCAGAAACACTAATAGCACACACAGTAATCGATTAATTTGCAACGTAATCGATTATTTTACAAGCATTCAGAGGTAGAAGACAATGTGTAATCAATTATTTTATGCTTTAATCGATTATCACAAAGAAGTTTGAATTTTAGAAACATATAGAAACTTGTGTAATCAATTAATTCGACATGTAATTGATTTTTCCAGAAGGTTTTGAATTTTGAGAAAATTGATTCTCAGTATTTTAATTGATTACCATTCACTGTAATCGATTAATCTAGTGAACTTTTTACATTGGAAAATAGATTTTGGTCATTGTAATCGATTATTCCGATGAGTAATCGATTATCACATAAGAGACCAATTTTTAGAAAGGAGGAATAATCGATTATTTTGGTAGTGTAATCGATTACATAAGCTCAATTTTCATACTAAATGACGATTTAAGTGAATTCAATTGATTAATCTGATGCTTCATCGATTATTACAGAGAATTTTGCAGATTTATCAGGATTATGCATAACAAATTCGAAATGTAGCAGCTTTTTGATGATGGATACAAAGGATAAACAATTGCATATGAAAAGGCATATACTAAACAAGCTAGCAAAGATTTGATTTATCCAAGATACCTAGCATGTTTCTAAGAGCATAGAATCTATCTCTAGCCAATGGTTTAGTGAAAATATCAGCCAATTGATTATTAATGTCAATGAAATCAATTTTCATATTACCTTTTTGAACATGGTCTCTTAGAAAATGATGCCTTGAGTGCATTATTGGATTCTTTGAAATGTTGATAGCACTTGTGTTGTCACATAGCAAAGGTATTTCTTTCAATTCAACTCCAAAATCTGGTAATTATTGCTTCAACCATAGACTTTGTGCACAACAACTTCAGCTGAGATATATTCAGCTTCAACAGTTGACAAAGCAACACAAGATTGTTTCTTGCAATGCCATGAGATCAATGAACTTCCAAGTAGATGACAACTTCCACTATTGCTTTTTTATCTAACTTACATCCTGCAAAGTCAGAATTAGAATAACCAATAATATTAATTGAAGCACCTTTGGGACAAAGATTTATACTGGTTCACTTCAAACACTATGAAGCTGCATCCAGTTTTCTTCCACTCAACACTAGAATGGAGTTCCACTATTGCAAATTTCAATCCTTACAAGTTATTACAAAGTCTCTCTTTATCAACCCTAGATAAAGTTCAGAAATCTAAAACACTATTAGATTCTTAGAGACAACCCACTGAGAACACTACTCAGCAAATCCCCTAGAGAAACTCAATCTCTAGATTACAAGCAAGAAACCCATTTACAATAGACAAACAAACACAGAATTCAAAACAGAATTACAACTTCAAAGATTAAGGAAAGAAGTCACCTGATGATCCAATGAATGATATGCATATGAATGATTTCACCAGGTTGAAGAATGAAAACAAACTCAAAACATCACTTTCCTTAGACTTTGAAAAAGAACTTCTTGCTTTTAAAGACACTTAACAACCCATGAATGTTTTGTGAAACCAAGAACTCTATGAACCCAAAAAATCACTAAAAGAATGTTTAGAAAGCCTTAAAATGCTTAGAATACGAATTGATCAAGTTAGTAAAACAGCTGAGCATGGGTTCTATTTATAACAAACTTTCTAACCGTCAGTAATCGATTAAACACGCTCCTGCAATTAATTATTTGGCTTAAGTAATCAATTACATACGCTTCTGTAATTGATTAAACCGTTCAAAACAATTATGGGTATATGCAACGAACAAAATAATCGATTATTCTGACTTGTAATCTATTAAACCAGACAGCTGTACAAAAATAAAAACATTGTGTAATCGATTACAATCATTGGTAATCGATTAAACCAGGAACTTGTATAAAAATGTTTGAACTATGTAATCGATTACTACAATTGGTAATCGATTAAACCAGGAAGATAGTATTTTCCATTTGGCCTGTGTAATCGATTACAGCTGGTTGGTAATCGATTAAACAATTCATCAAGGCAGTTTATAAGTAATCTAAGGTAAAATAATCAATTATTCCGATTACGTAATCGATTACATTGTTCTTGAAAAGTTTTCTAGAAAGCACCAAGAACAAAATAATCGATTCTTTGCTTAACATAATCGATTAATCCAGTATGAAATATTATTTTTCCAAAAACTGTTGATTTATTTCAAATCTTTAAACAAACTATCAATGCCTTGTGAACTCTATTTCCTAAACTAATGAATAATATGAATGCAGTATGTTTGGATCACCAGAAAACCTTCTTCCTTTTACATTTGATCACAAGTTGTTCTTTAATGCCTCAAGGCATGTTGAAAGTTCAAAACCTTCCTTCTTGAATCAATCTATGCTTTGTGCTTCAAGCAGCTCCCCCTCAATTCAACAATCTCCCCCTTTTTGGCTTAAACATGCCAAATTTGTAATTGAATAGCATTGGGTCTTGTGATTATTTGAAGGAACTAGCAAAGCATTTATCTAAGCTTTTTCACACCTGAAAAATTCAATTCCTTTGCAAGAACAAGTGTTAAAAGCATCTGTGATTACCTTAGCATTCATTCATAAGACATATTTTATTAATTCAACCAATTTGAGCAGTTAACTCCCCCTAAATATCTCAAATTATGCAGACCAAATTTTAGCCAAAAAACGCATATAAAACAGGGGCAAACAGAGGTATATGCAGGGCATAGCTTAATTCAATTTTTCTCCCCCTATTTGGCTTTTTAAAGTCAAAAAATGCAAGGCACAGCGGATTTTAAGTAAATAGAACCATAATATTTCATTAATATTGGAAGGGAAATTACATAAGAAAGCCAAAAAGAAAAAAAGAAAATAGAGTACAAATAACAAAGAAAACTAAGGCTTTAAAAGTCTTCTGAATCATCCATTCTAAGATGGGCTTCAATGTCATCTAGCCTAGCATTGATTTCCCTAAAAGATCCTTGAGTTTCGGCCTGGAAATCATGATGCATTTGAAGCAACCCATCCATTTTGGCCAGCATTAGGGACTGAAATTGTGTGTAGAGAGGTTGTTGAGAAGAGTCTTCCTCTCCTTCAGAATCAGCCACTGGATCTTCACTATCAGCAACAACATCAGGCTCATGTTGTGCCATTTGTGGAGGCACTTGTTGATGACGTCCAGCCATCAGGAGTCTTTGTCAATCCAAGCTTTGTCAAGTGCATTTCTTGGATGAGGCTATTTGAAGAGTTGGTGTTGTCCACCACTTCATTAGAAACATCAATCTGAAAGTAATCAATGAATCTAGAGATGAGAATTGGGTATGGAAAGGGATAGTTGACAAGCCTCTTTGCTTTTAACATTATCTCTTGGAAGATAATGACCCAGTTCATAGGAATGGAATTTGTCAGACCATACATCAATTGTAGGTCTTCATCAGTAGCTTGGGCATGGTTTGTTGCCCTTGGAGTCAGAACATAGGTGATAAGGTAGTGAAGAAGCCTATTTTCTGGTGCCATGGGGCCAGTACTTAACCTATTCCTAATAGGAACATTTGGGTCAGTGAGCATTTCCCTATAAGTACCTATTTTGCTATAACCATTTGGGGTTTCTTCAAACTTTCTCTCCCCATCACAAACCACTCCAGCAATGGTTTCCCATAATTCAGGAGTTATAATCATCTCAACTCCCTTGACAGTAGATTTGAGGTATCCATTCGTGGAAGCTTTGGCACAGATATAGAAAACCTTAACCAAGTCAGGGTAGTAAGTACCCTTCATCTCCACAAACCTCCTAAGACCTTAGGTTTCTAACAGTGCAGGAAAGATAAAACCTTCCTTAATAAACCACTGAAGGCTAAGGTATTTGGGTAAACTTATGGGTTTTGTGGCATCGAATTGGAGGTAGTTCATTTTGTCAGATTCTTTATTGAACCAAAGACTCAATCTATCTAGAGGTGGTTGAGGTTGTGGGTTTGAGGAAGACTCTCCTATCTTACGTTTCCCAGTCCTAGCACGTTTGGATATAGATATGATTGGCAGAGATTAAGAACACACACAGAGGGTTGAAAACACAAAGGTGATAAGTGCCACATTTCAATTAATTCCATGTTTAAAATATTGGCACTTATCTTTTGATTTCTTTCATTTGGCTGGAAAATTTCCTAAAAACCTAGTTAATATGCACCTTATACTCATGTTTGATGTATTTCAGAAGACTAATTCAATCGTGCTTTGTATTTGAATAGATTTCATGGAATTCTAAGGCTTCCGGAAAAACAAAGAAAGCAAGGAAGGTGCACATATCAAACATAGGAAGTTCCAACAGCATTCAAGGCCCAAAAATCACAAAAGCCCAAAGATTTCTTCATGATTAAGCTTCAAGTCGCCCAGGCCAGCCTCCAAGGAGTATTTCAGTCGCCCAGGCCAGTTCCAAGTTCCAAGAAAGCAGCCTTAACTCGCCCAGGCGAGTGAACTTAGGCTAAACTAGGCGCCTGGGCGAGTGGACCAAGCAGTTGGCCAATACCTATAAATAGGGAACGAAATTTGTGAGCCAGGGCATGTTTTTTCACTCCTTTTCTCTCCTAGGCACTTGCTTGTTCTTGTTTCTTCGTTTTCTTAGTTCCTAAGTGAGTGTAGGACTTAGGGAAGTGAGGTTGAGTGACTTGTGTAAGGAGACTCTGCCGAAGAGAGGGTCGATGACGAGCTTAGTCGATGATTCTCTCTAAGAGGTTCTGCCCATGTTCGCTTAAACTTCCCTAAGGATTGGACGTACTCTTCTTATCCCTATGCTCTTTTAATTATTTATGCATCATTCTACTTCTTGTTGGTAATTTCATTCTACGCTTAATGCTTGATTCTACTTGATCACTAGGGTCACGAACTTAAATTCCTAAGTGAGACTGGAAAGGAGTCTTAGGGTTTGAACTGAATGAAATTACTCGTTACGTTACATTGCTAGGAATAGGGCATAACGTTTTGATCGCATTAAACACGTGAATATGATCTTAATGCTTGGGTATTTAATTAAGTATGCGAGGGATCGATATTTAGTAAAATATCCATAGGGCTTAATTGCGAGGAATCGAATTAAGGTTACCTAAACATGTGCATCAACAAGAATAGAACATGCATAGGTAAAATCAATTAAAAAGGGATAAGCAAGACGAAATCCAATCCTACATTTACTTGACTTGTATCCGTTTATTTATTTCCAGTAATCGTTTTTTTGTTTTCCGTTATATTTGTTTTACATTTTCCACAACAAACAACAACAAATGAATCTTCGCTTTTTATCTGTATATAACTACTAAACTGTTAATTTTAATCAACCGACGTAAACCCAAATCCCTGTGGAGACGAACTTTTATAAATTCGAAACTTACAACGATAACAACGGTACGCTTGCCGTGGTGTAAAATCCCTAACAAAAGGCTTAGACAGAAATTAGAGTAAGAGAAGATAAGGTTGGTGCAAAGTTATAGATTGACACAAAGCCACTATTTATAGACAAGAATCACTCAGCAACGTTCAGATTATTCAAAAATGTAGTTGTTAGAGACAGTTAATGCCAGTTAATGATGATTTAGATGCTTAATTCACTGGATAGGGCAGTTACAAAACCCAAAAAAACTGTCAGAATTCACATAACAACTTAAATAATTGATTAAATGCTTAAGTAATTGATTATTCCAGACAATCTGATAACAAATTTTACACCATGTAATCGATTATTCCGTAAGGTAATCGATTACTTTGAAGGTTTCCAAAGGTTGAAGATGAGTTGTAATTGATTATATGATGCATTAATCGATTATATTGGTCAAGATAGCAATCTAGACATGGATTATAGCTTATTTAGTCGATTATCCCGAGTGGTAATCGATTATTCCAGAAAGACCAATATTTCTAAGCTTAAGTGTAATCGATTACAAGTTAGCAGTAATCGATTATTCCAGTGACACACACAGTTATAAAATGAGTTTTAATCAAAGTAATCGATTATCCCGTTGTGTAATTGATTATTCCAGGAAAAGGCAATTTCTGAATCATGAAGAATAATCTATTACCTAATCAATGTAATCAATTACTTGAGCACTAATTGCACACTGAATGTGATTTTTAATGATTTTAATCGATTAACCCGTGGTGTAATTGATTATTGCAGTAAATTTATCAGAAACAGAGCACTTTTACAACTTGATACGAATTTTCAATCATTCAATGATAAATGTAGCATTGAGGCTTTAATTTGTCATGAGAAGCATACTTAAACAAGCTAGTATATGTTGTTTTCATCAAGAATGCCTAGCATGTTTCTAAGTGCATAAAATCTATCCTTTGGCAATGGTTTAGTGAATATATTAGCAAGTTGATTATTGGTATCAATGAACTCAACCTTGATGTTACCTTTCTGCACATGATCTCTTATGAAATGATGTCTAATTTCAATGTGCTTGGTCCTTGAGTGCATGACAAGATTCTTTGAAATGTTTATTGCACTTGTGTTGTCACAAAGTAGTGGTATCTCCTTAAGATCAACTTCATAATCTTGCAATTGTTGCTTGAGCCATAGGCTTTGTGCACAGCAACTCCCAGCTGAGATATATTCAGCTTCAGCAGTTGGCAAAGCCACACAAGCTTGTTTCTTACAATGCCATGAAATGAGTGAGCTTCCAAGGAGATGAAAAGTTCCACTTGTGCTTTTCCTATCAAGTTTACATCCTGCAAAATCAGAATCAGAATATCCAATGATATTTATTGATGTACCTTTAGGACACCATAGCCCAACTTTGGGTGTTGTCTTGAGGTATTTGATGATCCTTTTGACTACTGTAAGGTGAGACTCTTTTGGGTTTGCTTGGTATCTTGCACACAAGCAAACACTAAGCATAATGTCTAGTCTACTAGCTGTCAAATATAGTAAAGACCCAATCATTCCTCTATATTTGGATTCATCCACTTTTTTCCCTTTTTCATCTGAATCAAGGTATGTTGAAGTTGCCATAGGAGTTGCAGCATCTTTGCTTTTCTCCATCTCAAACTTCTTGATGACTTCAAGGCAATACTTAGATTGATTGAGGAAAGTTCCATTCTTCATTTGTTTAACTTGAAGTCCTAGAAAGAATGTTAACTCTCCCATCATAGACATCTCAAACTCATTTTACATAGCTGCAGAAAATTCTTTACAAAGCTTTTGATTAGTTGAACCAAAAATAATGTCATCAACATAAATTTGAACCAATAGGATATCATCCTTGTGCCTTTTGATGAACAAGGTTTTATCAACATTGCCCCTTACAAAAGATTGATCAAGTAGGAACTTACTCAATCTTTCATACCATGATCTTGGAGCTTGTTTCAGACCATAGAGGACCTTTTTAAGTTTAAAAACATGATTAGGATGTTTAAAATCAGAAAATCCTGGAGGTTGTTCAACATATATGTCCTTCTCTATGTAACCATTCAAAAATGCACTTTTGACATCCATTTGATAAAGTTTGAAATCCATTATGCATGCATATGCAAGTAATAGCCTAATTGCTTCAAATCTAGCAACTGGAGCATAAGTTTCCTCATAGTCAATGCCTTCCTCTTAATTGTAACCTTTAGTAACCAATCTAGCCTTGTTTCTAACTATGATTCCACTTTCATCAAGTTTGTTCCTAAAAACTCACTTGGTGCCAATAGGCTTGACTGGTGAAGGTCTAGGAACAAGTTCCCAAACTTCATTTCTTTTAAATTGATTCAGTTCATCATGCATGGCATGCATCCAATGTTCATCTTGCAAGGCATGGTTAATATCTTTAGGTTCAATTTGAGATACAAAAGCCATGTCACAACATAAATTTCTAAGAGAAGATCTAGTAAAGACTCATTTTGATACTTCACCAATGATATTGTCTAGTGAGAGGTCTCTTGTAGTTCTCCACTCTTTAGGCCTTTGATTGGGTATTGATGGACCTTCTTCAGCACTAGGTTCATTCTTCTCATTGATAGACAATTTCTCAAGTTGAACATTTTGCTCTATTTGACCTGCATCTTCATCACAATCTTTTTCCTCTTTTGAGGGGTTAGATTCATCACAAATTACATGGACAGATTCTTCTATGCACATGGTTCTTTTGTTGAAAACCCTATATGCTTTACTTTGCAATGAATATCCAAGAAATATGGCTTCATCAGCCTTTGCATCAAACTTTCCTAGTGATTCTTTTCCATTGTTTTAAACAAAACACTTGCAGGAAAAACTTCTTAAATGAGAAATATTGGGCTTTCTTCCTTTGTATAACTCATAAGGTGTTTTCTTCAAGATGGGTCTTATGTACTTACTGCATCAGCCCAAAAATATTTTGGTAAATTTGTCTCATTTAGAAGTGTTCTTGCACCTTCTTCAAGTGATCTGTTTTTTCTCTCCACAACACCATTTTGTTGAGGTGTTCTTGGAGTTGAAAAGTTGTGGTTAATTCCATTTTCTTCACAGAATTTTTCAAAATGTTCATTTTGGAATTCTCCACCATGATCACTTCTAATTGAGATAATTTTACACCCTTTTTTTCATTTTGAACAAGTTTGGCTAATTTTCTAAAAGAATGGAAAGCATCACTCTTGGGTTTCAAAAACAAGGTCCAAGTAAATCTAGAGTAGTCATCAACAATAACAAGTCCATAGTAATTATCACCTAAGCTCATGGTTCTAGAAGGACCAAACAAATCAATGTGCAGTAGTTCAAGTGGTCTTGAGGTGGAAACAATGTTTTTACTTTGAAAAGAAATTTTGGTTTGTTTCCCCTTTTAACATGCATCACATAGTTTATCCTTCTCAAATTTGAGTTTTGGTAGACCAATAAATAAGTCCTTTTTAATGAGTTTATTCATATGGTGCATATTTATATGGCTAGCTCTCTTATGCCACAACCATGTTTCATCTAACTTACTCATTAAGCATGTAGTCTTGTGGAATAATGCATGGTCTATGGAAAGCAAGTAAATGTTACCTTTTCTTTTGCCAATGTGGATTACTTCTCCACTCTTACCATCACAAATTATGCATCAATCTTGATTGAAGGAAATTTTATAGCCTTTATCACATAATTGACTTATACTTAGTAGATTATGCTTCAAGCCTTCAACATAGAGTACATTGCTGATTTTTGTATTCAAGCTGTCACCAATGCTTCCTTCACCTATAATTTTCCCTTTGTTGTTGTCTCCATAAGTAACATAGCCACCATCCTTAAATGTGAGATTTTTAAGCAATGACTTATCACCGGTCATATGTCTTGAGTAGCCACTATCAAGGTACCATAAGGAAGAGCTTGCTCTAAGACATACCTACAAAAAGAACAAATCACCTCATAGAAGAAGGTACCCATTTGAGTTTGGGTCCAAAGGGGTTAGTTGCTTGCCTTTTCTTTTCTACCCAAATACACTCACCATTTGGGACATAAAATCTTCTTGCAAAACATTGGTAGGACGTGTGTCCTCTTTCCATACAATAGTGACAAACAACAGATTTATATGAGTTTCTAAAGAACCTCTTTTGATTGAATCTTGGTCTATTTTTCTTCTTCTATTTTGGAGGCACAAATGTTGTTTTTTGAACACTTTTAAAGCTCTTTTTGTACCCCAATCCAGAAGTGTCACCATACTGTTTTTAAGCACTTAACATATCATTCAAATCATTTTTTCTTTTGTTGAGTTTATCCAAGATATCAATCAGCTCGTTGTTCTTTGAAACAATCTGCATATATTTTTCTTCTTGATTCAATCTATACTCATCAAAAACTTTTTGCAGCATTTCGTATTTGTCACTAGTTGTAGAGGAAGAAGCACAACCACTTGAATTTGTAGCTTGAAGTAAGTTTCTCATTTTCTTCCTTCAAGTTACAAACTTTAGTTTGTAATTCCATAATTTTTGCCAAATGATCTTCAATGTTTTTCTTGAGCTTATTGTTAGATTTAGCAAGCTTTTTAGCCTCTTTATGCATCTCTTGAAAAGCAAAAATAGCTTGATCAAGTTCAGAGGTTACCTCATCATCTTCATCTAATAGATCATCATTCTCTTTATTAACAATTGAGGTGAGGCACATGTTGGCTTCTTCTACTTCAGTCGAGGATTCGGAAGTTGAAGATTCATTATCTTCCAAAGCAATGTAAGCTCTTCTTGGCTTTGCTTCCCTTTTTCCTTTACTGTCATTTTGTTGTTTCTTCAAGTAGATTGAACATTCTGACTTTATGTGTCCAGGTTTGCCACATTCAAAGCATGTGAAATTGTTGTCAATCTTCTTGATGTTGCTAGAGTTGTTGTTAGAATTGTTCTTGTTGTTTCTTATGAATCTTTTTCCCTTGTTCTTCTTCAGAAATTTGCTGAACTTTTTCACAATCAAGTTCATGCTTTCTTCATCTTCCTCATCTCTTGAGTTTGTAAAATATGGGAACACTTCACACTTAACCAAGAGGGGGGGTGAATTGGTTAGACTTGGTAATTTAAAAATTTTCTTGATCAAAATCAGAGTTTTGCCCTTTTTGGATCTTTATCACTTTTGAAACCAAGAACCTTTATCCAAACTTCAATCCAAGAGATGTAATGCTTCAAGAATTTGATAGATAACAAGAATTCACAAAAGACAATCAAATATGCAGAATTAAATCAACACACAGAGAATTATACTGGTTCACTTCAAACACTATGAAGTTACATCTAGTTTTCTTCTACTCAACACTAGAGTAGAGTTCCACTATTGTAAATTTCAGTTCCTACAAGTTATTACAAGCCTCTCTTTATCAACCCTAGATAAAGTTCAGAAATCTAAAACACAATTAGATTCTTAGAGACAACCCAACTGAGAACACTACTCAGCAAACCCCCTAGAGAAACACTATCTCTAGATTACAAGCAAGAAACTCATTTACAATAGACAAACCAACACAAATTTAAAAAACATTACAACTTGAAAGAATAAGAAAAGAAGTCACCTGATGATCCAAAGAATGATATGCATAAGAATGATTTCACCAGGTTGAATGCAGAATACAAACTCAGAACATAAGTTTCTTTAAATTTTTAAAAAGAAAATCTTGCTTCACTCATCCCTTAAAGACCCATAATAGTTTTATGGAATCAAGAACTCAATAAACCCAGAAATATCACTTAGAGAGTGTTTAGAAAGCCTTAGAATGCTCAGAATACGAAATTACTCAAGTTCTCAATCAGCTGAGCATGGGTTCTATTTATAGTGGTACTTGTAACCGTCTGTAATCGATTAAAAGCGCTCCTGTAATCGATTATTTAGCACTTGTAATCGATTGCATATGCTCCTGTAATCGATTAAACCGTTCATAATGATTTTGGATAACTATAACGAACAATTTAATCAATTATTCCGACGTGTAATCGATTAAATCCGGCATGATGAAAAATATGTTTGAACTATGTAATCGATTACAATAATTGGTAATCGATTAAATCCGGCACTATGAAAAATATGTTTGAACTACGTAATCGATTACAATAATTGGTAATCGATTAAACCAGAGATATGGTATTTTCTATTTGGCTTATGTAATCAATTACAGCTTGGTGGTAATCGATTAGAAAAGTCACCAAGGCAGATTATATGTGATCAAAGACAAAATAATCAATTATTCCGATAATGTAATCGATTAAATTGTTCTTGAAAAATTTCCAGAAAACATCGAGAACAAAATAATCGATTCTTTGCCTATTATAATCGATTAAACCAGTGAAATGCTATTTTTCCAAAAATACTTAGTTTATTTTAAAAACTTAAAACAATTTACCAATGTCTTGTGGTTTAATTCTCAAACTTATGAATGATATGAATGCAATGATTGGATCATCAGAAAATTTCCTTCCTTTTACATTTGATCACAAGCTTTTCTTTAATGCTTCAAAGGCATGTTGAAAGTTCAAAACCATCCTTTCTTGAATCGAAGTTCTTTGTGCTTCAAGCAACTCCCCCTCAAATCAACAGAGTTTTCTTCTTTTTCCATCTTAGGTGCTGCAGCTTTTAGTGCAATTCCTTTGCTTTTTCTTTCTGCGTCTTCACCAAAGGTTAGTTGAGATAATTCTAATTCATACTCAAGTAACTTACCAAAGAGGGCAACCATGGTCATTTTTGAGAGATCTTTAGATTCTTTGATGGCTGTCACTTTTGGTTGCCATGCTCTAGTGAGGCACTTCAAGATTTTCATGCAACATCAAATGTCTTCCCAAGTCCCAAGAGATGATTCACTATGTGTATGAATCTTGTTTGGAGTTGAGAGATGCTTTCATTTTGATTCATCTTGAACATCTCATATTCATGTATCAATGAGTGCTTTCTTGATCTCCTCACTTCTTCAGTTCCTTCATGGGTGATCTCTAGCATTTCCCACATCTCTTTGGCACTTGTACATCTAAGGGATCTGAAGAATTCATCAGAAGAAAAAGCAGAAGTTATCATGTTCTTAGCTTTAAAATCATATTGAACAATCCTCTTTTCATCATCATTCATCTCATCCCACTCCTTGGGAATCATGTTATTATCAACCACTTTGATGGGCACCCTAGGACCCTTTTCTATTGCATTCCATGCTCCTGGATCATTGGATTAAATAAAGATCTTTATCCTATTTTTCCAAAAACTGAAATTCTCCCCCTCAAACAAAGGAGGTTTGTTTAAGGATGCACCTTCCTTAAAGGTTATTTGTGAAGTATTCATTTTTGAAAGAAAGTGATCTTGAGTAACTTTCAAGAACTAGCTCTTGATGCCAATTGTAAAATATGGGAACACTTCACACTTAACCAAGAGGGGGGTGAATTGGTTAGGCTTGGTAATTTAAAAATTTTCTTGAACAAAATCATAGTTTTTCCCTTTGGATCTTTATCACTTTTGAAACCAAGAACCTTTATTCAATCTAATGCTCAACCCAAGGTGTGCAATAGTTCAAGAACTTTGTTGATAACAAAAACACACAATCAAGAATAACAGAATATGACCAATATAAAGAAAATAAGCTACACACAAAGATTTATACTGGTTCACTTCAAACACTATGAAGCTACATCCAGTTTTATTCCACTCAACACTAGAATGGAGTTCCACTATTGCAAATTTCAGTCCTTACAAGTTATTACAAAGTCTCTCTTTATCAACCCTAGATAAAGTTCAGAAATCTAAAACACTATTAGATTCTTAGAGACAACCCATTGAGAACACTACTCAGCAAATCCCCTAGAGAAACTCAATCTCTAGATTACAAGCAAGAAACCCATTTACAATAGACAAACAAACACAGAATTCAAAACAGAATTACAACTTCAAAGATTAAGGAAAGAAGTCACCTGATGATCCAATGAATGATATGCATATGAATGATTTCACCAGGTTGAAGAATGAAAACAAACTCAGAACATCACTTTCCTTAAACTTTGAAAAAGAACTTCTTGCTTTTAAAGACACTTAACAACCCATGAATGTTTTGTGAAACCAAGAACTCTATGAACCCAGAAAATCACTAAAAGAATGTTTAGAAAGCCTTAGAATGCTTAGAATACGAATTGATCAAGTTAGTAAAACAACTGAGCATGGGTTCTATTTATAACAAACTTTCTAACCGTCAGTAATCGATTAAACACGCTCCTGTAATCGATTATTTGGCTTAAGTAATCGATTACATACGCTCCTGTAATCTATTAAACTGTTCAAAACAATTATGGGTATATGCAACGAACAAAATAATCGATTATTCCGACTTGTAATCTATTAAACCAAACAATTGTACAAAAATAAAAACACTGTGTAATCGATTAAACCAGGAACCTGTATAAAAATGTTTGAACTATGTAATCGATTACTACAATTGGTAATCGATTAAACCAGGAAGATAGTATTTTCTATTTGGCCTGTGTAATCGATTACAGCTGGTTGGTAATCGATTAAACAATTCATCAAGGTAGTTTATAAGTAATCTAAGGTTTCTGATTACGTAATCGATTACATTGTTCTTGAAAAGTTTTCCAGAAAGCACCAAGAACAAAATAATCGATTCTTTGCTTAACATAATCGATTAATCCAGTATGAAATATTATTTTTCCAAAAACTCTTGATTTATTTCAAAACTTTAAACCAACTATCAATGCCTTGTGAACTCTATTTCTTAAACTAATGAATAATATGAATGCAGTATGTTTGGATCACCAGAAAACCTTCTTCCTTTTACATTTGATCACAAGTTGTTCTTCAATGCTTCAAGGCATGTTGAAACTTCAAAACCTTCCTTCTTGAATCAATTTATGCTTTGTGCTTCAGGCAGCTCCCCCTCAATTCAACATGATGGTTTTGCTTCAACACTTGGTTCTTTTTTCTCTTTAGTTAAGAAATCATCTAGCTGAATAAATTCTTCCATTGGCCTGCATCCACATCACACTTCTTTTCCTCTTTAGAGGGATTAGACTCATCAAAAATTACATGTACAGATTCTTCCATGCACATTGTTCTTTTATTGAATACTCTATAAGCTTTACTTTGTAATGAATATCCAAGGAAAATTGCTTCTTCAGCCTTAGCATCAAATTTTCCAAGTGATTCTTTCCCATTGTTTAATACAAAACACTTGCAACCAAAAAATCTTAAGTTGAGAAATGTTGGGCTTTCTACCTTTGTATAGCTCATAAGGAGTTTTCTTTAAAATAGGCCTTATAAGTAATCTATTCAAAGTGTGGCAAACTGTACTTACAACATCAGCCCAAAAATATTTTGGCAAATTTGTCTCATTAAGAAGAGTTCTAGCTCTTTCTTCAATTGATCTGTTTTTCCTCTCCACAACACCATTTTGTTTAGGTGTTCTTGGAGCTGAAAAATTGTGGTTAATTCCATTTTCTTCACAAAAATTTTCAAAATGTTGATTTTGGAATTATCCACCATGATCACTTCTTATTGAGATAATTTTGCTACCTTTTTCATTTTGAGCAAGCTTGGCCATTGATCGCGGTCGTACGCAACCAAATTTAATTTGATTTTAAATGTAGTACTAGGAAAGTGACTCCTAGGTCGTCTCTCAAGGATCAATTGTCGATGTTTAAGGAATTGAAAACGTGTTGGGGGGTTTTTGAAGGAATTTGGCAGAATATATAAAATTAAACAAAAATAATAATTAATTGCAATGATTAAAAACAAGTCAGACCCTTAGAACAGATTGCGCCTTTAATTTCCTTGGTTCACGAAAGATAAATTGTTCTACTTAATTCTCATCAGTCCAGATTAATCAACTAAGCGAAGATTAATCTAAAACGTCATTACACGAATTAAGCAAACGTGAACCTCGTTAGGGCGAGTTTCTCAGAATTAAGCAAACTGAGATTACTGAATTAATCAA
>PYAF01002199.1:83870-99774 GCA_007407185.1 Glycine tomentella | reverse complement strand
TGATTCTTGTCAAGCTTATAAAAGACTATATCAAAGGGGTTGCTATTTCCTATTGCTCAGAGAATAAATCTTTTCTACTTTAGTTAATCCCTAATCCCTTAGTGAATTAACCCTTTAACCTGAATCAAAAACCCAATCCCTTGGTGAATTCTATCAAATTAAGCATGTAAAAGACTATATTATAAGGTTCTGCAGCCACACATCCCTATCCCTAGGTAATGAACAACTGTTACTTTACTAAGGTCAGAAACTAGAATCCCAACGTCCCCATTGCGAATCCTAACCCTCAATACTTAATTAGAATGGCCAATTCCAAATAAGAATGAAACAATAAAGAACAGAGTAAAGTAAAACAATCAGGAAATTCTCATTCAATACCAGTGAAGTTACAGAGGAGTTCACATCAGTTCATGGCCTAACCACAATACAAGAATTAGCCTGCCATAGGCCTCAAGAACACCAAAGCTGTTAAATAATTCATGATTCTGCTGAAACCCTAGCCTTGATTCTTGATTTCCAGAGGTTTAAGATGATGAAATGTAATATTCAGTGCCAATCGGTGTCTAATGGTGTTAGATGATATCTTCTTCAGTCCTAGAGGCCTTTATTTATAGAATGGTTTAATTAGAGTAATAGAGCCTCTTTCTGTGCCCAATTTCGAACCAAATCTTCTTAATTCAGGAAACAGTGTCTTCGCAGCGCGACTCGCGCGGGTTGTGGTGCTGATCGCGCCACAAGTTCGAATTCATGGCGCTGGTGGCGCGGAACTCCGCGCTAATCGCGCGGTTTATTCGAGTTGAAAGGCTGATCCAGGCATTTGGCGCGGATCGCGCGGGATGTGGCGCTATCCGCGTGGAGCTTACGAATTGATGACGCTATCGGCGTGGATCCTGGCGCGAGTGGCGCAACTACTTCGAATTGAATGCCTGTATTTTTCATCATGGCGCGACTCGCGCGGATACTGGCGCGATCCGCACGAGACTTTGAACCTTGTTTTCTTCTTTATTTGGCTTTAAACTCCTCTTTTGACCCTGAAATACATACTTTAGCAAAGAAGGAGATATAATTGAATATGATTAACAATTAAGCTAATTCTAACCTATATTCCTATTTATTCAATTAAATTCTATCCTAAAACTAACCTAAAACTAAGATGTGTTTGCAACATATCATGATTCATTTGCTTCCAAGCTTTAGCAAGCAATTTGGGATGCTACAGCTATAGTGTCTCAACACTTATGATGAAAATACACAAGTCTGGCAACTTATATTCATCAAACATTCACAAATAGAAGACAATACTGAAGACAATATGTAAAAGATGAAGACAGAGAGGAAGTTGGAGAAATAAGGAAACATTTCATGAAAGTTGTCGAAATTTATGGCCTATGTGGCCCAAGTCAAGAAAAAATAAAAGAAGCAAAAGAAATATAAAATAAAGCAACCTAAACATTGGCCGCATCACTAGCAAACTCTTTAGTTGATCCAAGCTCTTCTTCATTGACCAAGACGCCATCCTTTACATCCTTGTAAGGATCAAACAAGCTCAAGTCAATGTTCTTCGCGAACAGGCTAGCTTGGAGGACAACCTTGAGAAAACCTTTCTCATGTTGCTTTAACGCTTCTCGCTTAAACACCTTCAGCTCCTCGTCAAGCTCCCCATTGACTGACTCCTCTGCAGCAAGCTTAAGCTGAGATTCCTTTAATTCGACTTCAGAATCCTTCAACTCAACCTAGGACTCCTTCAGTTTCTCCTCTAGGCTTGCCACCTTTTTAGCCAACTCCATCTCGGCAGCAAGCCCATCCTCAGCATCCCTCAACTTAGCCTCCAGCTCGACCACTTTAGTTGCTAGCCCCTCCTTCTCAGCAACAATTGCCTTGCACCGAGAAAATAAGTCATCACCTTCAAGCCTGGTGCGTAGCATCTTTGACAAAGCTTCACCTGTCTTGACAGAAAATTGACGATTGCACTTAATCATTTCAACAAGAGCCACGAGAGTTGTTTAACCTGTTGAGCTCTCCTCACCAAGCATTGCGAACAATGCCTTCATTTAAGGAACTCTTTTTCCATAGAAGCGGCCCGTCTCATAGCTTTTTGATGCACTTGTCCATGTTCCTCTATGATAGCAATTCCCCTCTTGAAAAAGAGTTTGGCAGCATCAAGCAAGCGCTGAGTGTCGGCGGACCTAATCAAATTCCTGCCATAGGGAGATGACAACCTTCGTTCAAGCTTATGTCCTACACTCCATAATGAATCAACTTCCCTTGGAGGGGTCATGAATTCAAGGGAAGTGACAGGACGAGCATTAGGTGGTGGAACTGTTGACAAAGAAGGAGGAGAAGGAAAGGGATTAGCAATGACTTGAGAAGCAGGCCGAGTGGCAGGTGGAGTCAAAATGGAAGTCGTAGGGGACATAGTAGGAATCAGAGCAGGAGCAGTAGAAGGCAAAGTTGAAGAAATAACCAAAATAGGGGCAGGAGCAGCAGGTGGTGGTGGAGTAGGAGAAACGGCTGTAGGGCCCACCATTGGAGCTGGTGCCCAAACAGAAGAAGGAGAAATTGGTAAATTAGGCAGGAGCCCAGCAGCTTCTCTCAGAGCACGCAAGCCACAAGGAGCATGAGGAGCCCGGGATTTCTTGCTACCAGATGTCCCAGCACCCTCGTCTCTCTTCCTCTTTGATGATTCAGAAGGAGAAGGGCCATGAAAAGCAGTAGCAACCTCAGCAAGGCCAACTCGGACAATGGGTCGACCCTCTTTGTCAACTGAGGGGAACAGGGGGTGGCACAATGTTACCACCACCCACATTCTTCACTAATGGCCTCCATGGGAAGTTACCCATAATACTTGCAGAAAACACAAAAACATAAGTGTTAAGTCAGGACACACTAATAAGCAAGAAAAAAGAGGCATAAGGGAATTTGAATACCATTTAATGCAGTAGAAGGATCACTAGCTGAAGGCAACGACAGGATAGCACGAGCTTCTAGGGAGGTCGGCAATGACTCCAAAATTGCTTTGTCCGACCTCTGCACTAAGGTCAACGAATCGTCATCAAAGGATCTAAACCTAGTAGGCTCAACTTCCCAATAGAAGGGGAAGTGAGGTTTCCCATCCATGTTGCGCATCAACGGCAATCCATTTGTTGCAATACTACTTTCACGGACCTTATAAAATTGTTCCTTGAAGCGGCGGAAGACGTTGGTTTCAACCTCAAACAGTTTCTTCGAAGCACTGTGTAAGGAGACCCAACCAACCTTCCCAAACAGTTTGGTCTGGAAGAAGAAAAGAAAGAGATGGAAACTCGGATGAATGTTCAAATAAGAACACAAAATTTCAAATGCTCGCAACACTGCCCAGCTATTGGGATGAAGTTGGGAGGGTGCCACATTCAGAAAATCCTGTAGAGCACATTGGAAGAGAGAAAAAGGAAGAAGAAGCCCAAGGACTTCAAAAAGACACCGATAAACAAAAAAGAAGGCGAAATGCCCTATGCTGCCCTCATGAAGGGAAACTCATTATCCCTGCAAGCTTTGAGAATGATCTTGCAGGAATCTTCAAGAGTAGTCAGTGGAAGCTGACGACATATATTGTTAATGCTAATAGGAGAGGTGAGAGAAGGCTTGTACTTCAGAACATCTTCTTTCACCCATTCAAAGCCAGAAATAGCTAGAGTGGAAGTTGGCGACCCAGTGCTATGGCTGCAACGCACACGAGGAGAAGCCTTCGCACTCCTAGCGCCAGTTGGTCTTATTTCTCCTGAAACATAAGAAGAGGGAAGGATGGTAAAAGGCAGAGGCTCGTCGACCCGAGGGGCAACGGAAGGCCTTGCCTATTAGCGAAGGCAGAGGATCCGTCATGGGAGTCCTCGTCGGAAGAATCACCAATGGAGATTACTTCACGCATAGTGCGCTACTCCACTGACTTTCCCGAGTCACCACTATCACCCTTGTCAAAAGCAGAATTAGAGATGGGGGAGATAGACATTTTCACAAGATTACCTTGAACAGAAGAATTGCAAAGAAGCAAGAAGAAGTTTTGTGAAGCAAGGAAGAAGATAGGTCAAAATTGGAGGTGTGGGAGAAGTGACAGCCAGTCTCGTCAATTTAAATGACGAAGCAAAAAACAAGGCATGACGGTTACTGGTGCAAGTTTGAAAACGTTCCCTCACAATCCGCACCATCCCACTGCATTACTCTAGTACGTGCCCAATGTTTGAATGATACATATGCACGAGTACAGCAAGTGCGCAGCACGTGCATGGGGAAATGGCAAAGCTTCATGCATGCTTTCGATACTCATTGCAACGGTCAGATTTTGGCAGAAGTGTCCAACTCGGACGCTTCATTTACCTGACAGACTTGACTTTCTAGATACATCCATTCTAGACACGTCAACAGTAATTATTCAGATGATGCATTTCCTGGGTATGGAGGTCTGACATGACTCCATAATTATTTTCATAAAGTGACTTACTGGAACATCAGACACTACTTGTCCACCCTCAGGGGGCTCCTCGAGCTTGACATTATTCATTATTTGTCAAAGAACATTTTGACAACTTGGACAACGGACATTCACCACTAATGCCTACTCAACCTCTTTCACCCATAAATTGGCTCAGAGGCTTGGGGGGCTTATGTACTGTACAAATTGGTAAAATTACACGTGGACATTATTGTGGGGTCACTGTACACGTGTTCATCCTTCGTGTCCACCCTGCTACAGTGATCGTGTATATTTCCGTCTTATGTGTCAACCCTGACACACCGAGTACATTTTGTCCGACCTCAGAGTCCGCCTTGCTACAGGAACACGAACACTCATCTATTCACCTTCCAGAAGCTCTTGGACCAAAATGTTATATTTGTGTATATATTGGAAATTGTGCAATCACCTTATCTCCTAATATCTCTCCAATTATCTACAAGTTGTTATTTATCTACAAATAACAACATATTTATAAGGTACACATTATCTCTAATTCAAATATAACTACCTGTTATTATCTGTTATCTTATCAACAGATTTTCTACTAAACAAAGGCCCAAGGCCCATACTCCAGGCTACAAATACAGGTTCTCTCTAAACCTTAAGAAGGAGAAATACATAGTGTGAATGCTTGAATACTCACGCATATTCATATGAGATTCTCATATACTTGATTATTCTCATATAATTAATATACTTACTTGAGCGTCTGAATGTCTTTCCTTTGTTTTGCAGGTCCCTCTCCTAAACAAAGACGTTTACTCGTACGGCGTGCAAAGTTCGAGACTCACTCATCCTCACACGTGAAATTTCCATATTTTGGTAAGAACAGATGCAATCAAGCTTAATTGTTGCATAAATTGACGTAGCCTTAAAGAAACGCATATGGTAGATGAAAAAAATTGTGTTAAAAGGAAAATATTTATCTTGTATGTCTTTAAGATTATCAATAAAGATTTGTCATTGTTTTTAGCTATTAATATCATAGTTAAAAAAAAAACAAAACGCACATGGCAGATGAAAAAAAAAAAAAAAAACACTACAAAAGTTAACTTTGCGAAGGGGGAAAAATTGGATCCTTCAACCAGAATAATGTTCTCAACGTTTGTGTTTATGTGCTTGTCTGATTTACTAGATATAAAAAATGGAAGCTATCTTTTGTTTTTGTATTTGATTATTTGTAATTAAGATATACTACTACTCTACAAGCAAAGGATTGAAATTTATAGTATTTATTTATTCTTTTGTTCTGTTAACATGCACAACAAAACCAACATCTCTTGCTTCGAAAAGAAGCTTGTGGACGCGTTTATCTGTGAAAGAATAAAATTTAATGTCATTCAATGTTAGTATTAATTACTACTACTAATTAATTTGAATCTCATTTACTTGCAGAATTTGCCTCCTTTTCTTTAAATTTTGCTTACATGGAAATGCGAGCTAAGTTGTTTGATCACAAACACTAAACACAAATATTAAGACCGACATCATGCTAAAGCTTCAAATTAAGTTCTGTGACAAATGACCCTTCTTTTTAGAATAGATCTTGTTTCATTACTTTATGTTTTCGAAGTTAACGGAAACATAGGGATTATTATATTCTGTACTACTTAAAGGCTTAAACTAAAATACACACAATCTTATAATAATAATAAAATACACATAATCTAGCACATTAATTTTACCTTGTTGCCATAATGCCAACTTTGTCACTTCAAATATAAAATGTAACATTACCATCCATTACGGGCAATAGGCAACAACCGTATTCCAAGCTTATCAAAACTCAAAAGCTCAAGCTGATAATGTGAATACTCGTTTAATGAGAGGAGGAGTTCAAGCTCATCAAGTACATCATTCATTGAAGATATACAGTTGATCTATTAAAAAAAAGTAATGAAAGAAAAAGGAAGAGGAGAAAGATTGTGGATTGAAGTCTTTCCAATTGATATTTCTAATAAAATTAACATAATAAAAAAAGTACAATAATCCATTTTGTATAATATGTGAATCAATTGGTGTAAAGTTATTTAAGTTTAACTAAAATTTTAGGTTTAAGTTCTGGATATATATGTAACTGCATTAAATATTTGAAGAGAAAATTTTGTCATTCATAAAAATTTTATCCAATTTAAACAAAAATTATCTTCAATAAAAAATATTTATATAATCTAATATATATATATATATATATACTACCTTTGTTCATTTTTATAAGAAATAAATAGATTATAATTTATTTATATTATAACTTATTTCTTATAAATAAAAATAGAAGTAGTAGAATTTTATATTTACCATGTGTTTTAACAATGGATTTGATCAAAGACTTCTAATTTAATGTATTAACTTATGAGTTTTTAACGACTAGCCGCTTATAAGCTTTAAACTCACGTATGACTTATGAAAATACATGGCTTTCAGAAAATAAAAATAAAAATTATAATGAATGGCAGTAAAGATTCAAATGAAATTAATGCAAGTTGTACAATACCGGGTGCTGAATCGTACTGAACGTTTACGAGCATGATAGCAGATCGCACTCAAATCGATCAAGGGCATCTGCTCACGGTGATTAATTGGCTTGTACCCACAGCTAGCTACTTAAGTTTCAATCTAAAAAAGGAAAGAATATTCACCAGAAAGAAAAGCAAAATATTTAGAAACAGACGTGAGATGAGGTGTTGTGGTTAATTAATTAGATATAATTTGTCTAAAAGGGAGAAATTTATGTTAATAATAATAATAAAGTTTAATATTAGTAATATAAAACAATTTTACATTATTATTCAATCGTAAATTACTATTTGAATTACTTTTAAGATAATTATTTTAAAATTTAATAAATATGATAAATTATGATTATCTGATTGTATAATTTTTTTTCAATAATATATAATCTTTTTCTCATAATAATATCTCCTAACAACATTTATCTAACTAATTTTTAGATATCTCTTAGTTAAAAGCTAGAGACTAATTTATTGAGATACTCATATTTATTTAAAAAGTTGATATCTCTTAATATATATTTTTTATACACATATATCTGAAAATAAGACATTTGATCACTTGTTTAAAAAATATAATTATTGAACTATATGGCATTATGCTAGTATAACATTTATCGATCTAATAAAATATAAGCTACAACTCCAATTAATGTTAGCTTAGTATAATTTAGGTTAGTTTGTTATACAAAAAATAAATTAGGTTAGTGAAAGTATTTCTTCATCAGAATTCAGAGGTAAGGAATTATATATTTATTTTCAAAAAAAAAGTTATATAATGATGTATAAAATAATTTTATAATGTCTTACTATCACAAATCTCATTTATTAACTTTTATAATAATTATTTTAAAATTACATCAACATTTTTTTAAAATTAATTTTCAGTGTTAAAGTATTTACACCGATAATATGTACCCTCATTGATTAAACTTTTTGTTATAAATGCACTTTAAATTTCAAAATTCAACTCAATACGGATCCTTCTTTTTCAATGAATTTAATTAATTCAAAAATGGGTGTGAAGCGTATTAATAGACTATCAGTATAGCACACCGTAAGATCTTTTTTTTCCTACTGGATAAGAAATTTTTATAAAAGGGTTAATTGTAAATTTTACTACTTAATTTTTATTATTTTAAAAATTTTATCACTCAAATTTTACTTTTGCAAATTTTATCATCATAATTTTAAATTTTCACACATTTTACTACTGCTAATGAAAGATTGATGATTTTGAATTTTGATATTATTACAGATATTTGGATTGGGCTCAACCATGAAAAGCCCATTAAGACTCAGTCAACCTACTCTGTTAGGCGACATCAGCAACGAGAACGTTGCCATAACCGTCCCAGGTAATGGATGCAGGATTTGCTTAGAAACAAAATGCATGAGCACCAACTAACCAAGAATCTCGGACAAGATCGCAGGGAAATCTCTCCCTAACTAACTCCGAGGTCAGTGGTTATAGATATAAACGCTCTCAGAGAACAAGGTACACACAACTCTTATTCTCTCTATTCCTTTCACACAGTGCACACATCCCACGTCAATTGTGGTGTTCTTGCTTTAGCATTGTGATCTTCTCATCTGATACATTTGCTTCCGTAAATACCTTCAGAGAGAGAGTCTGATCCTATATAAATTATGTAATGCCTCTCTTGACTCTCTCGTGCTTTATTAATTTTAATTAAAAACTCGTGTCCACTTTGTATTAAAATGATCTTAGTTGTAAATTTTTCACAAAAATTCTTTTCACTTTGCTTGCTAATTTTTATGATTCGTAAGTAGCGTAAACGATTTTCCTTACCACGGTTCATTTATAATAAGAATATAGTCCATGATACAGTCCAAAGTCAGTTATCAAAATAATACACAGACTGTCTATTACAAATTACATGCCATATGAAATTACAAAAACAGTTCATCAAAACTTCTTCAACAACCTTCATCTACAGTTCATGCTTTTCTGTTCCTCTGCTCGCCTAAATGAATTGGGGTCATCACAGGTGTCAACCATAGACACAAATCGGGTAAGTTTATGACAAACATAGTTTGAATTATATATATATATGTGTGTGTGTGTGTGTGTGTATATACACAGATGGATAAAGTCTTAATCATAAAAAGACCACACAACTTATACAGAATACAGATCATCATACATATATCCAACTGTGTGATGCATAAGATGCATTCTCATCTTTTTATATGATGCATGACTGAGATCTCAGGTTATCATTAAATCATCATCAGTGGCCACAGTCAAGATAGCCCCATCCCAGTGGCACACCTATCCATTCAGTCGGGGTAAGGCAGAGGCGCGTAGGAATGTCACCTCCACCTATGTGATCATCATGGTGGTGTGGTCCTCCCTGAAACACACTACCCCCCAGTTCAACTCCTCTGAACGCATGGAATCGGTTTAGCTATCTGACAAACAACTTCACGGATTAACCCCCGCCAGGCATAACTCCACGGATTAACCCCCGCCAGGCATATGCGTATGAAATGCATGAATGATTCATTTTATCAAGTCTTTAAACATCTTTACAACTTATGGCATATGCTTTTTAGAACAACACATAAAGCTTATTTCCATCATCACATAAAACTTTACACCATAATCTCAGCATACAGCCATAATTCACCACAACTCTTGGAATCCATAAATAATCACCATACAACACGGGGATTCCAATTATTCCATCATCAACATAACACAATTCTTAATTGGTTTCTCAAATCAAAATCTAATTTATTTCTCAACATCAAAATCATAAAATCACCAAGCAACATGTTAATTTTATTAAAGTATATAGAATTACTCAACAACACAGACACTTTGTATATAACACATGCACCCTTTTAACAACAATATAAAACTTTATAAAACCATGCCACATGGATTCATCACATAACTTTTGCTTAAATCATTTAATCATGCAAATATAATTCAATCCCAACAATAAAGATTCAAACCAACAACTTTGAAACATATTCTCTTTCATTGTGACAAATTATCAAACACATGGTGTGCAACTTGAAGTTATGAAATATTTTAAGGAATGCTTTAAGGAAAGATACTTAAACATTAATCTTTATACCATTCAACATAATTCTATAAATAAACATGTTTTCAAGTACTTCTAGCCTCAAAATAAATATATATCCGTAGGGAACCTAGGAGAATTTTAGCCGATACTAAATTTGTAGCAACATACTAACTATATTTTTAAACCAATATTTTCTTAAAGATAGCCATACAACTTCTAATTCCTAGTCCCCTCTAACTTTCATTTATTAAAATAAGTTCAAGTTAATTGTCCCATCATCATTTGTTAAACTAGAACCAAGTTACTTATTTAATTAACTATTCAAGTTCTTTGAGTCAATTTATCAAACACCTAGGATACATGGCTTACTTTCCTATGTAACTAACTAGAATTCTTAACAAAATTCATATTCAAACTTGAATGATCATAAACTTCCCCATACCTTGCTTTATTTTAGAACTTTGGACAACTTTCTTCCTTGCTTCTTCTTCTCTAGAACTTGGCTATCCTTCAATAAGCTCCTAATTCCACGTGAGCTTCCTATGGTTTAATGTTCTTGGTTTGCTTTTTAGTAAAAGGTATGATGAAGAAGGTTAAAATGAGAAGAAAATAGGATACCAAGTGAGTATTTGCACGGCTCTTCTTGGTTGGTTATTGGAAATGTTTTAATATTGCTTTGAAAGGCAAGGCTTAGGAGTTTTGCATGTCCACACCCCCTAATCCAGCCATACTCCACGGTTTCCTCTTCATATAGGCTAGGTGAGTTGGCTTTTCTACAAAAATATCCAAAGTCCATGATTACCTTGCTTTTTGGTTGTTTTCATTTTATTGGCTATTGATTTAGGACCTTACAAGTCTACTAAATCAAGAAAATTCTATATCATTTCATTCCCACCTAGCTTTGCATGTGTAATGGCTTGATTAAAGTGCATTCCCTTTGCTTTCATTCAAATCCGTGGGGTAGCCTAGGCTTAATGAAGTTTTGTTTTATTTTTTTTTTCAAAACCATAATTATGTAACTTTCTAAATGGTCCAATTACCTTCTTCCTAGCCTCTTGGCTGTCCAAGTGTCCTATTTCTACACTTTTCTAAAGTTTTCTCTCTTATTCCGTGAAGTGCACGGCCAAACTTTGCTTTTGGAGCAATATGGTTTAGTTTTGGCTTAACCGTAGAAGGGCTTTTGGTTTTAAGAATTTTATGCTTTTATTTAAGTATTTCTTGCTTTATTTATGTCTTGTAATTGAATAAAAATTATTTTTATAATTTATGAAACCCTAATTCAACTTGCTTTCTTAGGAGTAAAATTCTAAAATAGTTAGAAACTAACCTAGGGTTTAGTAATATTTAAGATTTCACACAATTTTTCTTCCAATAATTTTTATCTAATTCCTTATTGGTTTATTTTATTTCTAATTAATAAAATTACTAACCTAGTTTATTAAAAGAGTTCATTTATCTTAGAATTACAAGAAAACCCTAAAGATTATAACTATCTTTTTTGTATAATTTTCTGACGCTTAGGATATCCTAAACTGGAGTTCTTTCTAAAATTATTTTCAAAATTTATAGAAATCTCATCTTATGGCTCTTTGTTACTTTCTTGATCAATAATTGGTTATCTAGAAGTATTTTATTCCATACTTAGGTTTCCCCAGAATGGAGATACGACGGAGAGCGGCACACCCTCCAACGACAAGAGGACACCAACAACATAATGATGCAGTTAGATGAACGCGGCGCAAAATGGAGATACGACGGAGAGCGGCGCATACAATACATGGAGCGACGCATCAGTAATATAGAGAGCCCAGTTCAAGGAAGAAACCATTAACAACCCACTCATCCAACCATGGCCGAGGTACGCCACCAAACTGGTCAAATCTTGGTATTTGATGCCGAGGTAAGCACGCTAGGGCCAAACAACCATTTCAAACCCAGAGGACCATCCCATCACCAGGCGTGAAACGATAATCCAAGGCGTTGCGACACACATGCTGAGGCCCCACGCCAAATCACCGACACGGGGGTAAGCCCTGTGAAGTCAATGCAGAGCTCGGTTGTCAAAGCAGTGCATCAGCCCAGAATAGGAGGTGATGTATACCGGAGGAAATATCGACGAGGACAATAGAATAACAACCCATTTGTCGACGAAATCATCAACGCTCAATTCATAGAAGATTTTGACAGGTCATTTCTATCAAAATATGATGGAAGTCAAGACCCACAAGTGCATATCGACGAGTTCGACATGCAAATGTGCATCAGAGGCATTGATGAGCCAATAATCTCACAAATCCTCGTCACCACCTTGTCTGGCGCTGCTCAGACATGGTTCCACACGCTGCCACCGTGGTCAATCCGTAACTTGAAGATTTCGACCAAAAATTCTTGCTAAATTTCGCAACTAGCAAGAAACAGCCCAAATCTGAGTTCACACTAGGGAAGATCCGTCAATAGCCTAGAGAAACGTTGTAGAGCTACTTAGACCGTTTTAAGGAAGCCGCCCTGCAAGTACAACGCCTGAAGGAGAAGCTACACGTGCATCTCCTATATGTTGGGCTCAGCAAATCATCCCGGTTAGCCAAATCAATATACAAAGATCTGTTGAAGTCTTTGTTGGAATTCAGAGCACGATCCAAGAAATACTTAGAGTTGGAGCAGATGGAGATTGCCAATACAGCTCCCAAAAGGAAGAATTCTCCTCCAAGGAACCGCCATCATCACGTGAATACCCATCCCGACAGGAATCATTATCCCGGTTTCAGGTCGGGAAAATATGAAACCAAATATGATAAGTGTAACACCCTGAAATTTCAATAACTACAAATATATGGTCAAAATGTTTCTTACACAACTATTTGATGTGAGTGTTAGGTTATGTGAGATTTGATTGGTCTATATTTAAATTATTTGAGTGAAATGTTAATTAGAGATATTACAAAAATGTTTGAAGAGAAATGACCATATTACCCTTCCTTTGAAGCAGAAATTACGGAAATGCCCTTGAGGTGAAAATGACGATAATGCCCTTGGATATTTTTGGTTAGATATTTTTAAATGGAAGTTACACAAATATCCTTAGATATTTTGTTGAGATATTTTATAGTAAAAATTATAATCATACCCCTAGGGTGAGTGACAAATTACCATAGTACCCTCAAGGCTAAAATTACCAAGACATCGTTTGATATTTTGTGAAAGCTTGATGAAATTACAAAGTGCCCTTGGATGACAGATTACCAAAATACTTTTATTGACAGAAAACCTCGGAATAGGATTTCTATGAATTTCATACGGTAATAACTTTGAAATTTTATTCAGGAGAATTCAAGCATCAGAAAAATATGGAAAAATGATAAATAGAATCTGTGGAATTTTCTCTGAATTGTAGGATGAATAAACTTATTCAATAAGATGGTTTAGTAATTTTGATGGTTAGAAGCAACAGACCAATCAGAATTAAGATAAGAGCAGTCTTGTATGTAAGGTCTGTGTAGCACTCTGTATAGACTACTTGTATACTGTAATTGAAGTCAGTTTCTGGAAAACTCTAGAGTTCTATTATTTAATATTATCCTTTAGGTAGAAGAGTTCAAATTGAACTTTGCTTCCTCTTAAGAAATGCCATGTGTGAAGTCATGTTGGAATTGAATTCTTCTTCATAAAAGATGACATGTGGATACAACGAGAATCACAACAATTTTCTTCTCTTTAAGGAAATAAAGAAATGATAAGTAGAAAAATATCTTAAGATTCATAAATTAAAATGATAAGGTGCAATTATGAAGGCTTAAGAAATATCTAGCCACTTGTAAGCCACCATTGATGAAGGGATAAAAAGCCATTATAACCTTGAAAGACATGTGTACAAGATGGCATGAAGAAAAGAAAAATCTTCTCTTATTCCTTGGTGATTCACGTGAAGATTAAAGAAGGGAAGAGAAGCTTCATGACACATGACAAGTGGTAGGACACTTGTAAAGGAGTCATCATGGCTTTGAAGATTTTTGTAAAGTTGTAAGATATTTAGCAAGAGTCATTATGAGCTTGGTTAGGATGGAATGGAATGAGATGAAACTAAGTTCTAATGAAACCAAATGGGAGTAACTAGCTAGGAAGGGTAGAAATGTCTTTGAATATTTTATTATTTTCCAAACTCTATATAAAGGGAGGAAGACCTTAAGTGGAAGTCATTCTTCAAGTTTTCCTTTCTACCCACCTTCACCTGAACTACTCTCCTCTTATCTCTTTCATTTCATTTTTATCCTTCCTTTTCAAAAGCATAAAGAGACTCCATTCCCCATTGAAGAATCACGTGTAAAGCTAGCACCTTTAGCGAGAGAAAGACAAGCTTATTAAGAGGTTATAAGGTATGTATAGGGAAGCTTTATGATAAAGATAGTTTAAGTGTTGTTTATGATAAAGATAGTTTAAGTGTTGTTTATGATAAAGATAGTTTAAGTGTTGATTGTGTTTGAATAAATGCTTGAAGTTTTGTGTAGCATGACTTGTATCTAAGAAATTGTTGGACTCAAGTTATACTTATATGATTGAGTGCTTGAATGAAGTTTCATGTGTTGTTGAGTGTTTCTATACATGAGTGATATGTTGTGTACTTGAATAACAAGCTGAGTTCTGTACTTGATTTATGTTGAATTTCTGAATAAAATATGAGATAGTGATTGAAAACTGATGTTGAAAATAAAATGAATGAGTTACGTATAAGGCTCATGTGTCTCATAAGAGTTGCCTCAGAGTGGAGGTGTGTATAAGAGTTGCCTCAGAGAGGAGGTGTGTTAGATAGCTACAAGAATTGAGTTCGAGCGTTCAGACAAGAGGAGTCTGAGCTGGGGGGTGACTCGGCAATGAGGAAATCATGCCACCCATGATGATTGTAACACCCCGTGTATACCCGGCGTATTATCATTATGATTAAATCAGATTAGGGCTTAAACAGAGTTAATTAAAACCTTTTTATCGCGGAAGCATAAAACCAAAACCATATTTCTTGATTACATTATGTATGGAGTCACAACCCACAACCAAGCATAAACAAGCCCCTGCTTAACCAGATCATACAACCAAACCATAGGCAGAAACACAATATCTCAAAGATATAAATAGGAGGAAACCTCAACATTACATAACAAAACAGGTTATGTACAGCATCAATATCTGGCACCCGAGGTGCATATACATAAGAATAAGTGTCTGAGCGCTTTCTGATCCCTAGGATCCTTCCTCACACGAGGGCATACACATATATACATCAACGTATACAAAACAAACTACATGTGCAACACATGTCTTCCCTCTACAGGGGTACAACATAACAAAAGCTGAGCTGAGCTCCAAGCCATCCACTGCTGCCCAAGGCCAAGCAGGTACCATCTTTACTAGGGCCTCCCGCCCTGAGACCGCTCCTCTCTACCAGAAGCATCACCTGAAAAGCATAAGCCCCACACGGGGTGAGATAAACATCTCAGTAAGATCATGGTCCTTAGAGGCATCTCCTCCACCCTGGTTCACTCACCATGACACAAGTCATCAGGGTATCACAACCATCTGGGCCATCTGGGCCATCCCGGCCACTCATAACAATACAAACAAGCTATCCAAGCTCTATGTACGGCGGACCGAGTCAAATGCCGACCTCAGTGTGAAACCGGAATTCACACCCGTGCCATCCCATTGGGTGCTAACCCTTCGCATGGACGCACGTATATGGTACCTCCGAGACTAGGCAATCAACCGCGACGGGACACACCTAGCTCTTGGTCTTAGGGAATCATCCGCATCCCGGGACCGAGTCAACCATGAGCAAACCAAACTAGGAGGTGCGCTCT
>PYAF01002199.1:73264-83770 GCA_007407185.1 Glycine tomentella | reverse complement strand
GCACACAATGCATGTATCATGAATGAAACCACTACTCCCTCGGAGTATGGTAGAGCACAAGCAAGTGGGAAACATCCCCAAGGGTCCAGAACTTACCTGGCAAAGCCGAGCTCTGCAGTTCTTCCCTTGCTCTGTGGCCCACGCCACTGACACCCGCGGTGTCACGCCCTAAACAAGGCACATACACATGTATCAACATACATACAAGGCATACAAGCAACCACGGTTCACAACCGCTCTACAATGAAAGGACTCACAATCCTTTCCAAAACCACAAGGTCTTCTATCCTATGGTTCATCAAGGCTTATCACACACAAGCCATCATACCAATAGCCTCTCAAGGCCATCAAAACCATAAGCCAAGGCTCTAGCATGTTCACAAATGGCCAAGCAACTCAGCCCAACAACAACACACATGCTTCACAAAGAGCCAAGGAACCAAGGTTCACCAAATTCACATTTAAGAGCTAATCCTACATCCTCACAACATTCTAAGCACATGTTTCAACATGACCCAAAGCTAAAACTAGCTCTATCAAAAGTGGGTCACTATTCACCCAAAACCCCAACTCACAAATCAAGAGGTGATTCTTGAGTTTCTTACCTCAAAGATGGCAAAGAAGGCCTAAGGACGACTTCCCCTAGCTTGGGTACTTGCGAATCGTCGTCGTTCCTCGCCGAACTCAAGTTCTTCGTATTTCCCTTGAGAAAGGGATTCTTTGATTTGGGGTTCTCAAGGTGTAATGAGGATGGATTCAAGCTCTATAAGTGATTTCCATCACAAAATGTGTTTAAGGAATGGATTTTGGTGAGATATGGTGAAGAAATGAAGCTTGGAGGTCCAATAATGGAGGAAAGGGCTGGAGGAAGGAGAAGAGAGGGTTTGGGGCTCAAAATTCACGAAACCCACTATATATAGTGGTCCTGTCAGAGCTGTCGCACTGATCGTGCCACTCTGGCGCTGATTGCGCCAGCTGCACTAGACCACGGGGCCGTCCGCGCCAACCCCGTGCCAAGAGCGCCGGCCTCCAGAACTTCCCGCGCCAAGAGCGCCAACCTCCAGAGCCTCCCACGCCGTCAGTGCCAGACTCCGGCGCCAAGAGCGCCAACCTCAAGAGTCTCCCGCGCCAACCACGCCACATACAGCGCCAACCGCGCCAGCTGCAAAACTCAAAGTGGTCTGGCGCCACCAACGCCAGCCTGGCACCCTGAGCGCCAACCACCAGAGACCATGGCGCTGGGAGCGCCGCTCCTGCGCTATCAGCGCCACACTCCAGAACTGTGGCTCCATCAGCGCCAATCTGGCGCCATCCGCGCCACAATTCTGTAGAATTCAACGCCAAACGCCACCAGGCTTGCGCCATACGCGCCCGAACTCGCCCCAAGCGCACTGGGACTTAGGGTTATCACAATGATCACATAAAGTGTGGGTGAGAATCCTATTGCAACACTGTGGTACCCTGACTGATCGTTTCAGTTCTGTGCCACTAGGATGGGGCTATCTTGACAGTTGGTACCAAATAATAAGAGTGTAAGAGAATCATGCATCATGATAAGAGTCTAAGAGAATCATGCATCTTTGAGGATGTTGTTATGAATATCTGCATATTGAATATATTCTATTGCTTAAATTATGTTTATCATAAACTTACCCTGTATTTTGTGTCTGTGGTTGACACGTGCTATGACCTCGATTTTATTCGGGCTAGCAGATGAACAGCGAAGAGAGACTATTAGCTGTCTACAAAAAGAGGATTTTGTTTGAAGATGATATGTTTGAAGATATATTCTTTTGTTACAGAGTGTTTTGAATTAGTTGTACTATGTAATAGAACCAGTATCAATTTGTAATCATATTGTATATATTACTTCAGATTTATAAATATTACTCAGTTATTGGCAAAATTTTGTTATATTCAGTTGAGTGCGTTTAAGAAAATTGAAAAGAATTTTCATTAAAAATCAATAATAACAAGATGGTAAATTGAGATGTTACAATAATTACACTTCGTTGAATACATCATGGGCACAAGTGTGGAAAGAAGTCGCCCTGACAGACATGAAAAAGGTGGACCAACCCCAGCCAGTTTTTAAGAAGGTCGGACTCGATCATTCCTATTTTTGCGAATTTCATAACGGGCCAGGCCACACCACTGATCAATGTTGGGACTTACGGGATGCCATAGAAAAATTTATCCGAGAGGGTAAACTGAGGCAATACGTAATCAAAACACAAGGTCAGCGAAGCAAGTGGAAAGCCAGTCAGAATGAGTCCCAACCACAAAAGAGCTGAGATGATAAAAGAAACAAACATGACAATGACGAGTTCCCAGAACCAGAATTTGAGTGCAATGTGATCTCTGGAGCCATGGGAGGAGGAGGAGATACGGCTAGTCAACGAAGGAAATACTTAAAGAGGTCCTTTCTGTGAGAGAGCAACCTAAATTGAAAGGAGGCAGCAACAAAATCGAGCTCCCCCTACTTTATTTCACTGAAGAGGATATGAAAGACGTGGTCCCCGGTTATGAAGATGGCCTAGTAATTACCAGGACACTAGTCAATTGTCGAGTCAAGAGAATATTCGTAGACAACAGCAGCTCAACGAACATTATCTCTTGGAACACTTTCAAGAAGATGAATCTGGACGATGTTAGGGAGAATATTCGTAGCAACAGCAGCTCAACGGACATTATCTCCTCACCATACAACGTCATCCTTGGGAAACCAACCATCCACAAATGGGATATGCTAATGTCCACTAAACACTAGAAGCTGAAAATGTTAGGGAGTAATTGCAAAGTAATAACCATTCGAGGAGACCAAAAAGAATCCCGCCAAGGTTACTACAATGTCGTGAAAGAAAGCGAAGGCGGTCCATCTTCACCACCCTGGATACGTCAAGGAGACCGGTTGGGCAAAAAATTGATGAATGTCGGCCTAGGAAACCAATAAATCTGGTGGAACTTGATATGAGAGAAGATATTGAAGAATGGAGGCCAGAGCCGACCGACAAGCTCGAGGATATTCAAATAGGACCCTAGCCGTTGCAAGTCACCAAGATAGGCAAAATAGCCGATCTAACCATCAAGGCCAAGTTAACGAAGTGTCTCAGAAATAATCAAGATATTTTCACATTGGAAAGCCTCCGAAATTCCAGGAATAAATAAGGTAACATCTATGTCCTGAAGAATGATTCTTGAATGGTATGTGTGTTTCCGCTTTGAAAAATTTTTGTTTTTCTTCTCACATGCCTTCGAGCTTCAAGGCCATATCTTTCACAGCCGGCTCGGGATCAGTCGAAGCCACATAAACAGGCACCTCTCAAGCAGGTTCCGAAACCTTCTTCCTCTTTGACTTGCCCCCATCCACCATTTTGGAGAAGAAGCGAGGAGGACGGCCGGCAGTAGTTGGCCTACCCTGACCAGAAGCCGGGGTCAAAGAAAACAGATTAAAACAGAAGAAATGTATGGCAACCAAAGCACTATAATGAAAAACAGAAGCACGAAAGTCTCAAAATGCAAGCACAAAAGGAAATGTAAGTACCTGGAATGGGAGAAATCCTGGGGAAATTTGAGCACCAAAGACGGAGAGCGAAAGCGAAAGCCAAGATCGAAAGGAAGCAGAGGAGAGGAAAGCACGAAATGAGGTACCAAGAGCAAATGAAGAAAAAAGAGCCCTATAGAACCAAAAAGAAAGATAACCGCCAAAACACGAAACCCTTGGAGTAGGTAACTGACGGATGTGACAGTCACGAAGGGGTAAAGGCGTCCAATTTACCCAAAAAGTGGGGGCAAAATGGAGAAAAATTCAAAACGCTCATGATTAAAGTGTGCAAAGAAATGACAAAGCATTAAATGATCGGGAGACGTGTCGCTTCCAATACCTGAACAATAATGAAAATGTTTTGTTTTCCAAAGATGTTAGAAGTCGAAAAGTAGGTGGGCTATGTCAGGAAAGGCACAAGGAGAGAACTTGGCAACAACTATACCACGGTATCAACATAAAAGCGAGCCCGGGCCTAGAAGCATGCTCCAGATTATTGATAACATGGAATCGGGTAGCTTTATCTCGACACATCCCGGTCGCTTCAAATCCCAGTCCCGAGTAAGACATCCAGGCATGGAGCCACTGAAGATGATATAGGGCATGGAAAAAGCATATCAAATAATACATCCTGGCCATCCAGGATGCTTGACAAACCAGGCTGGGGGGCATCTGTTACGGATATTTGGATTGGGCCCAACCATGAGAGGCCCATTAAGACTCAGCCAATCCACTCTATTAGGCAACATCAGCAAGGAGAACGTGGCCATAACCGTCCCAAGTAATGGATGTAGGATTTTCTTGGAAACAAAATGCATGAGTACCAACTAACCAAGAATCTCGGACAAGATCGTGGGAAAACCTCTCCCCAACTAACTCCCAAGTTAGTGGTTATAAATATAAATGCTCCCAGAGAACAAGGTACACACAACTTTTACTCTTTCGATTCCTTTCACACAATGCACACACCCCACGTCAATTGTAGTGTTCTTGCTCTAGCGTTGTGATCTTCTCATCTGAGGCATTTTGCTTTTATAAATACCTTCAGAGAGAGGGTCTGATCCTATATAAATTATCCAATTATTTCTGCTGGACATTTCTGTTCCTCCCGAACAGAACATATATTAATTGTAATTATAATAGATAAAAAATCACTTTTTTTTTCATCGATTATAACTAAATTTGATGTACAAAAATCTAAAAAAATAATTTTTTACCATATTTTGTTACCAACTTAATGGTAAAATGCATAAAAACTGAAATTTTAGATGATAAAATTTGTAAAATGTTAAAAGTTTAATGATAAAATTCATGAAAATACTTAAGTAATAAAATCCACAAAATTATAAAAATTAAGTAATAAAATTAGGAAAAAAATTCAAGTGGTAAAATTTGTTAAATAATGTAAATTTAGTGATAAATTTTACATTTAAATCTTTATAGAAAAGAGAAAATAATAAATTATTTGAATTTAATTTATTTCAAGTTGATCTTAGCCCACCATCATTTGTCGATTTCGGTGTTACTGGCTGGGTGTCTGTCATGGTCTATTTCACTTGGCTGAATGAGAGAGAGTGAGAGTGAGAGAGAGAGAGAGAGAGTGAGTGAGAGAGAGAGAGAGAGAGAGAGAGAGAATCTTCGACTTCAAATGGTTTAGACATAATCAACGCTTTTGGTGAAAACTATTTTGTATAAATATTATGGTTTGAGAAAGAAAAAAAAGTCATTCTCAAAGATTGCAGATGGCAAGTCAGGTTTAAATTCTAGTTTTCAATTCTACGATATGCTAACATGTTTCTCGATTTAATTTTCCTTTGGTTCCAAGTTAGAAGTCAGAAGTAATGGCTGTATTTGAGACTTCAAGAGCCACACGTCTCAAAGCGGGCGGGTTGCCGTTGGTACTTAGTAAAAGTAGTCAAAGATTTGAATATAAGAACTCCCACTTTTTTCGTGAATGAGTTCAAATTCTACTCCAGTTTGGTGGGCAACAGAGATGTTTCTTGACATCTAGTTAGTAATTGTAATTGAGTTTGTAAGGCCTGTAAAATAATTGTTTTTTTTTATTAGTGTCTGTTAATAGTTTTAACATAGGTTTAATTATAATTAAAAATTTAAATAAGTTTTTCAATTATTAAAATTTTAATCAAATATATTTTTTGAAAAATTATTTCAATTATACCTTTTCCGTCAATTTTATTACATTGATTAATGAAATTGACTTCTCACTCTCTTTCTTTTCTTTCTCTAACTTATTCTCTCAAAAACCATGGTCACCACACCCACAACACCATCAATCTCCGCACACAGCTCAAATTGTAATACTGTATTTTTTCATAATATATGATAAGTGTTTAATTAAAATACAAGAGGAAGCAAAATTTAAATTTATGTTATTTTAATGAACTAACGAACAATAATAAAATAAAATATCAAAAAAATCTTATTTAGTTGATTAAGTAAGATGTGTGAGTGTATTATAAATCTCTTATTACTGTGTTCAATTTCTATAAATAAATAAAAACTAATTAATAAAAGTAGCATGAAGCTCCGTATATTGTGTGTTTCAGTGCTCTTTTATGGTAATTATTGGGTTTTATTTTGGGCTTTAGCACATGTAAGAATGAGGTGTGTATAGGAAAAAAGTTGGATAGATAAGAAAACCCCAAAACTCACACAACCTGGATCTGCAAAGAACACGTGACACCCCCCCCCCCCCCCCCCCCCCACACACACACACACCACACCACAAACACAACTATAAATCGTCACTTTTTTTAAAAATAATTATACTTATATTTACTACTTAGTTTGTGAAAGAGGAAACTATTGTCCTTTCGAGAAACTTCTTTATAAGAATTTATAGGAGTAAAAAATAAAAAAATAAAAAAAAAACTTATTTGATAAGCTAAAACTAATTTATGATGTAGTTAAAATATTTTCTTTTTATAGAGAAACTACACAACACAGCTTCTATGAATTAGCATAAACTTAATTTATAGAAAATTTTACCCAAGCAATTGCCATAGTCTTACAATAAATTCTGTTGGTTATCGATATCAAGTCCTAGTAGATTGTTTTCATCTGCCTGTGTAACATTTTTGTAGGATATTAGTAATTCAAAGTTTATGAAAATCAATATTAGATAAATTAAATTTAATAAAAAATATAAAAATAAAAAAGGACAATCTTATTTAAATTATTAAATATTTTAATAAATCGAGTATATATGTTAACATTTATTTTTAAAAAGAAAACTTATACATATAATAATTTAAATAACAATGTCCTTTATTTTATTAAAATAAATCAAGTATATATTAATATTTATTTTAAAAAAATCTTATACATATAATAATTTAAATAACAATGTCCTTTTTATTAAAATAAATAAGTATATATTAAAAATAATGTGAATGATTACAATAAAAAATTTAAATTATTATTGTAATCACTATTGTTTTATCCTTTATTTTAAATAACTACACTTATTTTCCTTAAAAATTATATTAATATATGTTATACTTTTATTCATTTTAACGTGAATTAGTTAAAATAAGAGCATATTTATTGGTAGATTTTAAATTGATATCTTAGATCCTTTTTTGTTAGACCCATAGTGACACTTAGCTCTCCCATTCTTTTTTATTTACCTTAGTGGTAGATCTTATTTTGAGTTCTTAAAGAAAGAGGGGGAAAATTATTCTTTTTTGAACATTGTGCATATTTTAAGGATTCTTTTACAAGAATTCATTCTCCATGTTGGAGATCTATTCACCTCATTTATTGGGAGATCTAGTGAAAACCAAATCTTGAACTCAAGATATTTGCTCAAAATCTTACACTAAAGATGCATCTTCATTATGAGAGCCAAGAACAAGACCAGATGGCAATTCAAGCAAGTCCAGAGTTGGGTACTAGAAATCAGTATAGTGTCATAAGGAAGTCAGTTCCCAACAACCCATGCATTTCTCAATGAATTGTTTATCCTGGAACTGTAGGGGTGGCGGGCATGAAGGGTTTTGTTGATCTGGTGAACGATATTATTCGTGAATATGACATGGGTTTTCTATGTTTAATGGAGACTCGTATCAGTGGCGCTAGGGCTAGAAGTATTGTAAATCGTATGTCTTTGGATGGGTGTTTTATGGTTGAAGCTCAAGGCTTTGCTGAAGGCATTTGGTGTTTATGGAACTCATCTTTGTGGAAGGTGAGGGTTTTGGAATCGTCAAACCAATATGAAACTCTTCTGGGATTGCAAAGAAGCTGTTGGAAAGGCCCAATCCGTATCTCTAGAAGCTTCAACAAGATCTTGGGATGATTTGGAGTGTAATCTTGTTAGGGAAAAGCTTTTGTGGTTTCGAAAGTCACGTTGTAGGTGGCTACTAGTAGGAGATAAAAATACTCATTACTTCCATGGAACTATGATTATTAGGAGAATGAGAAATCGTATTAAGATGCTCCAAAATAATAACAGTGATTGGGTGAAAAATCAGAAGAGATGAAGAGGATGGTGACTGAATTCTATAGGGATCTGTTCCATGATCCAGGTAATTGCACACCTCTTTGTCTATCTAATTGTTTCCCTGAGTTAGAAGTGCAGGACCTGCAGGAGATAGGCAAGCCTATTTCAGACCATGAGATCCTTGCATCCATTCAAAGCATGGGGGATTTAAGGCCCCAGCTCTAGGCTGCCTTTTATCAATCTCAATGAAACACGGTGGGTCCAGCCTTATGCAATCTGATTCATGATGTAGAGGCTGACCTTTCAAAGATTGCATATATTAATTCAACATTGGTTACCATTATCCCCAAGGTTGATCAAGTGGTTAATTTAAAGCAAATGAGACCTATCCCTCTGTAATGTGTCTTACAAGTTGATCACTAAGGTCTTGGCACAACGTTTGAAGGTTGTGATGGAGACACTAGTGAGCAGAACTCAATGTAGTTTTCTTTCGCATAGACATAGCAGTGATAATATAATCATCACGCAAGAAGTTATTCATTCCATGAGCCACAAAAGGGGAAACAAAGGGTGGGTCGCTATAAAAATAGACTTGGAAAAGGCCTACTGTAGGTTGAGTTGGGAGTTTGTGAGAGAGACTCTTCAAGATATAGGGTTTCCAGAAAGTTTTGTGAGTTTGGTGCAGGCATATATCTGAACCACCACGATGAGGATGATATGGAATAGGGATTTTCTTGAGGAATTCAAACCTTCCAGAGGTATAAGGCAAGGAGATCCTCTATCTCCTTATCTTTTTGGTTTATGCATGGAAGTATGGAACGATTATCCCATATTATTGATATGGGGGTTGAGCATAGATTATGGAAACCCATTCATCTTTCTAGAGGGGGACCTGCTCTATCTCATCTGACCACAAATGATTTGATTTTGTTCTCAGAAGCTAGCCTCATCCAAGTTGATATTATAAAATTCTGTCTCGATATCCTTTGTACTAGCTCGAGGAAAATGGTGATGAGTCAGGAAAAAACACGTATCTTTTTCTCGAGAAATATGGATGCAAGTGTTAAAGCAAAGATTAGCGATACCTTTAGGTTTTAGATGAATGATTTAGGAAAATACTTGGGAGTTCCCTTAAACCATCAGAGGGTGTCAGGCTCATCCCATCAACATATTTTGAATAAGATGAACCAACGTTTGAGTAAATGGAAGAAGAAGAAGAAGAAAAATCTTTCAGTTGCAGGGCTTCTAACTCTCTAAATTTGTGTTGGACGTTTTGTCATCTTACACCATGCAAACTGCCTAAGTATATATGTGAGGAGATAGACATAAAGTGCAGAGTTCTTGTGGGGAGACTCCGAAGATCACAAGAATATACACTTGGTGTCTTGGAATCAGATTTGTAAACCCAAAATAGGAAGGGTATTGGGGTTACATCTAGCCACACAAGTTAATAAGCTATTTACGATGAAGAATTGAAGACAGGTTTGTAATTCTAAGGAAAAGCTTTGGGTTCGAGTGGTCAAAGCCAAATATCACTGTGGGAATTACCTTCTACCAAAGTTTGACCGAAGAACAAATTACTCCAACCTTTGGTGAGCTATTTGTGAAGTGTCTTCGGATGTTGTGAGTAGATTACAATGGAGAGTGGGTTCGAGTGTAAATACTAGGTTTTTGCTAGATCCCTGGGGGCCAAATAATCCTAGCTTGATTGAAGTAGCAGCCCAACTGTAATACTCCGTATGCATTCGGTGTATTAACATATTACTTAATCAGATGAACGCATGATTACTTTAACTAAAAAGTCGCGGAAGTGATTTCAAAACCATATTTTTTGATCCATTATGTATGTGATAAATGCTATATCTTAGTGAAAATCGGATTCCATTTGAAGCATTTATCTTGTGTTTTAATTAAGAATATCTGTCAAAAATTGCCCTAATCTAGTTAGTTTATGTTAAACACGTAGTAATTATATGTCTCGAAGATTCATTCAAGTTTTATTTTGCTAGCATGCGAGGACTTCCGAAGCTTTCGAAAAATAAAAAGCAAGCAAAAAGGGACCAAAAAGCAAACTTGGGAGGTGCAGAAAGCAAATCAGACCCAAAAATGACTCATAACAGCAAAACTGGGGGTGCAGAAAGCAAAATCAGGCCCAAAAGCCCACCAGAGTACCTTTAACTCACCCAAGCGAGTTAATATAGTGTATTTTGCTCGCCTGGGCGAGCAGAAACAGCAAATGGGACACTTGAAGGTCAAGTGGACGTGCAAGTGGGCTGCAAGTTGCATTTAACTCGCCCAAGTGAGTATTTCATGAAGAAATTGGTCGCTTGGGCGACCAAACTCGACCAGGCCATCCCCTATAAATACCCAAGCACCCCCCAAGGCAAAAGGCATTCCTCCAACCTCCATTCTTCTCTTTCCTTTGTTTCTTAAGCTTTTTCTTTAGTTTAGGCTCTTAAATATTAGTATTAGGTAGGTTAGGAAAGTGAGAGAAGTGAGA
>PYAF01002199.1:28485-59475 GCA_007407185.1 Glycine tomentella | reverse complement strand
TCTTCTCTATTCACGTTAGGTATTTGTGTTGAGAAATGAGTCACACTTGTATCGGCGGCTAAGTCATCGTCGTCAACATTAATGCCAATGGTTTTTCCGTGTAGTACCACTGACCACCTTTCGTCACACGGATCTTGTACATAAAAGACTTGTTTAGCTTGTTCTGCCATGATGAAAGGTTCGTCTTGATAAGCTAGCTTGTTAAGATCTACCAAAGTAAATCCTAAATCCTCGGTTAGCACACCACTGTTGACATCAACCCACATGCATTTGAAAACACAGACTGAGAAACTAACATAATTAAGCTCCCATATGTCATTAATGACTCTTTGCACCCTGGATACAACGGCTTCTTCGAATCACTCTCCAACGTATCATACATAGGAGCATGTGCTTGCTGAAAAGACTTATGTCCTAGATCATGAATCATATCCTCTAGTCGATCTCCGATGTCAACATCAACCTGTTCAGTCTGCGAGACCGTCTGCGTGTCTGTGAATTCACCATGCCATATCCATGTCGTATAAGTCTTCTTAATCCCATCGCATAGTAGATGCTCCTGTATGTCTTCTAGTGTTTTCCGTCTACCATTCAAACAATTGATACAGGGGCAGAAATATTTTCCATCCCCATCGGGTCGACCTTTTTCGGAGGCAAATTGTAAGAAATTTTCAACTCCTTCTTCGCACTCAACCGTGATGCGACTTGCATTCATCCAAGATCGATCCATGTGCTTACCAACTCTGAGATACTGACAAAGTTCATCCATGCATGAAAACCTCACTTTTTAATTCAAGGTGTGGCCCTATCCCATTCAAGAAGGCATATTTTTAAAGTATATTCATATCTATACGTTGAGTCTTTATCCTAAATATGATGAAATTTCGGCAGCATTTCGCTTTGGTCTCCAAGTACACGAAATGAAAGCGGTGACATGAGTTCCACCACAGTCAAGTATGCACCCGGAGAACAAAGTGAAATGCATTGTACCAAAATTTTATCATATTTAAGACAAGAATGACAACGTATAAATGTGAATATACTAAAAAAATATAAGCCCTCCCAAACTGTCCAAACGGACAATTCAAGATTCAATACAATGATTAATCCAAACTGTCCGGAAGAATCACTGTAATGAATCTCAAACGAGAAACTACGGTTCACTCATAATGAACATTATTTGTATGTAGACATAGTCATTAATGGCATAAAACAGTTTACACAAGTACGCATTACATATAGAAGGTAAAAAAATTTGAAAGGCATTCGTCAGTACCTGAGATGGTCAATGACAATCTCCAACAATGAATCTGGTGATGATGATACAAAGACGCAAAGGACAACTACATACAAATGATGTTGAACAATGAAGATGTTATATTCAAAGATGATACACATACGATTATATATGTAGGACAAAATTGGGGCTGGAGTGAGCCTTAACAGAAGCCTAACCTTTCGTGAAGGAGCAAAGCGTGCCTGTGGATTGGGTTCTACTAATGGTGGTGTAACTGGGGTTGCAGCCTCACTTGGTTGCTCTTCCTACAAAGAATTAAAAAACAAGAATAGTCATTACCTATGTTTGAGGGAACATAGCCATGAAATTATATGTAGTATGCAATTTATCTGGTTAATGCAACTTTAAACTCATCACTAAACCTATACATGGAATGTGTGTGTGCGCGTGTGTATGCGCTATGTGGTTGCCTATATAAATAACAGAAGAGAATGGATAAAAGAAGACAAAAATATATAAATAAATAAGGGAAGAACGATGTAAAAAATAGGGTGTATGTGGTTGTACGCTATGTGGCTGCCCATATATCAAACAGGCCCTAAAATTGTAGCTGATGAGGAAATTCGAGAGTGAGCTTTGGATGATACCGAAGTTAGCAGCTGTTCTGTGTCTTAAAGGAAATGAGGATTCGATAATGTTTGTTCCATTGGTTGCAATTAGTGGTCGATTGGATGAGGGACAAAGACTTGATCTCAGATACTTAAAGAAAAGTAGTGATCACCATTTGGAGCTTGACTACAAGGAACATAATTAAAACAATGATAATATTTTTGGTTTTCTATTCATGCCTTGTAATAGTTCCTTTTTGTTGTGGTTTTGGGTTGAGCGTCATTTGAATGATGGAGACTTTGTTCTCTTCAATCGCCAGCCTAGTCTTCGTAAAATGTCTATCATGTGGTATAGAATCAAAATGATGCCTTATTCTACTTTCCGGCTTAACTTGTCTGTAACTTCACCATCATAAGGCTGAAATCTGTACCCTCACTCATTTTAGGGCTTATTATGGTGAAGTTACAGACAAGTTAAGCCAAAAAGTAGAATAAGGCGTCATTTTCATTCTATGCCACTTGATAGACATTTTACGAAGACTAGGCTGACGATTGAAGCGAAGGAAGTCTCCATCATTCAAATGATGCTCAGCCCAAAACCACAACAAAAACAACTATTACAAGGCATGAACAGAAAACCAAAAATATTATCATTGTTTTAATTATGTTCCTTGTAGCCAAGCTCCAAATGGTGATCACTACTTTTCTTTAAGTATCTGAGATCAAGTCTTTGTCCCTCATCCAATCGACCATTAATCGCAACCAATGGAACAAACATTATCGAATCCTCATTTCCTTTAAGACACAAAACAGCTACTAACTTCGGTATCATCCAAAGCTCACTCTCGAATTTCCTCATCAGCTACAATTTTAGGGCCTGTTTGATATATGGGCAGCCACATAGCGCATAGCCACATACACCCTATTTTTTACATCGTTCTTCCTTTATTTATTTTTTTATATATTTTTGTCTTCTTTTATCCATTCTCTTGTATATATCATTCTTTTATCTATTCTTTATTTTTATTTTATTTTATTCTCATTTTCTTGCCTAAACTAAACCAAAGACAACAGAACATCAGTCTCATGAACCAAAGAGAACAAAACATCAGCAAAGGACCAAAGTCATTAGCATAGGACAAATATTAGCATCAAGTTTCCCTTGTATTTCATACACACAGAGAGCTATAACCCTTATTTGGTCAGCATCACCCTTTGGGATTCAATGGGTTAACATCCTGGCCCATGACATCTATAATAGAAGCAGCCCCTAAAGCTAAATAAAGTTCTGCAAATTTGAAAATGAAAGTGCACCATGCCATTACTCTCAGGACCTATCAAAATCTAAATGTATCCATGACTCCATGTAACAGTATGCAATAATAGGTTATAGGACCAGTTTTACGTTAACGCGCGGGGCTACATGAATAGTTAGACATGTTAATAAATTCATTTATTAAATAATGAAAATGGTAGCAAGCCACCAACAATGCGCGACCTCAGCAACCATGGTGGCATTACATCTAAACAGCACAGGATACTAACCTTGGGGGGAGCGCGACCTCAGCAAGCCACCAACAATGCGCGACAATGGTGACACTGCGCGGATCCTTGAAGCAACAGGTGCTATGGACCGTGATATGGGCGCGAAGGCACGACGAAGAAGATATTTTTTTTGGCCAGCAAAACGAGGGAGAAGAGATGGGTACAGTCTCGACGACAAGGCACGAAGGAGAAGAAGAGATGGTGTTGGCGCTTCAGTGGGTGACGACAACGAGGGAGGTTTTCATAGATATGGGCGCGAGAGTGAAGGGTCGTAGCTCTTTGTAAAAGACAAAGGCTTTAAGGCGCGATACTGAAGTTTAATCGTCGCGACAGGTACCTATCATACCCACAACATCGGTTCTCATACAAAAACCGATGTTAATCTATTATTTTAACATCGGTTTCGCTTAAAATCTTGACGACCGATGTTAACATTTCATGGTTATCATTGGTTATACTTAAAAATCTAGAAAACCGATGTTAACATTTCACCGTTAACATCGGTTTTACTTAAAATCTTGACAACCGATGTTAGCATTTTATGGTTAACATCGGTTATACGTAAAAATCTAGAAAACCGATGTTAACACTTCATCGTTAACATCGGTTTCACTTAAAAATATTGAAAACCGATGTTAACATTTCACTGTTAACATCGGTTCTGTGAAAAATCTACAAAACCGATGTTAAATTAGTCCACTTATTTACAAAATTGCCACCGCGTTTTTGTTAACATTAGTTCTCTGGATAACCGATGTTAAACTAGCGATGTTAAAACCTATTTTTCTAGTAGTGTATGTTATACTTTGTGTAACACCCTAAAATTTCAAAAAATTATGGCTAAAATATTATATGAATTATGGCTAAAATATTATGGAAGATTTGATTGGTCTATATTTGAATTATTTGGGTGAGATATTAATTAAGAGACATTACAAAAATGTTTGGAGAGAAATGACCATATTGCCCTTCCCTTAAATCAGAAATTACAGAAATGCCCTTAAGGTAAAAATGACGATAATGCCCCTGGATATTTTTGAAAATTACAAAAAATGTCCCTAGATATTTTAGTGAGATATTTTAAGGTGAAAATTACATAAATGCCCTTGGATATTTTGAAAATGACAAGAATACCTTTAGATATTTTGACTAGATATTTTATGGTGGAAATGACAATTATGCCCTAGGATGAAATTTGAAATTACCATAATGCCCTTCAGGCCAGAAATGATCAGATATCCTTAGAGATTTTGTAAGAACCTAATGAAATTATAGAATACTCTTGGATGGAAGAGTATCAAAATACTTTGTGACAGAAAACCATAGAATAGAATTTTTATGAATTTTATAAGATAATGACTTTGAAATTGTATTCAGAAAGATTCAGACATCAGAAAAATATGGAAAAATAATATGTAGGATCTGAGGAATTTTCTCTTAATTGTAGAATGTACAGATTTATTTAAGAAAATGGTTTAGTAATTTTGATGGTCAGAAGTGGAACAGACCAATCAGAATTAAGACATAAGCAGTCTTGAAGGTAAGGTTTGCGTAGCACTTTGTATAGACTACTTGTGAGCTATTTATACTGTAACTGAAGTCAGTTTCTGGAAAACTCTAGAGTTTCATTATTTAATATTATCCTTTAGGTAGAAGAGTTCGAATTGAACTTGAACTCCTCCTATGTATGCCATGTGTAAAGCTAAGTTCAAATTGAATTTTACTTCTTCCTATAAAAGGCCATGTGTGAAGTTATCTTTAAATTGAATTCTTCTTCCTCATGAAAGGCATGTGGATACAAGGAGAATCATATAATTTTATTCACTTTAAGAAAAATATTTTAAGCTTCATAAATTAAAATGATAAGACACAATCATGAAGGCTTAAGAAATATCTAGCCACTTGTAACTCACTATTAATGTAGAAATGAGAAAGCTATCATATATGTGCACAAAATGAGAAGAAAAATCTTCTCTTGATCCCTTGATAAATCACGTGAAGGAGGAGGAAGAATGGGGAAGTTTCATGGCTTGAAGAAAAGTGGAAGACTTGGAAGCAAGGTGTCATGTCTTGAAGGATATGAATACAAAGTAACTTGAAATGAAGCAAAATTCTCTCCCTTTCCCTAGAATTCACGTGAAGCTTGGAGAATCATGGGGAAGCTTCATGATTTGAGACACTTGGAAGGAAAAGAGGAAGAAGCTTCATGAATTGGACAAGTGAATCAGTCTTATATGTCTCATATGCATATGCCCAGCAGGGGTTAGTCGGCGTTATTTGCCTCAAGAGGAGGTGTGTCAGATAGCTAGACTGAGTCCGTGCGTTTAGACAAAAGGAGTCTGAGCTGGGGGGTAATTGGCAGTGAGGACCACGTCACCCATGATGATCACATGAAGTGTGAGTGACCTTCCTATTGCAACACTGCAATACCCTGACTGATCGGATAAGTTCTGTGCCACTAGGATGGAGCTATCTTGATTATTGGTAACAAAAGATAAAAGATAAAAGAGAATCATGCATCATGTTAACAAAGAATCATGCATCTTGAGATGAATACCTGCATATTTAATATATTATGTTATTTAAATTATGTTTATCATAAACTTACCCTGTATTTTGTGTCTGTGGTTGACACCTGCTATGACCCCAACTCTATTTGGATGAGCAGATGAACAGGAAAGATGGATTGGCAAACTGATGTCTGAGGAAAAGATTTTGTTAAAGATGTTTGTTGTAACGACATATTTTCGTCTTAGTTGAAGATGTTTGTTGTAACAAAATATTTTAATGATTTGTACCATGTAAAAGAACTGATATCGGTCTATATTTTATTTTATATTATGTCCGATTTATAAATACCAATCTGTGATGAAAATTTTTAGCAAGTTATTAGCAAACGTTGATTTGATATTTTTTTAAGCAAGATAAAAGAATTTTTCATTAAGAGTCAATAAATAATAAGATGGTAAATTTGAGGCGTTACACTTTGCACCTCGAACAAAAAGTTATCCATGATTTTCTTAGTAACAAAAATTAGAGATATTGTCATGTCCTCACGTGCTTGATTTGTGTTGTCCCCAATCCTTCTTTTTCAAATCAAATGTGGAACAAAAATAATTGTCCTATCCAATACCATAATTTTTAATGGATCAAATGAACCCTAAAAACACTTAGAAAATCCAAGTTTCAATCCCCACTTACGAAATCTCCAATATTTATTTTGTCTTAATCCTCTAGTTCATCAGGAAAAAGAGAACTTGACTAATCTGGAGTTCGACTGGGAGGTAAGTAAAATCTAACCAAGAATTGTTCCCGCCAAGGATCAAACTCGGGTATTATCTGAACCATTTAACTTTAACTTCAACACATTAATCACTTGTGCTCAATAACTTCATTTCTTAATACAATATACATATGAGGAAACCAATTTTCCATTACGGCACATCAATGTTTGTGCCTATGAACATTACCTTTAGTCTCACTAAATATTACTATTTATAGTTAGAATCAATTTAACACGACCCAAAATGCCTCCGTAAGTATCAACAAGTCATTGATTTAAGTGAAATTGGATCAGCCTTTAAATAAAATTTCATATTTGAACTTTGTAGATGAATAAACATAATTAAAGAGTAGACTTGTTAGCTAGGTTTCTAACCAAACTTAGTTATCAATAAAGCTTATGAATATTTTGCACCAATAATATGATTATTCAAAATCACTTTTATAAGTATATGATGATTTTGGAGTACAAGTATAATGTGAATTCCCATAAAATAGAAATGAGAAAGTTAAACACCATATAAGTGAGGACTAGACCCATAAATCTGAGTCCTGAGATTTTGGATTAAAGTATGATGATAAGATATCATTTCATTCGTAATTATGTGAAAAAATGTATTTTTGATATAAAATTTGTAGACACGGATCATAAATGGGCTGATATTTTCTTTAAGTCTTTGTCTGAAGAACACTTTATCTGTATAGGGAAACATTTAAATATGACTATTTTATTAGATTAATGAAAATTCTTTCCCTCATACGATATCATGGTCTTATTCTCTTATCATTAATCTATTGGGACTAATTTTTGTTGAAGTGAATAGATAGAAGGAGAAACTTGTTCACAAAGACAAAAACATTTTAGTTTTTATATAGAAATGTGCGGTGTATTTCTTGCAATGATTGGAAAATAGTTTTCAGAAATATTTAATGAGATTTCAGTCGTTACATCAATCTTTCTCTCCTTTTTTCGAAAAACTATAAAGAAGTTCCTCAAATTTCAACTCTAAGAAGTATTTGTGTTTATGCAAAATCATTGTTTGAGAACTTAAAAACTTCAAAAACTCTCTCTACTTTCTCAAACTCTTAGTGAACAATGGCACCTGCAAGGAATAAAGAGTCTGTTGGCATCCCTACCATTAACAATGTTGAAGATGCAACTCAAGGTTTTCGTGAGGACTGGTTTATCGCTGGGAAGTTGATAAAATTCCAAAGCTTGAAGGTGGAAGGTTTTGATGTTAAGGGACTTTTTGACAGGTTGAGCTAGACTTCTTTTCTTGAAAAGTTCAGCACCTAGCATTATTGATAGAGGTGCAACCAACCTGCCTAATGATCCTTTACATGGGACTGGATGTCCTATGACAAGGTCCAAGACTAAGAGGATGAAGCAAGTATTGCAAGGTATGATTCTAAAGATCAAAGAGAAAGAAGACCATTGTGAATTAAGGGTTGCACCTAATTGGGTCATGTTCGTACAAGTTGATGAAAATGCTTTGTGGTCAACATGAAGAATCATTTTGGGAAGCCCAATTGACAAGACAAGCATTCATGGGCAGAGTTGATCAATTTTGGTGGACTATTAAAATTGGGTTGATTAGATAATAACTAAGTCTAATTTCTTCCATTTTATTTGTAATTTTTGTACTATTTTTTGACATAATTTTTTTGTGACTTTTCATTTTCTCTTAGCCTTAATAAATGCTTTCTAGAATGCTCCAGGTCATTTAGTAGCTAGTGGGAATTTATTTTCATGTATATTGTCATTTATTTTCATTTAGTGGTATGAAATTATCAATGCATTTAGTAAATGCATATTAGTGAGAATTTATTACAGCATTTCAAGATGAGCCTATAAATAAGGAACTCTTGTACTCTCCAAAGGTTGAATTTGAATATTAATGAGATGTGAGAGTTTCTCAATTGTGAGAGCTTTTCCTTTGTTCTTGGTTAAGAACTTGATAGTGTTGGTTCTACCGGCAGGTCGCTGTTAAGGTCACGCTACTTTTGATAACTTTGGTTCTACCGATAGGTCACGGTTAGGGTCAAGTTCCATTCTTTTTATACATGTTTTCAAGACGATCCTAAGTGTTCCCTTATCAATTATGGCCCCTATGCTCTTTTCTGGGGAAGTGCCAAGCAAGATGGAGTCAACATCAAAGGAACTATTGCTAGAACTCAGGTGGTGATCTCTCCAACCACTATCACTACTACGTCTGGATGTGCTTTGGATGGTCTGACCATGTGTAAAGACTGAGAGAAGGAGATAACCTAGGAGACTGTTAACAAGCTGCTCTATGGAAAGCCTCGCCCAGATGGAGGTGACAAGAAGGTTCTCAATAATTTCTGGATAACAAAAAACTTGATGTACATGTGCAGAATGAGCCATATTGTTTTGTTTAGCATAGTCATGCCTCGTGCAGGGTCAAGAGACTATGTTAGTGACAAAGACCGTTTCTGTATATACAAGGTCATGGTAGGTGAGAAGGTGAATCTTCCTAAGATCATCTTATTCTATTGGATGCAGGCTTTCAAGGAAAGGTCCAACCCCAAGGTGAAGAAGAATCCTATTCCATATGGAATGCTCTTCACCCAGATTTTGAGGCTAGTTGGAGTGAAGATTTCTTTATTGGAGCCACTCAGCTGAAAGGGGAAACCTTTGTCAAGATGGGAATTGCTGAAAATTTCCCAAAGGATATGCAAAGGCACATTAAGAAGAAAGCGAAAAAACAGGTGATTAAGACTTCTTTGTCTGATTCTGATCAAACTGTAGGAACTCAAGCTAATCCTTTGGATCTTGAGTTTGGAGTGTCTTCTTAACAGATGCAGGGGGAGCAAACAAAGCCAATCGAGACACAAGCTACCTACCAAAAGAAAAAAGCACCCTTCATCTTCTGACCATAAACTGTTATGATCCTGTAACTAATCCAGGTTTAGAAGGGTAATTACCTAGGTTAAATACGTTCTTAGGTCTAAAAATCCTCTATGATAAGATCCTGTAATGGATCTGGGGTCGCGCTCCTAAAGTAGTGCTAATGAGGAACTCGGACTCGTATGTCTGAGGTGGCATCTTGGGAGATATGGTTTTTGAGTGACCGAAGTTGGAACCCGGAAGGGGGAGACCTCGTGTTTATTAAAAGATCGAGGTAGGAACCTAGAAGGGGGAGACCTCGCGTTTATTAAGGTCTTAGTAAGATTCCAAGGCATGAACCTGAATGAGGGGTAAATCGTAGTTTAATGAGGTGTTGGGGTATGAACACGGATGAGGGTGAACCTTGAAAGAAAATTTGCACAAGGGTACTTGTAACACCTCATTTTACCCTCTTGTATTTTATTGATTTTAAACGAAATTTCTTTTCCATTTGCTTTAGAATTATCTTAATTATAAATTTCACGGAAATTTTTTTTCTTCTTGCTTCAAATTTTACTAATCATCATAAACGAGTTCTTCCTCACCACGGTCTATTTATAATAATAAAATACAGTCCATCAATATACAGTCCAAAATATAGTCCAACATACAGTCCCAAAATGCATGTCAACATTATACAGACTGGTCTAAATTCTAGTACAAATTACATGTCATCAGAATAAATGCAATTAACAAAATACAAGCCATCAAAGTTTCTTCATCATATCTTCTACACCACCATCCTCTGCTATGAGTTACTGTTTCTCTGCTCACCCAAATAAATTGAGGTCATTGCAGGTGTCAACCACCGACACAAAAGATAGGGTAAGTTTATGATAAATATAATTTAAGTCACACAATATATATACAGAAAGTCATCACAATATATATACAGAAAGTCATCTCCATATATACAAAAAGTCATCACAATATATATATATATATGGAAAGTTATCATAACGTCATCAAAATATGATGCATGCTTAACTTCTTACATTAAAAAATCATAATACATGGCATTTCACCCATTAATACTCTAACTATATTTAGCATAAACTCCCCTATACATACCTTGTTCTTCCTTCTTAAAAGCTTGACTATCCTTCTTCTAAATGCTCCTAATCTCCACGTGAGGCCTCAAGATGATGGGGTTTATGTTTTGCTTTGATTCTTGAAAGTGAAAGGTAAAAAGGATGGGGAAAAATGAAAGGATGAAAGGAAGGTGAGTTTGCACGTGCACTTGGCTTGGAAGAGGATTTACATTTTCGGTCCCCACCTTCCCTTATATAGTGTTGATGAATTGCTTTAAAATACCTTTAATACAAAATATCTCTTAGGTCATGATAACCTTGCTTTCCAAGTGGTCCAATCACAAGGTTTCTTGCTTTTTAACCATACAAGTGTCCATCTTCTTGAATTTTCTCAACAATTCTCCACTCTTCTTGATTGTGCACGTGGAGTAGGCTTTGTTTTAGGGAAAATCTTCACTAATACTCCTTCTTTCACGTGGAGTAGCTAAGTTGTAAGGCAATTTTGTGCTTTTCTTCATTCTTAAATTTTCCCCAAAATCCATTTTAGCAAAATATTGATTCTTGTTTCGTTAACTGTTGGATTTCTTTAAAATGTTAAAGGTATAATCCTATCCCACGTATGTAACTTTTGACCGTTGGGATTGTTGAAATAATGTCTATAACTGTCCACGTGTTCTGCCAAAGGAGATAAGAGAAGATTTTTGCTTTTTAAGAAAAATCTACTTAAACTAAATATACAAGTGTCTTGACACTTGTCCAATTCATGAAGCTTTCTCTTAATCTCCTTCCAAGTGTCCCTTTGAGTTGGCAAAATCATGAAGCTTCACCATTATTCTCCAACTTTCACGTAAATGCTAGAGGAAAAATCTTCATCATGTGCCTTACAAGTGTCCTAACACTTGTATTCATCACATGGCTTACTTTTATAAGCGGTTTTCATGAATATTCTCTTCTTGCCTATTCTACACCATTTTCGTGAGCTTTAATCCTAGGGATGTGAATATAAATTTCCTTCCTTTTATACCATTGGATGCTTAAGAAAAACTTGATTCCACTTATGGTTTTCTGTTGCAAACTATTTTGATAATCTGTTATCTAAGAGTATTCTGTATTTCCATCAGGTTCTCACAGAATCCCAAAGAATATCTGATCATTTCTAGCCTAAAGGGCATTATGGTAAAATCATCCTTCATCCCAGGGGCATAATTGTCATTTTCATCATAAAAATATCTATTCAAAATATCTAAGGGTATTCTTGTCATTTCCAAAATATCCAAGGGCATTTATGTAAGTTTTTACCTTAAAATATCTTTCTAAAATATCTAGGGCACTTTTGTAATTCTCAAAATATCCAAGGGCATTATCGTCCTTTTACCCTTCAAGGGCATTTTTGTCATTTCCAATTTACGGTAAGGGCAATATGGTCATTTTTCCTCGAACATTTTTTGTAATGCCTCTAATTAACTTTTTACCCAAATAATTCAAATATAGTCCATTAATTCTTCCATAACTTAAGACTTTCATAAATATCTATTGGACTAGTTCTAGAAATTTTGGGGTGTTACAGTACTTGGGTTATGCATGCCAAACTTGACAAGGTACACTTAGTAGTATTTTGGCACCCGATAGTGCCAGAGTGGCATCAGAAGCTGATTGTGTCAAAGTGACATTAGAAGCATGTAACACATGCGACAGGGTCATAATATATATATGACCACTCCTGCACGCTTCCTTACAAATACACTATCAGGTTTGATACATCCCGTGCTAAGAGGCTGGGTAGTGGCCAGGTTCCGCTGGAACCTTAGACATTAGGAGCGCGGATGATACCTCCCGGGCTAAGAGGCCGGGTTCCGCTGGAACCTTAGACATTATTTTTGAGAGCATGTTGGCTCACTATTTTGTATATATATATATATATATATATATATATATATATATATATATGCGTGTTATGTACCTCGAATGGGGAAAACGCAGACGATGTAAATATTGTTCTATATATATTTTGAAACTTTTTTGCATAAGTTACGTGGTTACCATTCCTTATGCGAAGTTTTGTTGATGACGTAAGATAACGTCGTTTTGTTAGTTGCTTCCGTATTAATTAATTAAATAATTCATTATCTTTAATTAATCGTTGCGCTTAACGACCATAAATGAATGTTAATAAACTGGATACATACGGAGTGTTACATAAACCCTCAACCTTAGCCAAAAATCCTAAAACCTAACCTCCATCTAACCCCGAAAAGAAAAAGGGTTCAAACTCTGATTCAGACTATGCACTTAAACCCAAAAAGCCTACCATTAGAATCAAACCCTTTTAGACCCAACCATCAACTGAACCTTCACCACCATCCGCTCAACCTATTTAAAACCCTAAACCTACCTCTCCATCATCTAAGGTAGAAATCCTAGAAAAACCTACCATTTTACCTTTACTTTCTTTAGCCCTTCCTTCTCAACCAACACCCAAATCTACTTCACCCCCTCTCAATAAGGATGAAGTTGCTGACATTGCTAATGCCGAACAACGTTCTCTTACTGGCACTAAAAGAAAGGCAAGAGCAGAAAAGGCATTGCTCAAGAAGTAAAAGGAAGAAGAAGCAACAAGGAAAACTACTACCCTTGAAGGACATGCTTTAGAATATATTCTAGAAGAAGTCATCATCAAATTTATGAAGACCTCGACAAGAGAAGAATAACTAAGGCATGCAACTGCAAGTGACCAAGTACATGAAGAAGTGGTACTTGAAGTTGTTAAAGCTGTGTCTAAAGAGGAGTTGCAGAAAGCTGAGTTGGATGCCAGAATCCAATCAGCTATAAAGGCAAGTGTGAAGATCTTTTATGCAGCTTCTGTTGAAAGGGATGTAGAACTCCAACCAGCTATGGTACAAGAGAAGATAATTGAGGAAGAAAGAGAGGCTCTAGATGCTACAATGCTTCAACCTATTATTGAAGTTTCATTGCAAGGGTTTGATGCTACTACTGAAATAGACACTATTGAAATAGACCTTGGAGTTGCACCTTTACATCCTCATCCAGTCACAATTGAAGATGAAACTATTGTTGATGCAACAATTGAGTCTATTCCCTTTGAAGTAATGAAGGTTAGATTGGAGATCAAGAAGAGAATTGATATTTCTGTTGCACATCAACTCTTATCTAACATCTTCTACAAACCGCATCAACATCTAAACAAACCAGACAGAGACCCAACATATTGGTTATTTTCCTCAAGATTGCAACCTAAGCCAATGCCTGCTTCAGATGGAAACATCTAACTTTATCATGGCTTCAGGGGATACAGATTGTCTAAAGCCAGACTAGTAACCAAGCATGGAGAGAGAAGATAACTTTGACACTCAACGCTTGGACCTAGAGATACGAAAGATTGACCTTTAAAAGTAAAATCTTGTCAAGTTGTGGAAAGAAGGTGTGCCAGGAATTGATCCTTTTCTCTTATTCATCTTTTGAGATCCTTAAAGAAGAATAGGTCCATTTTCTTTTCAACTACTTTGGAAGAGTAACTCATATAAGAGATTATCCTTCAAGGAATCCATCTCCTCCAAACCAAAACAACAACATCTTTGAACGTATTCCATCTGATAGGAAGGTCTAGCCTCTAGGAGCTATAGTCTATAAAAGTAGAGAGACTGTGTTGTTGAATATAGGGGGAGCAACATGAAGAATGAAGCCTACGACTTAGAAGATAGTTTTGAGCTTTTCACATGCCTTGAAGATTGTGATTCAAATGAAGTGTAGGAGAAGGCAACCTTTTGATCCTTGCATTGCATTCACATACTCATTAACATGCTTAAATGATTTTCATTAAAACATCAAAGCTACTAATTATTTGAAAAAGGATTTAATTGAGTAATGTTTTTGGAAAAATATAATTTTACTGTTTTAATTGATTACATAGCATTTTAATCAATTATTTAGTTCTTGTTTCAAACTTGAAAAGCTTCTATGAACATTTTAATTGATTACCTATCAGAATAATCGATTATTTGGCTCGTACTTGAAACTGGAAAGCTTTAGTAAATGTTTTAATCAATTACTACTTATTGTAATTGATTACATAGTGTAAAATGTATTTTGTGCCTTGATGTGATAATCGATTACCATCATTTGTAATCGATTACATAGGCCATTTGAAAAAGTATGCATTGCTGCTTTAATCGATTACCATTATTTTTAATCGAATACGTAGGCTATTTTGTGAAACTGAACTTTTTTTGTTTACTCGATTACAACTTGGTTTAATCGATTATTTTGCTTGTTGTTGAAACCCAGAATATGCCTTGAACACTTTAATCGATTAAGTGACAATGTAATCGATTACATATGCATTTTAATCGATTATTTGGCGCGTGTAATCGATTACAGATTGTTAAAAAATTATGCTATAAATAGAAGGAAGGCTTGGCTTGATTTCTAACTTGAACACTTCGTATTTTCTAAGTATACACAAGCCTTCTAAGAGTTTGAAAGTGATTTTTTGGGTTCTCTAACGTCTTGTCCCACTCTTTAATCATCATGAGCTATTGAATGGTTTTTGGGCAAGAAACTTCAAGAGTTTGATGGAGAGCATGTTCTGAAATTCTGTTTTATGCTATTCAACCTTGATTGGTAATTCATATGCATTCACATTCATTGGATCATCAGGTTGTTTCTCTCCATAATCTTTGATTGTAATTCTGTTTTGGAATTTCTTTTATTTGATGCTATTGTAAATGGGTTCTTGAAGCTTTGGCTAGAGTAGTGTTCTCTAGGAAAGAACAGAGTAGTGTTCTCTGGTTCTTGCTCTTTAGAAATCTAATAGGGTTTTAGATTTCTATTCTTTATCTAGTGTTGATAAAGGGATGTTGTTGTAAAGCTTGTAAGAACATAAATTTATAATAGTGGAACTCTAATCTAGTGTTGATTAAAAGAAACTGGATGTAGCTTCTGTTGTGAAGTGAACCAGTATAAATTGCTTGTGTTAATTTTCTTTATCTTTATCTCTACAAGTCATCTTGTTCATTTGTTCTTGGTTTCATTATCATTACCTAACAAGTTCTGTTTTGAGCTATTGGTTTCTTGAACTAAGTAATTTGATTGAGTCAAAACATTCTTGCTTTTGAAAGTGATTAAGATCCTTAACTCTGATTTGACAAATAAATTTTAAAAGACCAAGTTTCAACCAATTCACCCCCCTCTTGGTTAATTATTGTGGGTATTCCTATTATTTCCAATTGGTATCAAGAGCAGGTTCTTGAGTGTTATTCAAGATCATTATCTTTCTTTAAAAAGAAAATGAATACCACACAAATTACCTCTGAGGAGGGTGCCTCTCTCAATCGTCCTCCGATGTTTGAAGAAGAGCATTTCAGTTTTTGGAAAAATAGAATGAAAATCTTTATTCAATCAAATGATCCAGGTGCTTGGAATGCTGTAGAAAAAGGTCCTATGATTCTTATAAAAACTGTTGGTAATGATATGATTCCCAAAGAATGGGATGAAATAACAGATGCTGAAAAGAGAGTTATCCAATATGATTTTAAAGCTAAAAATATGATTACTTCTGTACTTTCCTCTGATGAATTCTTTAAAACAGTTAGGTGCGCAAGTGCAAAGGAGATGTGGGAAATGCTAGAGATAACTCATGAAGGTATAGATGAAGTAAGAAGATCAAAAAAACATGTCTTGATCCATGAGTATGAAATGTATTGGATATAGCGGGAGCATCATGAAGAGTGAAAGACTTTGATTCAGAAATGGGTTTTGAGCTTTCAACATGCTTGAAGTGCTTTGAAGTTTTGTAATTGATTCAAGTGTAAGAGAAAGGTAATCTGATTGATCCTTGCATTTCATTCATTCATTCATTATGAAGCCTAAATGGTTTTCATTAAAACATTAAAGGTTTTATCTTTTTGGTTAAGGTTTGAATCTGATTAAAAGGTTTTTGGAAAAATGTTTTTTCTTACTGTTTTAATCGATTACTTAACGATATAATCAATTATTTTGTTCTTCGTTCAATCTGGAAAAACCTTCATGAACAAATTAATCGATTACCTATCGGATTAATCGATTATTTGGCCTTTGATTGAAAATAAACTGTTGTGTTAAATGTTTTAATCGATTACTTACTTAGTATAATCGATAACATAGCTGAAAGTTTATTTTATGCCTTGTTGTGATAATCGATTACCATTATAAGTAATTGATTACATAGTTCATTTTGAAAAAGCTTACTTTCTGATTTAATCGATTACCAAAATTCGTAATCAATTACACAGTCCATTCTGTGAAACAGAGATTTCTGTCTTAATCGATTACAACTCGGTTTAATCGATTATTTTGCTCGTTGCTAAAACCCAGAAAGCTTTTTTAACATTTTAATTGATTAAGTGATAATTTAATTGATTACATGAGAATTTTAATCTATTATTAGGCGCGTTTAATCAATTACAGTTAGTTACAAATTCTGTTATAAATAAGATTGAAGGCTTGGCTTGTTAGAGAACTTGACCACTTCGTATTTCTGAGTTTACACAAGCCCTCTAAGCCTTTCAAAGTGATTTTCTCAGTGTTATTACTTCTTGCTTCATTCAAAACATCAATGGGTCTTTGAATGATTCTTGAGCAAGAAACTTTTCAGGGTTAAGGAAAATCATGGTCTGATTTTGTTTGCTATTCAACCTGACTTGGTAATTCATGTGCATTACATTCAATGGATCATCAGGTTGTCTCTCTCCTTAATCTTTGTTTGTAAATTCGTTTGAATTTCTGCTGTAATTTGCTATTGTAAGTGGGTTCTTCTTGCTTGGTTCTAGAGAAGGGTTCTCTAGCTAAAGAACAGAGTAGTGTTCTCTAGTTCTTGCTCCTTAGAATTCTAATAGGGTTTTAGATTTCTATTCTTTATCTAGTGTTGATAAAGGGGAGGGTTTTGTAAAAGCTTGTAAGAACATAAATTTATAATAATGGAACTCTAATCTAGTGTTGATTAGAAGAAATTGGATGTAGCTTCTGTTGTGAAGTGAACCAGTATAAATTGTTTGTGTCTTTGATTCTATTTCTCTATTACTCATCTTGTTCATTGGTTCATTGATTCTTTGATTCATATCCATTGTCCAACAAGTTCTGTTTTGATCTATTGATTTCTCAGTGTTATTACTTCTTCCTTAACTCTGATTTGAATTAATTTTAAAATACCAAGGTTTTAACTAATTCACCCCCTCTTGATTATTGTGAGTATTCCTATTATTTTCAATTGGCATCAAGAGCTGGTTCTTGAGAGTTATTCAAGATCACTATTTTTTCTTCAGAAAGAAAAATGAATACCTCACAAATTACCTTCAAAGAAGGTGCTTCTCTCAATCGTCCTCCAATGTTTGAAGGAGAGCACTTCAATTTTTGGAAAAATAGAATGAAAATCTTTATTCAATCAAATGACCCAGGTGCTTGGAATGCTATAGAAAATGGTCCTTTTATTCCTAAGAAAACTATTGGCAATGAAATGATTCCCAAAGAATGGGATGAGATGACAGATGCTGAACAAAAAGTTGTTCAATATGATTTTAAAGCTAAAAATATGATAACCTCTGCACTTTCTTCTGATGAATTTTTTAGAACAGTGAGATGCACAAGTGCAAAAGAAATGTGGGAGATGCTGAAAATAACTCATGAAGGAACTAAAGAAGTTAGAAGATCAAGAAAGCATGCCTTGATCCATGAGTATGAGATGTTAAAGATGAACACCACAGAAAGCATTTCTCAGCTACAAACAAGATTCACTCATATAGTCAATCATCTTCTGGGTCTTGGGAAGATCTTTGATGCTGAAGAATTAAACATCAAGATCTTGAAGTGTCTCATATGACCTTGGCAACCAAAGGTGACAACAATCAAGGAATCAAAAGATCTATCCAAGATGTCCATGGTTGCACTATTTGGTAAGTTACTTGAATATGAGCTTGAAATGTCTCAACTACTTGTGTTGAAGATGCAGAAAAGAAAAATAAAAGTATTGCATTAAAAGCTGCATCATCAAAGACAGAAAAAGTGGAAGATTCAAGTGAAGAGGATGAAGTGGACAACATGAACTTGGTTGTCAAGAAGTTCAGCAAGTTCTTGAGGAAAAACAAGAACAAAAAGTTCACAAAAAACAACAAGAACAACAACAAAAGGATTGGCAACAATTTTACTTGCTTTGAATGTGGAAAACCTGGCCACATCAAATCAGAATGCTCAATCTTTTTGAAAAAGAAACAAGGTAACAACAAGGTGAGAAAGGAAGAAAAATCCAAAAGAGCCTACATAGCATGGGAAGATAATGAGTCAACAACATCAGAATCTTCAACTGAAAATGAAGAAGCAAACATGTGTCTCACCTCCACAATCAATGAAGAAGAAGATGATCTATCAATTGATGGAGATGAGGTAAATTATGAACTTGAACAAGCTATTAATGCTTTCCAAGAAATGCATGAAGAAGCCCGAAAGCTTGCAAAATCCAATAACAAGCTCACAGGAAATCTTAGATGACATGTTGCAAAAATTACTGAATTGCAAACTGAAATTTGTAACTTGAAAGAAGAAAATGAAAAACTTGTTTCAAGTTACAAAATGAATGGATGTGTATGTGCTTCTTCTTCTACTAATGTTGACAAATACAATTTGCTGCAAAAAGATTTTGATGATTACAAAAGAAGTCAAGGAGAAAATACATGTTACTTCTATCCATAAATAGTGATTTAATTGATCTTTTGAGAAAGTTTTACAAAGGTAAATGCAACTTGGCTGAAATGTTAAGTGTGCAAAAGTATGCTGGAGATACTTCTGGTTTGGGGTACAAACAAGGCTCAAAATCTTTTCAAAAAACTGTATTTGTGCCTCCAAAACAGAATAATCAAAAGAAGTTCAAAACTCAAAGATCAATCAAAATGCTTTCTTGAGAAAATCATCAAAATCTATAACATGCAACTATTGTATGGAAAAAGGACATACATCTTACAAATGATATGCTAGGAGATTCTATGTGCCTAATGGAGATTGCATTTGGGTTCAAAAGAAAAAGAAAGCTGCTAACCCCTATGGACCCAATCTCAATTGGGTACCTTCCTTTTTAAATTGATTTGATTTTTGCAGATGTGTCTAAGAGCTAGATCCTCATTATGGCACCTTGATAGTGGATGCTCTAGACATATGACGGGTGACATGTCCATGCTAACAAATCTAACTCTTAAAGATGGAGGATTTATCACTTATGGAGACAATAACAAAGGAAAAATCATTGGAGAAGGCAACATAGGAGATAGCTTCAAAACCAAAATAAAAAATGTTCTTTATGTGGAAGGGTTAAAGCATAATCTCTTAAGTATAAGCCAACTCTGTGACAAAGGATTTAAAGTCTCATTCAATGAGAATTGCTGCATGATTTGTGATGGGCAAAGTGGTGAAGTGATTCACATAAGTAAAAGGAAAGGTAACATCTATTTACTTTCAATTGATCATGCATTCTTTCACAACACTTCATGTCTAATAAGCAAGATTGATGAATCTTGGCTGTGGCATAGAAGGGCAAGTCACATTAACAATGCATCATATGAACAAGCTAATTAAAAAGGATTTGGTAATTGGTTTGCCCAAACTCAAGTTTGAAAAGGACAAACTTTGTGATGCTTGTCAAAAGGGGAAACAAACCAAAAATTCTTTTCAAAGAAAAAACATTGTTTCCACATCTAGACCCCTTGAATTACTTCACATTGACTTGTTTGGTCCTTCTAGAACTATGAGTTTAGGAGGCAATTATTATGGGCTTGTGATTGTAGATGATTACTCTAGATTTACTTGGACTCTATTTTTGAAATCCAAAAGTGATGCTTTCCATGATTTTAGAAAAATGGCCAAGCTTGCTCAAAATGAAAAAAATAGCAAAATTATCTCAATAAGAAGTGATCATGGTGGAGAATTCCAAAATGAAAATTTTGAAAAATTCTGTGAAGAAAATGGAATGAACCACAATTTTTCAGCTCCAAGAACACCTCAACAAAATGGTGTTGTGGAGAGGAAAAACAAATCTCTTGAAGAAGGAGCTAGAACTCTTCTTAATGAGACAAATTTGCCAAAATATTTTTGGGCTGATGCTGTAAGTACAGTTTGCTACACTTTGAATAGATTACTTATAAGGCCTATATTAAAGAAAACTCCTTATGAGCTATACAAAGGTAGAAAACCAAGCATTTCTCATTTGAGAGCTTTTGGCTGCAAGTGTTTTGTTTTAAACAATGGGAAAGAATCACTTGGAAAATTTGATTCTAAAGCTGATGAAGCAATTTTCCTTGGATATTCATTACATAATAAAGCATATAGAGTTTTCAATAAAAGAACAATGTGCATGGAAGAATCTGTACATGTGATTTGTGATGAGTCTAATCCCTCAAAAGAGGAAAAGAAGTGTGATGTAGATGCAGGTCCTATGGAAGAATTTATTCAGCTTAATGATTCCATAATTAAGGAAAAAGAATAACCAAGTGCTGAAAAGAAACCATCAACACCTGTTCAAGAGCCAAAAGATTGGAGAACAACAAGATATCTCTTACTTGATAACATCATAGGTGAAGTTTCAAAGGGAGTATCTACTAGATCTTCATTAAGAAATCTATGTTGTAATATGGCTTTTGTTTCTCAAATTGAACCTAAGAATATTGATCAAGCCTTAATTGATGAACATTGGATGCATGCCATGTATGATGAGTTAAATCAGTTCAAGAAAAATGAAGTTTGGGAACTTGTTCCTAGACCATCCTCTCTCAAACTTATTGGCACAAAATGGATTTTTAGAAATAAACTTGATGAGAGTGGAATCATAGTCAGAAATAAAGCTAGATTGGTTGCAAAAGCTTACAACCAAGAAGATGGCATTGACTATGAGGAAACCTATGCTTCAGTTGCAAGATTGGAAGCTACTAGGTTATTGCTTGCATATGCATGTTTAATGGATTTTAAACTTTTTCAAATGGATGTCAAAAGTGCCTTTTTAAATGGATACATTGAGAAGGATATATATATTGAACAACCTCCTGGTTTTACTGATTTTAAACATCCAAACCATGTTTTTAAACTTAAAAAGGCCCTTTATGGTTTAAAACAAGCTCCTAGATCTTGGTATGAAAGACTGAGCAAGTTTCTGCTTGAACACACTTTCACAAGAGGTCATGTTGACAAAACCTTGTTTTATCAAAAGGCATAAGAATGATATCTTATAGGTTCAAGTATATGTTGATGATATAATTTTTGGTTCAACTAAACATTTGTTGTGCAAGGAATTTTCTAAAGCTATGCAGAAAGAATTTGAAATGTCAATGATGGGAGAATTAACATTCTTTCTTGGACTTCAAGTGAAGCAAATGAAGAATGGAACATTTCTCAATCAATCCGAGTATTCCCTTGAAGTGATCAAAAAGTTTGAAATGGAGAAAAGTAAAGATGCTGCTACTCCAATGGCAACATCAACTTATCTTGATTCAGATGAAAATGGAAAGAGGTTTGATGAGTCAAAATGTAGAGGAATGATTGGATCATTATTATATTTGACAGCTAGTAGACCAGACATTATGCTAAGTGTGTGCTTGTGTGCGAGATATCTAGCAAATCCCAAAGAGTCTCACCTAACAACAGTCAAAAGGATTCTCAAATATCTCAAGGCAACACCAAAAGTCGGTCTTTGGTATCCCAAAGGTGCATCAATTAATATTATTGGTTATTCTAATTCTGACTTTGCAGGATGTAAGTTAGATATAAAAAGCACTAGTGGAACTTGTCATCTACTTGGAAGTTCATTAATCTTATGGCATTGCAAGAAACAATCTTGTGTTGCTTTGTTAACTGCTGAAGCTGAATATATCTCAGCTGGAAGTTGTTGTGCACAAAGTCTATGGTTGAAGCAACAACTACAAGATTTTGGAGTTGACTTGAAAGAAATACCTTTGCTATGTGACAACACAAGTGCTATCAACATTTCAAAGAATCCAATAATGCACTCAAGGACCAAACATATTGAGATAAGACATCATTTTCTCAGAGATCATGTTCAGAGAGGTAATATCAAAATTGATTTCATTGACACTCATAATCAATTGGCTAATATATTTACTAAACCATTGGCTAGAGATAGATTTTATGCTCTTAGAAACATGCTAGGAATCTTGGATGAATCTAAACTCTGTTAGCTTGAATGTTGTATGCCTTTTCATGTGAAATGATTTGTCATTTGAATCCCTCATCACAAAAGCTTAAAATTTCCAAGTTGTGCTGCAAATATTCTGTTTTATCTAATACTTGTCCTGTAATAATCAATTAAGTGTCGTATTAATCGATTAAAATCACTTAAATCATGATTTAAAATGAATTCTGTGCTTATGTAATCGATTACATAAACAAAGTAATCAATTATTCTTCTTAGAAACTCATTTTCAGAAAAATGAATGTTTCTGTAATAAACGACTAAGAATTGAATTAATCGATTACTCTGATAAAAAAATTCTTTTACAAAGTGAAAATTCACTGGAATAATTGATTACAGTGAATGGTAATCAATTAAATTACTGAGAATCAGTTTTTCAAATTTCAAGACTTACTGGAATAATCGATTACATGTCGGATTAATCGATTACACAAGGCTATATATGTTTCTGAAATTCAAACTTCTCTGTGATAATCGATTAAATCATAAAATAATCAATTACACTTCATCTTCTACATGTGAATTTTATAGAAATAATCTATTACGTTATAAATGAATCGATTACTGCATTTGCAGAAAGTGATTTTGCTTACGAATTAATCGATTACACAAGGAAATAATCGATTATTCATGGAGTTACTGCAAAATCTGACAGATTTTCTTGGAAGTTGTAACTTCCCAACTCCCACCCAATTCAAATATGAATCCTCTGCAGTGATTTAATTCGTACTAACTATTCCTTAATTCAAAATTCAAATACTTGGAGCCTAAAAATCTCTATAAATACTGCCTATTGTTGAAGGAAGAATTCACACCTATTCTCTATCTAATCTCTTACAGACTACTGTGTTTTTCTTCTATCTGAGTTTAGTAACTCTACCCAAAGGATGTCTGCCTTTAAGAGAGTTAAGACCTCTAAGAGAAAGGTTGGAGATACCTCTAACCCAGTGGTTAGTAGGTTGGATCATTGGTTCCCTGCAGAAAGAGACAGAATGACATATCTCCAATTCAATGCCACTAAGTTAGTATGTCCCCACAAACATCTAGAATTAGACTGGTTCATTAGGGAAGGTTTCCAATTCCCTGCTTTTATTGAAACCCGGGGGTTAAGAAAGTTTATGGAGATGAAGGGTACATTCTACCCTGAATTGGTCAAGGTGTTTTACACTTGTGCCAAATGTAACGACCCGTATGCATCCGGTTCATTAACATTAACTTATGGTTGTTAAGTGCAGCAATTATCATAGATAATGAAAATGGAAGCAGTAAACAAAAATGACGTCATCAAACGTCATTAACCACATCAACTGTACATCATATATGGTGAATTCTCATAATATACAAAGTATATCTCTCAAAATTGTACATATCCCTCATCAGTTACAAAACACAGGCATAAAACAAAAATAGAGCCAACATGCTCTTCATCACTATGCCTAAGGTTCTTATAAAATCTATCCCTGCTCGGGCCTCTTGCCCTGGGATCTAACAGCCGCTCCCTGAGCATCACCTGCAAAACATAATCCCCAACAGGGGTGAGATAACAATCTCAGTAAACTCAGGGTCCTTGGAGGTCTTTCCTCCCCTTGGTTCACTTCCATGCACATAATATCAAAATTGGCATTACAAACTAGCCATCACAGCTATCAGTCACATTACCACATGTACATAGCATATACATATATAAATCAATGCCTGAGGAGGCTTCATCCATTTATATGGGCACATCTCACATCAGAGCTTACTATTCATGCCTGAGGAGGCTCCATCCATTTATATGGGCACATCTCACACCAAGACTTTCTTTCTCTGCCTGAGGAGGCTTCATCCATCTATGTGGGCACATCTCACATAAGGACTTATATATATAGACTATTAAACTTTATTCTACTAGCAAGAGAATTTAATCAATCACATAACATTTATCACAATGTAAAACTCATCAATCACATATACAACACTATCACAGTGTTCAACTCATCATGTACATGTTTCCATAAACAGTAACACACAATTTCAATATACATGCATCATGATATACAATAACCATAACTTCCTCGGAGTATGGTGGAACACAAACAGTGGGAAACACTCGCAAGAACAAAGAGCTTACCTGCTCTCAGCGCTACACCGGCTCTCCCGGCTTCGTGGTCACAACCACCAGCAATGTCATTATCACGCCCTACACAAGGCATACAAACAATCAATTAATAACGGTCCTCAACCGTTAGAATGAAAGGAAACGCTATTCCTTTCCATTAAAACCTCTTTGTTCTCTATCTTATGGTTTTCAGAGCTAACCACCCTATAGGCGATTCACAGACCCTCAACAGGATCTATCTTGGTCCAACCAAGATCTTAGAGTCCCTCTAGACTCCGCATAATCTCAATTCAAAGCATTCTGTTGCTTAACCATTCTATATTTCAAGGATAAACAAGTTGTTCAAAACTATCAGTCAAACATATTTTCACCGTTTATATAGCCTCCTGAACAACTTTTGTAATAGGACCTAAGCTCATATCTATCATAATACCTTCCATTTCATCAACATTCTTCCTACTCATACATATCTCAGGGTCAAAACCAAACTTCATTAGAAGTCATGATTCAAAGTTTAGTATTCATCAGAACAACCCCCTGATCATACTTCTCAAAAGAATCCAAGCCTAATTTCAGCCCTAACACAATTTGGTTACTATTCATCCCAAGAACCATTTCACAAATCAATCGGTAAAACTTGAGTTTCTTACCTCTAAACTGTCGAGGAAGGCTGGAGAATCACTTCTCTAAGCTCTGGCGTCCTTGAATCGCCTTCTTTCTCCTCCAAAACTCAGTTTTACAAAGTTCCATAGAGAACGAGATTTCTCCGTTTTAAGGTTTTCTCTAAGGATTGAAGCTGGAATCTAGCTCATAGAAGGGTTCTAATCAACTTTCTAGTTGGGTAGGAAGTGTTTTGATGAAGAATGGAGAAGATATGAAGCTCCCCAAGCTTGTCAATGGCGGAAAAAGCAAAGGAAGAAGAAGAGGAACGTTCTTTCCTCCCTTAAAATGCAAAAATGGCCTTTTATAGGCCCCCAGCCCGAGTCCTGGCTTGATTACAAAGAAATTTGGCCTCTGTCGTGCCTCCCGTGCTACCGGCGGTACTAATGGCGCTACCGGCGCCATCTTCCAGTGCATCTGGCACTGGTGGCGCTACTGGTGCCAGATTCTAGTGAAAAATGGCATGCAGCTACAGTGCCATGCCATCAGCGCCACCTTAAGCTACAGTGCCACGCCATCAACGCCACTCCCACGCTACTGGCTTGAGATTTTTTTTTTTTTTAGAAACCTAGGTTATTATATCGAAGGTTCCATTGATGGGATTCTAAGGTCCCAAGTGAATGGAGTTGCCATGGAAATAACTCTAGAAGTCTGGGAAGCAGTGGGTGGTATTTCCTTTGAAGGGGAAAGGAAATTTGAGGAAGAGGCTGGGGGGTACAATAGAGTAGAGACCTATAGGAGAATGCTGATTGATCCCCAAATGAGGCTAAAGCTTAGGCTAAGCACTGGCCCCATGACCCATGAAGGCAGACTCCTCCACTATATAATTACCTACATTCTCACTCCTAGAGCCGCATACCATGCCCAAGCCACTGATGATGACTTACAACTAGTGTATGGTCTCAAGAATTCAATTCAGATGAATTGGATTCTCATTCTTGAGGAGATTATGTTAAAGTCCAAGAGGCTTATGAACTATCATTTTCCCTATGTTGTGCTTATCTCTAGATTCATAGACTACTTCAACATAGATGTTTCTAATGAAGTGGTGGACAACACCAATTCAAGCAACAGTCTCATTCAAGCAACAGTCTCTGGTTCTTGCTCCTTAGAATTCTAATAGAGTTTTAGATTTCTATTCTTTATCTAGTGTTGATAAAGGGGAGGGTTTTGTAAAAGTTTGTAAGAACAAAAATTTATAATAGTGGAACTCTAATATAGTGTTGATTAGAAGAAATTGTATGTAGCTTCTGTTGTGAAGTGAACCAGTATAAATTGCTTGTGTCTTTGATTCTATTTCTCTATTACTCATCTTATTCATTGGTTCATTGATTCTTTGATTCATATCCATTGTCCAATAAGTTCTATTTTGATCTATTGATTTCTTGGGGTTGAGTTATTTGATTGAGTAAAAAGATTTCTTGGTTTTGAAAGTGTAAAGATCCTGAACTCTGATTTGAATTAATTTTTAAATACCAAGGTTTTAACCAATTCACCCCGCCTCTTGGTTATTGTAAGTATTCCTACTATTTTCAAAATGTTCAAGATGAACACCACTGAAAGCATTTCTCAGCTTCGAACAAGATTCACTCATATAGTTAATCATCTTCTTGGGAGCCATCTGAAAAAATATCTCAAAATAGAATAACAATGAATATGATAAAAGCTTTGTAAACGAATCAGCATGTAGATGGCAACATGATAAGCGCCACATTTTAGTAAAAATAGGATTGAAAAATGGCACTTATCCATTATTTTGAATAGATTTATTCACAAGTTAACCCTAGAAACCTAGTCAAATGATGGTTATATAAAGGTAAGTCATGCTTTCATATTTTGAGAGGATTTGTCCAACTAAATGATTTAATTTTGCTAGGTTAGAAGATTACAGAAGTATCAAGCATGCAAAAACCTAGAGAAGGGAGTGATCTAAGCAAATAATGAAGTTCCAACAGCATTCCAGGCCCAAGAATCCACAAGGCCCAAAGAAAACTTCACCATTAAGCCATTAGCTCGCCTAGGCGGCCATGCCATGCACATTTCACTCGCCTGGGCGAGTTACAAGTTCCCAGAAGATGACATTAGGTCGCCCAAGTGACCAGATTATGAAGGAATGGCTCACCTGGGCGACCAAAGCAGCTAGGTCCACAAAACCTATAAATATGGACGAATTTTTTGAGCAAGAGGCATTTCTTTCTCCTCATTTGAGCTACTTCTTCATATTTTAGCTTGTTTTACTTCTTAAGTGAGGGTAGAAGCTTAGGGAAGTGAGGAAGAGTGAATTTTGTAGGGAAATTCTGCCGAAAAGAGGATCGATGACGACCTTAGTCAGTGGTTCTCTAGAGGAGGTTCTGACAATGTTCGCTTAAACTTCTCTAAAGGATTGGACGTACTCTTCTTATCCCTATGCTCGTTTAAATTATTTATGTATTATTCTATTTCTTATTGGTGATTTTATTCTACGCTTAATGCTTGATTCTAAGTGATCCTTAGTTTCATGAATTTAACCCTAAAGGCGACTGGAAAGTAAATTTAGGGTTTGAACTGAATTTAATCACTCATCACGTTACGTTGCTAGGAATAGGGCTTAACATTTTGATCGCATTAACACGTGAATATGATCTTAATGCTTGGGTATTTAATTAAATATGCGAGGGATCGATATTTAGTAAATATCCTTAGGACTTAATTGCGAGGAATCGAATTAAGTTTACTTAAACGTGTGCGTCAATAAGAATAGAAAAATAATGCATAGGTAAAATTAATTGAAGGGATAAGTAAGACGAAATTCAATCCTACGCTTTCCTTTGCTTTAAACTCGTTTATTTACTTTCGTATTTACTTCCGTAATTTTTCTTTACGCAACAAACAAACAACAAATGAACCTTCGTTTTATCATCTGTATATAAACTATTGAACTGGTAATGATTTAAACGAACTGAAGTAAACTCAAATCCCTGTGGAGATGAACTTTACAAATTTGTAACTTGCAACGATACAACGGTACACTTGCCGTAAAAAAATCCTAACAAGTTTCTGGTGCCGTTGCCGAGGATTTGATTCGTTTACTTAGTTGTTTAAATTTCAGTTTAGTAGAATATTTTTCTTGTTCTATATTTTCGTGTTTTTGTATATATACTTTTTCTCGTTATTTTGTTAACCTCGGTGCTTACAGAATCTTGTAGTTTTCGTCCTTTCACTTTATGTGAGGTAAGTCTTCTACAGATACACCTCAGTTTGATCCAGAAATATCTAAAACAGAAAGGAAGAATAGAAAGAAAAAGAAGCAAGAATCCAACAAGCATTCCGAGGAACCTGCGTCTATTGATCCTCCTTCACCCGAAAAACCAGTGGTAAAAGACAACATGGCTGATCGTGGCGGAGAAGAAAATAGACCAGTAAGGAGGACTCTTGGTGACTATGCTTATCAACAAGGTCCCAAGCACTACAACAGCATAGTCATCCCTCCTTTCAACAACAAGGTTGTGGAGCTGAAGCCAACATTACTCAGTCTCATTGGCTCACATCCATTTGCTGGGCTAGACCATGAAGATCCTTACACGAATTTGTCTACTTTCATGGAGCTATGCAGTACAATGGGAGCATCGGACAAAGACGCTGAAGCTGTTTACCTCAAAGCTTTTCCTTTTTCTTTGACAGGTAAAGCGAAAACATGGCTTCAATCACAGCCAAATAAAAGTATAAGCACATGGGACGATTTGGAGGAGAAATTCATAGCTAGAGTCTTCCCTCCTTCAAGATTTATCAGTGCAAAGTCAGCTATTGCCACTTTCTCTCAAGGTGCAGATGAACCCTTGTGTGAGACATGGGAAAGATTCAAGTCACTACTAAGGAGATGCCCGGACCACAATTTTGATGATGCCGCACAATTACACATCTTTTATAGTGGTTTGAGGCCCTAGACCAAGATGATCCTTGACGCTTCAGTTGGAGGAACCATGATGTCTAAAAGCCCCGAAGAAGCCATAGTGATCATTGATTCCATAGCAGCAAGTGACTATCAATCTCACCATGATAGATCACCAATTCAGAGGAAAGGCGTACTAGAGCTTGACACTCAAAGTGCCATCCTAGCTCAAAACAAGCTCTTAACTCAGCAATTGGAGGCCTTAACAAAGCAAATAGGCCAACTTCCTCAAATTCAGCATGGAGGATCACAGAAATCTCATACAGCACATCAAGTTCAACAAATCTTGAGATGTGATTTTTGTGGAGGGGACCATCAGAATGGTCATTGCACAACACGTGGTGATTGTCCACAAGAAGAGGAAGCGCATTACATGCAAAATCAAGCAAGACCTCAACAAAATTATCAAGGGAATTACCAAGGATATCGCAGTGGTCCAGGTTCTAATCAACCTTATAATTGGAGGCAAAATAATAATTACAATGTTCCCACTAACCCTCCTTTTGCAGGTCCTTCTAACAATTCCTTTGCAAGTTCTTCTAATTCTTTTTCAGGTCCTTCAAATAGAAATCCTCCACAACAAGCTCAGTCTGACAGATTGACAAAAATGGAAGACACTCTTACACAATTCATGCAAATGTCCATCAGTAATCAAAAGAACACTGAAGCTTCTATCAAGAACCTAGAAGTACAAGTAGGACAACTTGCAAAGCAACTATCTGAGCAAGGAGGTGGATCTTTTTCAGCAAATACCCAAATCAATCCTAAAGAGCAATGTAAAGCAATTATCACTAGAAGTGGGATTGTAGTGGGTAGAAAAGAGGAAGAAGAAAAGAAAAAAGAAAGAAATGTAGAGGAAGACAATGACATAGAAAAAGAAAATGAAAAAAAAAAAGAAAAAAATGAGGAAGAAACCAATGAAAAAATAGAGAGAAAAGTAACAAGTGATGATAAAAAGAAAAAAAAGTGATAAAGGCAAAGTTGTACTAACCCCACCACCAGTCCAAAGCATGCCATATCCACACGCTTCATCCAAGAAAAGCAATATAAATGTTTTCTTGACATCTTCAACAAACTTCAGATAAATATTCCTTTTTCTGAAATATTCTTCTAAACTATTTATTTTGTTCCGTTGTTGATCTCAAAATTTAATAATGTTGAATTAAATTGTTTTTGTGATTGAATTAAAATCAAGGGTTAATAAAGGGAAAGTTGTGTGGTGTGATGAAATTTGGTGTAATAGGGTGAAATGATGTATGATTTGATTGAGATGAGTTATTTAGTGTGTTTGAAAATATTCCATGTGAGGTGAAGATGAAACACACAAACCCTATGTGTTATTAAGCAATTCAATATACTTTAATAAAATAACATATTGTTGGGTGATTCATGATGTTGAGTTTGAGACTGTAATGATGATCTGTGATGTTGAAATGAGATTGTGATGATTTGAGA
>PYAF01002199.1:3896-16166 GCA_007407185.1 Glycine tomentella | reverse complement strand
GGCAAAATCAATGGAGGAAAACTTGTAGAAAAGTTAAGAATGGTCATATGGATAGATAAGGAGCCTAGCTATTTCATTGGTCCAAGTAGAAAGTATACCATTAAAATTTTAAGAAGATTTTTAAAGAAAAACTTCCTCTTGACTCTTTTGGATACGGAGGAAATTATATGCATTATCTCAAAAATCCCAACGGTAAAAAGATAGACATTTAAGTTAGGAATATGCCTTTAAAATTATATGAAGATCCAACGGTGAACCAACTCAGGATGAGTATTTTATTAATACGAGTTTTAGAGAAAAATCAATAAAAAGGAAATTGCTAGACTTCAAGAACAATTAAGCCTAAGGAAAAAAAACAAAACCGATTGGCTATTTGCTTCAACAAGCTACGGTTAGAAGGAAAAAATTAACAACCAAGGAATGCTTTGAAGGAGGGACCACATGAAGATAAGGAAGCAAGAAGTGTACTTGGTCAAGTAGGTAACCAATAAGAAGCCACTTAAGGAAAGTCCAAGTCAAGGATGGGGGACAAGGGGAATAAGCAATAAATAGAATGGAATCTAACCCAAAGAAAGGCAAGCCACGGTTGAAGGAAAAATTTGAAGGAATTTGTGTCACAAATGGAAGCTAAAACCGTGGAAGGCTAAGAACCAATAGGAAAAGGAATTAGAAATGTAGAAAAGTCCACCTTATTGTGATTGGTTGGTAAAAAGCCTCCCTTAACTCCCATTGGCTCTTCACAAGACTTTGAATTAATCAAAAGATGCCAAGGAGAGGAAAAGCTACGGATGGATTACACTTCAAGGGGGAGAACCGTGGAAATTGAGAGCTTAGAGGAATTAATAATTCATGTACTTGGAGGTTATTTGGAAGCAAGCTATTGGCTAACCAATTAAATGTTAACATATGTAGATATTATTAGTGAAGGATGACATAAGCTTAGGATTATAAAAGAGGGGGACCGGTGGCATTGGAAGAAAGCTACGGATGCTTTCACCAAATCAAGGATATAGCTTTGTCATTTTTTTTAAGCAAACATTCTCACCTTGTCCACTAAGTTAATTGTGCCACTCAAAGCCCCTCTTGCTTTCCAAAACCTCATTTTCCATATCCTTTTCAAATTCCATCAAAAACAAAAATCACAACAAGCCATCTTTGGGGAAGTTCACGTGGAGGAAGCAAAGGAGTTTAAGGCCAACCTAGAGTAAGATCCTAAACTAAGGTGAGGGAAGTTTTGATAGATTAAATTTAAGTATATGCAAAAGTTAGTATTATGATGGTTTAAAATGGTTTAAAGGGAATTGAGTAATTAAGAGGCCTTAGAAAAATAATTAACAAGAGGATTATGTTAGTGATCTTAGTAAAAAGTAACTAAATCAATTTAAAACAATTTACAAGATTCTAAAGAATAATTGAGAATTTAGTTTATCTTCCATAATTATTTTGATTATTAACAATTTATATGTAGTTATATTTCATAAATTATGTTGTTTATATTTCATGAATTAGTTTGATATATATTCATTAACCAAGCTTATTTGGAATTATGTCTTTAATTTTAACTTATGTTACTTGTGTATCTATGTTGTTGTTAACTGTGGATTGTGGACTACATAACTTACAAATCTTGTTATTAGTAAAAGATTTTGATGGAATTGAGTAAAAGATTTCTAATGAAATTAAATAATAAGGACTGTATGAAATCATTTGGACTTGAGACTATAACCCTGTGATGTTGTGATAAGACTGTGATGGTGATTCTGTGATGTTGAGATGAGACTATGATGATATGATGATGACCCTGTGATGTTGTGATGGGACTATGATGATGACCTTGTGATGATAACCCTGTGACAATATAAAGATGACTCTGTGATGTTGAGAGGTGATGAAAATAAAATAATAATTTACAAGAGATAAAATGAACCAGTATGCATTTTCATGCGCATATACCCAGTGGGGTATGAGATGATGAGATGTTAAATCTCATGAAGAGGAGTGTCAGATAACTAAACTGAGTCCATATAACTAGGGGGTAGAAACAGTGAGGACCACACCACCATGATGATCACATGGATGGGAGTGATAATCCTATGCGCCACTGAGCTACCCTGACCGGATGGATAAGTTCGTTCCACTAAGGTGAGGGTGTGGTTATCTGACAGTGGCCACAAATTTTAAGATGTTGCTGAGATCTCAGTCATGCATCATATAATAAAGATGAGCATGCATTTTCTTATGTGTTGAGTGGGGAAAAGAAATGATTTAATTCATGAGTGGAGTAAAATATAATTAACTTTTAATAATTGTTATAATATGTCCTCTGTATTTTATCTAACTAGTACGTATATTTAATATTTCTGTATCTAATATTTTTGTATATATTTAAAATTGGTTTATCATGACTTACCCTCTGTTGTGTCTTGTGGTTGACACCTGTGATGACCCCAAATTATTTGGGCGAGCAGAGGAACAGTGAAGTGGATGGTGTGTACTAGAAGACGTAGCTGTTGTAAATCTCTGTCTATGATGATCTATATTTAGTGCTGTATCATGGACTAGATATATATGGACTGTGGATGTGTAGTGGTTTGTATGCCATGGACTGTATATTATGAATATGTGATATATGTCTGTGTGGACGAACGCTATGGCTATATTAGGTAATTACGCGTACATTTCTATATGTTTGGAAAGCTGTGTTGAAACTTCACCAATTTAATTTGAAGTTTTGGTTAATATTATTATTTGTTTTTCGAAAATTTAAAAGAAAAAGGAAAAAATTTTAGTCACAAATTAATAAATAAAAACGGTCGTTTTCAAAATCAGCATGCAATAAAAGCGGTTGTTTCACAGGGAACCCAATTAATGGGATATCTGTCTGTCCCTATTGTGTGTTGGTTTTCAAGAAATACTATGTTTTAAACTAATGGGATGTGATATATTTATTATTGATGTATGTTTGTTCCTATTGTGTGCTGGTTTTCAAGAAAAACTATGTTTTTAACTAATGGGATGCGATGAATTTGCTTGTTGATTGATAAATTTGTGAATGATGTTGTTGTTGTAATAATTGAATTTTTGGGAAATGTCTTAATTACAGAGGAGACTCTGTCTAAAATTTTATAATGCATCTCCTATTTAATTCTTTATTAAATTTTTAAATGGACATAAGAGTGTGTTTTCTATATTGTAGTCCTCCTCTTTAATTTAGAATTTTCTTGAAATACCAGTCTCGTGGTAATATTGATTGTGAAAGAATGAGGTGATATTGATGATTATGATGATGATGTTGAAATGGGATAATATGATTGGGTTGATGATGTTGAAATAAGATAATGTTGATGTGGTTGATGATGTTGAAATGAGATAATGTTGATATGGTTGATGGTGTTGAATATTGATGTTTATGATGATGATATTGAAATAAAATGATGTTGATGTTGTTGATGACATTGAGATGACATGGTGTTGATGTTGATAATGACATTGATGCGAGATACTGTTGATGTGAACAATGTCATTGTGTGATGTGGATATACATGGATACCCAAGGGGGGTGCATGACAGGTTACCCTTGCGAGGAAGGATGTGTTCCTAGCCAAGTCATGCATTGATGGTTCCCATGGTTGTATGTTGTATATGTCCATGTGGGATGCAATGACCGGTTGGTTACCCTTGTGAGGAAGGATGTGTTCCTAGCCAGGTCATGCATTGATGGTGCCCATGTTTCATACTTCATATTGCATTGATGGAAATAGAATGAAGGCATGCGCGTACCTGTGGTTTCTATGGGCTAAAAACGCAAGTACTAAGGGGACATCAGGTTTGGAATTCCCATGTGCCACTGGTTGATCACTGTGGGGGGAATGACCAGTGCACGACAGGGTGACCCTGATAGGCATCTGAATCATTTTTCCTTAGAGAGGCTATTTCTATGAGTATGGTACCACATTGCATGGTGAAAGTGAAATCAGGAGCATGCATTATTCTGAGCATGATTATGTTGATTTGTGAAATAAAGTGGAATGATTGGTTTGTTGAGTGTGTATTGAACCAATGGATCATTGAGAATGATTGTGATTGTTATTTTTGTTTCCCTTCTAATTATTATCCTCTAATGCTTGTTGTTTATGTATAATAAACTCACCCTTGCAATTTTGTACCATGTGGTTGGTACTTGTGATGATCGCGAACCTTCGTTCGTAGGAGCAAATGAATAACAGTAGGTGACCTTGGAGGGAAAATTATTTTGTTGGAGCCACCAAGCTGATGTGGTGACATTGGAATTTTTAATCAACTCTTTCTTAGTTGATTTCTTTTGTTGGACATGTAAATTCTAGGTGTAAATACAGGTAAAAACTAAACTAAGATCTGACATGTGAATGATATGTACTGGTTTAATATATATATACACACACACACAGATGTATTCAATTATGTAATTGTATCGTGTGCATGATAATTGTATTATCGCGAAAAAATTTACTACCATTTTCATAATCAAATTAATAGAGTTTTCATTAAAACTTGAAATTGCACAATTAGAGTTAGTGATATTGTAGCGACGAGGCGGGTCGTTACAACTTCTTCACTTTCACTAAGTCATTGTAGCTTGTATGGCCTTGGATGCTTTGTGGTTGGCAAGTGTAATTTCTCGACAAGTCTTGTACTAGCCACATTGGTGCAGCTCCCTCCATCAATGATAGGTGAGCACACTTTCTTTTCAACTAAACACCTTGTGTGAAATATATTTTCTCTTTGACTTTCCTCTTTTTCTAGGCAAAAATTGTTCAACATTCTCCTTACCATCAAGAGATCACCCTCCTCGGCTTCCACTAGTGTGAGTTCTTCTTCCTCTTCACTTGAAGCACTATTTGAGCCACTTGAAGACTTACTACCTCCATCCTCAAGCAAAATCATAGTTCTCTTGTTGGGACATTGGGAAGCAATGTGACCCTTGCCAAGACACTTAAAACACTTGATATTGCTTGATCTTGTTGGAGTTGGATCCACAATTTTTTCGCTTGAGCTCTCCACCTTTTCTTCTTTATTTTTCACATGAGAAACCTTCCTTTTAGGCTTGTCCTTCCAGCTAGAAGTTGTAGCCCCGTTGGAGAATTTGGAAACTTTTCTCCTCTTTAGTTGTTGCTCCACCCTTTGAGCTTTGTGGACTACCTCCTCAATTGTAGCATAAGAATCTAGCTCCATCACATCTTGAATTTCTATATTCAAGCGATGAAGGAACCTACCCATGGTTGCTTCTTGGGCCTCCACAATTTTAGCCCTCATCATCATCAATTCCATCTCCTTATAGTATTCATTAACACTCTTGTAGCCTTGGAAATGTCTTTGGAGCTTGTTGTGGACTTCTCTTGCATAATAAGTGGGAATAAATCTTTCTCTCAAGCACCTCTTCAAGTCATTCCAGCCATGTATTCTTTCTCTCCTCAATGTCTCTATGTCCATTAGAATTTGGTTCCACAACACCAAAGCATAGCCACCAAATTCTAGAGTTGCTAGAATCACTTTTTTTTCTTCATCAAATTGTTGGCATGAGAAAATTTGTTCTACCTTCATCTCACACTCAAAGTAAACTTCAGGATTATTATCACCATAGAATTTTAGAATTTTTATTTTCATTCCACTCAATCCTCAATTCCTCTCATCTCTCTCTTCTCTCCTCCAATCTTACTCATCTCTATTTTGTCTTCTAGGATTATGTCTCCTATTATTTTCTCTTCTATCACTTTCTCTTCTATTAATATTTTCTCTCCAATTCCCCCTCTCATCTTCATAATTTCCTCCATGAGAGGAAGCATACTCACTGACCCTCCTACTACCATGAGCCCTTCCATCCACACTACCACTTGGACTACTCCTTCTTTGAGTCTTCTTTTGTAACTCCTCAAATCTTGCATCCATTTTGATTTGCAAGTCTTCCATTTGTTTTGTCATGGCTTTCATCAACCTAGAGGTCCTAGGTGACAAAGCCTCATCTCTTATTAAACTCATCCTTTAAAAGAAATGGTTAGCAAAAAACACAAGTATATAAGAAAATTTTCACCACTCTCTAAGTGTTTGCCACTCACACCCGTGTTTGCACACTTTATCTAGGCTCTTTCTATAATGTTCTCTCTTGCCTTTTTCCACTCTTGTTCCACTCTATAGTTCTTAAGCAAAAAATTCTAATCAAATCAAGCTTCTTTACTATAGTGAAATAAGAAACAATTCTAGGTTAGACTCAAGAGTCCAAGAACAAGAAAACTCTAAGACAGAATCTTGGAATTTTTAAGAGACAAGCAACAAAAGAAAAAATTTTAAAAACCACAACTCTAATTGGAATTTAATGTGACAACTCAAGGACATATATGGGTTGTACCAAACTGCACAAGGAGGATATACCAAGCAAATTTAATTGTTAGAAGCCAAAATTTCACTAAATTGCATGTCATACAAATTCACTTAATTTTGTGGTTGAATAGAAATTTGAACTTGCAACTTTCGTAACTTTGAGTAATTTTCCAGCCACAATTCAATAATGTTTGGTTGTCCACAAATTGTTTTTCTTTTGCAATTTTCTTGTTTCTTTGACAAAATTTTGTAAGCCTTTGTTTTTCTTTTTGTACAAGTTCAATAATCCTCAAAGAAATTTTGATATCACGAAAATGATGTATAAAAATTGCAAAATTTGCTCTAACAATTCAATTCAGTCATAGGCATGAGATTATAATCAAAACAAGTGGTTATACAACACACAAACACCACTAACACAAGTTAACAAGAATCAAAGCTAGAAAATTAGATAAATTTCAAGAACACGTAAAGAACATGAATAACATGAAGATCATGGAATCACAAGAAAACTTGAAGGAAAGAACTAGGGTAGTTGGCGGAAATCAACACAAAGCCAACTGTTGCGATAATGGCAAGTGCACCGCTCGTTCAAGTAATAAAGTGGGTAAGTAAGTATCATCTCCACAGGGATTGATGTGAAATTTACAATAATTCTAGTCTCAGCAATTGGAAAGGGAAAAGAAAATGTTTGTTAAGAATTGGTTGTTGTGTTGTTGAATATTGAATAAAAACATAAATAAATGTAGTAAAATTGAGTGAAGTTGTTACCAATGGAATGAATGATTGTGGTCCGGCACAATTCCCTTTGATCCCTACCTCTTTCACTTAACTGGTTATCAAGTTTGATTACTTTTGTTTACTTAGAGAATAAATCATTCCTAGTTTAGTTAATCCCTAATCCCTTAGTGAATTCTATCAAGTTAAGCAATTGAAAGAATTTATTATAAGGTTCTGCAGCCACGCATCCCTATCCCTAGGTAATGAACAACTGTTAATTTATTCATATCAGAAATTAGAATCCCAACATCCCTATTGTGAATCCTAACCCTCAGTACTTAGGTAGAATGGCCAATTCTAAACAAGAATAAAACAATGAACAGCAGAATAAATTAAAGCAAACATAATAATCTCATTCAATACCAGTCAAGTTATAGAGGAGTTCACATCGGTTCTTGGCCTAACCACAATACAAAGTTTAGCCTGACATAGGCTTCAAGAACACTAAAGCTGTCATTGAATACATGATTTTGCTGCAACCCTAGCCTTGACTCTTGATTTCCAAAGGTTTAGAATGCTGAAATATGATGTTCAGTGATTCCCAGGATGTTTTCTTTAGTCCCAGAGGCCTTGTATTTATAGATAAGTTTAATTAGAGTAACAAAGCCTAAAACTGTGCCAATTTTCGAAATCGATAACTTTAAATCAGGCAACAGAAACTTCGTAGCGCGGATCTCGCGGAATCCCGCACTGATCGCGCGGTATATTCGAATGGCTAGCGCTAGTAGCGTGAACCTCCACGCTGATAGCGTGGAGTCCACGAGCTGGAAGGCTAGTACTAGGCATTTGGCGCGGATCGCGCGACGTTTGGCGCTAGCCGCGTGGAGTTTTTGAATTGATGACGCAGTTAGCGTGGCTCCTGGAGCGGCTTGTGCAGCTTGTTCGTGCTGAAGCTTGGATTTTCTATAGTGGCGCGACTCGCGCGGGATCTGGCGCGATCCGCGCGAGTTCTTCAGTTTAGTTTTCTCCCTTCTTTTGCCTTGATTCTCCTCTTTTTAGCCCTCGAATGCAACAATGTAATGAAATGAGATTTAAATTAAGCATAAACAATAATTTAAGCTAATTCTATCCTATTTTCTAACTATTTAATCAAATTATAACCTAAAGCCTAAAACTAAGATGTGTTTGCAACACATCAAACAATTCCCAGATTTGAAAGTTGATGTCCCCAGCAACAAAAAGAATTTCAAGAATAAGCGAGAGTTAATGATCAAACAAAACCACAATTTACTGCCCTAGAATCATCGTGCTGAGTATGATCAAAGTCAAATCAAAGTTTCAATGATACTTTCAATGCTGTCAATTTGTGAGAGTAACTTGAGTATTCCTCACAGGAATGTGTTTGTTCACTCATGCACTTAAGTGTATCAGGCTGATCAATCTCTCACTCAACATAATCACAGCACTACTATAAGCTTGAAAATATTCTCAACAGATGCAAGCACAACTTGATCAAAAGGTCTTTCTGGCTTGTAACTTGGCTGGGCTAGGGGTAGGAAAACTTTGGAATAGTAGCTAATAAGGCTAGATCCAGTGCCTAAGTCCAATCTTGTGGTCATCCTTTTCAAAACCTGGTACTTTATTCAAAAATTTATAAAAACAAAACAATTAACCTTTCTTTTTGAATTTTGGATTTTTTTATTATTATTATTATAACATAAATAAAATTAAGCAAATTACTACAGCTTCTCAGATTTCCAGCTGCTAGGCTTATTGTTTCCCAGCTGGACTGTACTTGTTTATTCTCTCAGCTTCCATATCAATTGGATTCACTTGTGTTCCTTCATGCCTTGATGGACAATTCCCTGTGTTTCACTGTCATGGACTTAGATTATACCTTTTCTAGCTTCAGGGAGGTTGGTGATATGGCTCTGATTTGGGTAATTTGAAATGAAAGGCTCAGGCTCAAAGGAGGTACAAATGGAAAAATAATAGTAGGTAAGTCAATTTGGCCCTGGTTTTTCAGAAGAAGAAATTGCCTTAATCATGTCAAGTCACACCTGCATCCAAAGAAACAGTTCAAATTCTAGAGTACTATGAAAATGGAGTCTCTCAGAAAGAAAATTTACCGCTGTTTGGCTCAAACCTCACAGGTGTTTAAACTCAAGTCAATCTTTGTTGACTTCATTTCAAGCTTCATTTCAACTTCAACATGCATATCACATACCAACAATCACAATTCCATTCATGTATCATGCAGTTCATGCTATGTTTCATTTCATCAAGCTTTCATTAACGAAATCCCATCCATCACTGTGTCCATTCACTTTTTATTCTGAAAAATCTGATGTGCTGTTTTTATTTATTTTTATTTTTGAAAAATTCTGTTAGACGTCATTTGTTCTTTGACTGTGATTTGCGAAATAATGCGTATACGCACCCATTCCCAGATTTAGAAGTTGTTGTCCCCAGCAACAACAAATAAGGTCACAGTGCTTTGGAAAAATTTTCAGTATTATTTGAAAAATCGCAACCAAACTGAAACATTGATCTAAATAGCTTTTATGTGCAAAATATGAATTAGAAATAGTACTATATATATATATATATATATATATATATGCAGAAAATGTTCAAATGTCTAAAGTGCAGAATCCAAACTAAATAGAAAAAACAGAAAACTAAAATAAATTGAGTCATGTTTACTCCTCTCCCTCTCCTCTCTCAACAGTATCTGCAGCCTCTGTGGCCTGTGGGGGCTCTGGGATGAATGGCTCTGTGTCTGCTGCAGCTGAGGGTACAGGAGGAATCTCTGTGACTAGTGGTGCTGGTGGTGTAAATGGAAGCTGGTACTCAGAGGGTGGAATACCAAGATGTCTGCATACAGCCTCCCACATGCGAGTCTGAAGTGTCATCTGTGTACGCACGAACTCCTGGAAAGCTAGAAGACTCGGAGAATCCTCATAAAGCGGTGTATGTGCAGGAGCTGTGGGAGGAGCTGGTGCTGGTGGTGCTGGCTCTGTTGGCTGACGGTCATCTGGTACCGGTATATCTCTGGGATTGCGAGCTGCAAGCTCCTCAGGCTTGAGCTTTGAAGCTCGGATAACCTACTCATCAGCTGCAGTCTCCACAGCATCTAAATATGTCTTGTGGCCCATGAGTGGTGAGATCGGAACGTCTAAGGGCTCGTCATCTACGATTTCTACACCCGCATGTCGACACAGGTGCAGAATCAAGGATGAATGGGCCAGCCAAGACTTGCTGCTGGCATCCTGGATCATATGCAAAATACGGTTAGAAAGGATGTTGGAAATGTGAAGGTTACCTTCTCCCCTGAGTATGTAAAGTAGGGCAGCCCTCTCGACATTCACATCAGTAATGTTCGTGGAAGGAAGGACTGTGTGGTTCACGAACTGGTGCCAAAAGGCTGCATCCCCTACTAGATCCTGCTTCTTCAGTTTCTCTGGAATGTAATCGAGGCCGGGCTTGGGCTTCCAAGCAGTGTAGAGACCGGTAATGGAGTGTCGGATGGTAGTGGCGAGGTGGGGTACATCATCCCTATACATCTTAGTCAGGGCATCGGGCTGCATCTACAGGAAAAGGTGGCTGAAATCACACCCCTCAAAGGGATCATAGCGGGTGTCCAAAAATCTCTCAATGGTCTTCTCGTCGAATGGGACCTGGACACCCCTCACCCAACTAAGCCAGCTACGTGCCACTGTGGCCGGATCGACATTGGCAAGGAATTCTTTAAGGATAGCGCTTGAGCTAGGCTCTGGGAAACTCACCAACCTTTGCCACTGTCATCTGAGGATAACTTCCAGTACTGGGTTCCCCTCTGGTAACACCTCCCATAGAATCTTCTTTTCTGATATTATTTTCTTGGGGAGGTACCAAGTGTCAGACCTCTCTTGACACTCGGCTGATCTGAATCTGGCCTCATCATATTCAGCAAGTCTAGCTCTCTTGCTGCCACCTGCCCCTGTGCTCTTCTTGTTTCCTTTAACAACCTGTTTTCCCTGAAACTCAGAACAAAATCTAGATATATGCATGGTTCAAACAAGTTCAATTCCCAGATTTGCTCTTTTCAGTGGTTCAGATTAAGCATAACACTAATACAGTATCAATTTCAAGCACAAAGTGTTGCTTGTTCAAATATACAAATCTTTGATGCAGTGGGGTTCAGAAAAAATAGTATTAACAATCAATCCAACAAAGCCTCACTTTTCCTGCAGTTTCAAATATATACACATGATAAGCCACATGTAGCAGAGAGCAATTCAGTAGGGATTATCAGTTTGGATTCCCAGATTTAGGACAACATCAATCACAAAACAACTGCTTACAACCAACACCAGTTAGTGTATTCAAATTCAGTCCAGATATCAGTCTCCACAATTCCCAGATTTAATTCAACAAAACGAAATTCAGTCATTTCATGCAAGCACCACTTCAATTTATATGTTAATCAATAAACAATATGCACATTCCGACAAAAGAATAAATAGCTTCATCTAGATTCCCAGATTTAGCCCAATACAGGTTTCTAATTCATTTGATCCTAAGCTTATCATTAACACAGTTCAAACACTCAATTCCAAGTATCAAAACAAACATCAATTCATGAATTCAATGTGTCCAATCTTCATCCAATTACAACCAGTTCTTTCAAAGTGCTAATCATTATCCAATGGGTTTTTATCAACTAACAATCATCAGATCCATGTAATCACATTAACCATTCTTTTGATTCCAGAATTTGGCAGCAATAACCAATCAGCAGGCAAATGACAGCACACTTATTTGGTTTTGTTCCAATTAACAGTTATGAGCAAGCCTCAGTGATGCTCTGGGTGTCGAAATTCAACTTAGCACAGTTTAAGGTTCACTGTCAATTATTCTTATTTAGAACCACAAAATTTACAATCTCAATCAATCAATGAATTGCAAGCATATCAGTTAAAACACAACTCAGATACAGACACCTACGCGCATATGCTCACAATCCCTATCCAAACACATCAATTAAAATCAGGTTGGCCTATTGCAATCAAAAGTGTCGAATTAAATTCCTAGGCCAAGTCAACATTTGTAATCAGTCCAAAAGGCAAATTCAACAATTGTGGTCTTAATATGGGAAGAATTTAAGTCATATCACACAAGCAATTTATCAAACATGTTGTGAGCAAGCATTCA
>PYAF01002198.1:390046-422392 GCA_007407185.1 Glycine tomentella | reverse complement strand
GCAACCACCACCAGCTTAAACGACCACAACCTACACCTCCCACTCACAATGCACTCAACGGAAGCTTCAAAGCTTCAACTGTTAATGGCAGCAAAAAGGTCCTCAGCTTTTGTTATAATAAACCAACGAAGGGTAGATTTGGCATTTTTAAAAAAATCTGGGTGTATAAGTTTTATTGCTGGTGTATAAAGTTTCACCCAGCGAGGCGAGTTAGCACACCTGTCTTACATAGTCCATGGGTTTATGGGTCAACCCACATTTAACAGGTTTTATTTTTTATAAAATAAAAAACAGAAAATTATTTTTTAAACATGTAAAATCTATCTCATTTTAATCCATTTTAAAACCTAATTGTGAATTGTCTAAACAAAAAAATTATTTTTCCAAAGTGATAATATAATTTGAATCTTAAGTCACCTAAAGCATTTTACCACATCTTAATCTATAATTCGTATAAAATTTAAATTTATTTAATAATCGTATATAACTATATATAGAAAGAATTAATAATATAATAATCCAAATATACCGACGTGTTAGACTAAAACAACTATTTTATCAAAATAAGTAGATGTGTTGGATCCAAAATGTTACTTTAAAAACTGAGATTTTTTTTTTAAAAGGAAAGAAATAAACCAACTCAAGCATAGAAATACTGAAGACCTTGTACGATATCCTCAAAATTATAGACATTATTTTATAATAATGATATTTATAATTTAAATTTTTATAATTACCACTAATAAATTAATGCAATTGAGTTCAGTTTCATCATTATCTTTGCAAGAGCAGAACCAATGTCAAAACATTTAACCTCAATTCTAGGTCGTTGGACAAGTTATCAAAATTCTTTGGAAGAGATTTCTTACATATAGACTAGCTTAAGTTTGATGTAAGAAGTCTTGCTCTCCTACCATCCCTCAAGTGTGGAATACACTGAGATTACCAAAAGGTAGCATCTTAGTAGTAGTCACAACTCTTACTATCGAAGTAGCCTTAGGTGATTGCTAAGCTCAACTATGGTGTGAGACACCAAGTATGTAACACACTTAAGAGTCACATTACTCACTCAACACTTATACCCCAAGATCAAGTCCAATCTCTGCTATAGCATGAAAATTAACAAAAAAGAAAAATTACATTAATATCTTTTAAGATTTGACTTAATTGCACCAAACTTTTCTTATTTTGAAAGTACTTGTCATCTTTCTTCAAGGGAAATAAACATAATTTCGGTCAACTATCTTAAGCGTAATGAACTAATTATTATTGAATCTTGACAAAGATAAGCTAAGTGCAACTTTTGAAATAAAAGGATTATATTTTTTTATGTACAATAACAACAAGATTTAAACTTAGTACCCTGTGTAAGCTATCCAAAACCCTGTCACTAAACCGATGTTAGCGGGTTAGATAAGATAATCATTGAGTTAATAAAACTAATTTCAAAAGAAAATCAATGTAATTTTTCAAAAAAAAAAAAAAAGAAAGAAAGGGAGTTTAGAATCTTTATAAAGTGTACCTTCTAAACTCAATGCAAAGAAAAGTGTGATCCCTTTTAGCTACACAGAAAAACGTGGAAATTGGGAGAGAAAAAAACAGAGTATATGTGAAGGACACGGAACATCGCAAATACGCGTTATCATTGAATTGGTGGGAACGCTTCAAGTTACTTCATTTGTGTAATCTGTTAGCTGACTTTGGAGATAATGACTAGAAGCAACTTTTCTTCTAAGTTGGTCGGCCGCTTTCAATAGTCAGTGCAGTCACATTACTATTTGACACTAACTCGTCCATTTGGAAATGGATCACAATATCTTTTGTCTTCATATTGTTGAGTTTAATTTCCCCGGAAATATAAAGTTAATTGGATGGTTAAAAAAATAATTATGGATCCAATTTTCCTAACAAAATCTAACAATTAACATCTAAAAAAAAAGTTCGATTCACATTGACAATTTGAATAAAATTGCTAATCTATCAGTAAAAAAAAAGTGTGGGAGACTTGGTAGTAAGTTTAGCAAAATTTTAAACTAAGAAAACTGTAAAATAATTATACTAATTTCATTTTTCAAATTGTTCCATTCCTTAAAAACGGATATCTAGAAACAATGCCAGAAATTGATGTATGATCAAATTCTCTCTCTCTAAGGATGTTTATGAAGATTGAAACAACTCCAGGAAGAAGATCACAGCACAAACGAACCACAAATTGAACGTGGGATGTGTGTACTGTGAGAATGGAAAAGGGAGAGTAACAGTCTGTGTGTACCTTGCACCTTTGGGGTTAATGACTATTTATGGTTACTGACATGTGGAAGAATAAGGAAACTAGGTCAATTCTTGATCTTGATCTTCCAAAAGATGAACAAATATTCTGGATATTCAATGAAGAAATAATTCTCCATATCTTTATTGATTTGGTAATTATTTAGGATCCAATCTCCCTTAATCTTGTCATAAATATCCTGATACCAACGGTGTTGGACTTTTTGACCTTTGACTCAATATAAACGTCCGTAACACAAATAATCAAAGCCAGCATCGCTTTCACAGCAATCAAGTCAAGAGAATTGTGCTGCTATTGCTAAGAAACAAAAAGACACGCCAGGCAAAGTTTCTCGGTGTCGTTGCATGCTTTCTTGATGCTAAAATATATACGCACCAAGCAGGAGAAAATATAACACCCATGTTCTTTGTCACCGTAACGGTAATCTTCAGAGCTGTAGTAAGTTGAACAAAAATAACTCGATTTTAAATTTCATTTGTTTCATTTTAATTTATTTTAGTGCATATACTTATTCATTCCTCAAAAGAAATTATATGACATAATTTAATTTTAAAAGAAAAAAAGTCGCTGAATAATCTTTAATATTACAAATGTAAGCACCTTAACCCTTCATCTATTTTAGTTAATATTTCCAGAAATCAATTTAGGTCAAAAATAACTCTTTTAAGGACTAACTTGGTATAGATTTACCTTTTTCTAAAGACCGATTATCTAAAGATCTAAAAAGAAAATGAATGACAAATAAAAATGTCTATTTATGATTGTTTAGTAATTTTCTTTATTTTAGAAACCTAGTTGAGTCAAATATTTTTATATAAAAAAATTACAATAAATTCTATTAAATTTATTTGATCTTATTTAGATAATTCAAACAACCATTGTCATTCTTCAGGTTACTTTAGTTTCTTTCATCTCTTTTCCTCAAATTAATATTCCGAGTAATTTTAAAAAATACCACCTTTAAAAATAAAATAAAATAATTCCTATTTTTTCTTCAATTTAAAATTCATTATTTTTCTTTCCTACTAAATAAAAATTATAAACGCATTTTTAAAACTTTGCAGTCACCAGATTTGGACTACACCTTGTGAAGTTGTAGACGCAGCTTCAAAAGATATTCTGATCAGAAATATGATGAGACTGTTGCTTCCTGCATCGTGTTATATTGCGGAAAGCTCAATCTAAAATGTAAATTACATTCTGAATTGAAATTTTAGGAGTGTAATAGAGTGCAGCAAACAAAATAAGTAGGTGCAGGAAGTTTTAGCCATGATATGATAGTCCTAGTATGGCAGGGTTGATGGGCTTATTTGTGATTCAACTAAAAAATGGATGACGGGGTCTTGTGCTCACGTTAGCCATGTGAAGATGCTGATGACCTCAATAGCTCTCGTAAATTATTCGGAGGTTTCACATTTAAGGATAAATAATTAAATTTATCTCAAAAAATATAATGCGATGATAAATTCCTAAAAATAAAAATAAAAATTTAATTTGTGAATATATAAAAAGTGTAACAAATTAATCAATTGTTAAGATATAATGTTCAAGGACTAATTTAATAATAAATTATATTTTTTGAAGACTAATTTAACGTTAAGTTATAATGTTTAGGAATAAATTGTCATTAAATTATCAAAAAATCAATTTATCACATCTTTTGTATATTGATGAACTGAATTTTAATTTTTCATTTTGCAAGTAACTAATTTGATAACACTTCCTACTTTCATGGATGAGTTTCACTATTTACCTTCAAACAATGTACAAGTTCTGAAGGCTTCCCGATGAGGAACAAATTGTGGCAAATTAGCCAACCTCAGACACTTGATATGAAACTACGAGTTTTGCTGTCAAGTGAGTTAAGGATTTTAATTAATAAATTAATTTTTTTCGTAAATACTTATAAAGACTAAGTTAAAATCAACTTATGTCTACACTTTTGGAGAAAATACATGAACGATTTTATTAAGATTAAGTGTATAAATTAATTTTAGCTTATAAAGACTCAATTGATTTTATCTTTTAAATTTTTTTCTCTTAAAGTACTTGTAAAGAAAATTTTCCAAAATAACGCATTAATGAATAAACCCCTGCTTAAGATGAGGAAACACATAATTACATTACGTACTACAAGTATAATCCTTACCACTCAGTGGTGAAGAGAGAGAAAGATAATAGAAAGGACAAGGAAATTGGGGAAAACAGCAATTATGTGTTGTTGCACATTGAAGAGTAACAATTGCTTGCCTACACAAGAAAATCCAACTTTATGAAAGCTGTTGGTTTTAGCATATATTGCAACAACCTCTCTATAAGCCTGTACAAAATGGTGTGTTTTATAATTTTTATAAGTGAGTTGTGTAAATATCAAATAACAGTACTTTATAACAAAAAGCTACACTTGTGGAAATACACCACTCTGTTATCTTTGTTTCACACGACAAGGAAACTCGCTGTTCCGTGTCACTGAATGCAGGATCATAGTCCAAAAAATGCTCTAAAGCCCAACAAAGAATCACCAGAAGAATAGGTACAAGCTAACACCCATGTTGCCACTAATCTATCCTTAAAACAAGACCCGAGCGTAAACAAAAAAGTACTGTATAAGCACAATCTATCCCCACTATATATATATATAAAAAAACAAGGACATTGTACGCAGTCTTACCCTTACATATGCAAAAAGGTTGTTTCTGGATTCGAATCCATGACTAACAAGTCATCAAAGCATAACTTTATTGCTGTAACAGGGCTCACCCTCATCCCCACTATGTATATAGATATATATAACATAACTTTCATTCATTTTATATCAGAGCTACCGTCACTCAATAACACTCCAGCTCCAGTCTGGGGTGTTGGAAAATCAATGTCGGGAAAACCAAACACCAAAATCAACAAGTGACAAGAAAAGTGTTATAGGTGCCTCGTAGAAGTTTAAAGCCTAAACAAGCATAAACTCATGTCCATTGCAATTAAATCAATTCACATGTTTACTACTGCTATATCAAGAAGTTTATCTTCATTACTGCGGTGGCAATAAGTTAATTAAAGCAATAACACATAACACTTTAAATAGCCAAGTTGGTAGCTTACACTGACCAAACCGGTAAGGAAATCTGCACCCAAAATCATACAAAATGGAACTCAAGCTAGAATCAGATACCTGTGAATATTAAATCCTGTCCATTTCTGAAGGTGACTGTTGTGGTGAACTGCGCCCACCATGTCTATGGACTTCAGGGGTTACTATGAGAAGCTAGGTATTCCAGTGCAACAACAATATCACCAATAAGTGGACGGAATTTCGGTTGCTCCTGGATACACATAGCAGTTATAGCCATTGCCTGATGCAAACAGCGCACGGGGAAGTTTTCGTGTAATAGAGGGTCAACCATTTGTACAAACTTTTTCCGGTCACTGAAAAATTGACGAGACTGGAAAAAAAAAAAACTAAGCATAAGTAATCTTATATGCGAAGAAGATTCATTTAGATAAAGGCATCAGTAAAGCTTAAGACACATGTGACATGTCAAAGAATCCCAAGCATTTATTATAATTTACGAAGAAGGCAGGAAACGCCTTATTATCACACGTTAGAGTTTTCATAATGATTAATGAGATGAGACATGTTATACATTCTAGTTTTTCTACACTTTCTCACATGAAATTTTATATGAGAAATCTCAATATGCTAGTGAAAAGATGAAAATCTAAAAGGAATCACTTACATGCAAATCTAAGACAAACATACTAAACTTAAAGGGGAATTTCTTTTTAAATAAACGATACAAACTAAATATTTACCCATGAAACCAAGTTTTGCTCTCCTGGTCTTCTATTAGTATCTATCGCCCTACGTCCAGTGATCAACTCCAACAAAACCACACCAAAGCTATATATATCAGATTTAAGAGTTAATTTGCCGCTCATGGCATACTCTGGCGCACAGTAACCATATGTTCCCATCACTCTGGTTGAAACATGGGTATTGTCTCCAACAGGTCCAAGTTTAGCAAGCCCAAAATCTGACAGTTTTGGGTTGAATTCATTATCTAACAAGATGTTCGCAGATTTCAAGTCCCTGTAGATAACAGGTGGATCTGCTTTACAATGGAGATATTCAAGGCCACGAGCAGCTCCAACAGCAATCTTCATTCGAGTACTCCAACTTAGTGGTTCTTTGTCTGGGTGAGGATCTGAAATGAGAGATAAAGTTATAACATGATTGGTATATTTAATCATTAAAAGATGGTCCTGTAAAAATCACATAAAGGAGAAACTAATTTAGGGATATATCTTAAGAGGAATTCCTAATAATGCAACCTATCAAAACTAAATTGTTCTTCTCATAACTTTACATTTAGGCCAAAATATTTATTTTGTTAAATTTACCACATCTTGGCCTACACAAAAACAGATGTGACCTCTTTTAGCAAGTACAGAATAACCCACGCACAAAACCACTCCCACTGAAAAGCCAGATGTGTTATGCGGATCGAGACAATGGAAGAATCCCAATAATCCACTATATAATATAGTGGCTAAGGTCTTAGGCAAATAGTGGAAGTTGTATAGCAGTTGACATATATAAAAAAAACTGTGTGCTAATAAAAGTAAAATGCATAAAATTGAAAAATTGACATTAACACATAATTTCAATTCTAAGTAGTCAAATCCCAAATAGCGGCATGTAGCGGACCCCAAAACCACTAAAGTGGATATCAAAAATGCAAGATGGCCGCTATTGCGAAGTCTAGAAAACAATATACATAATTTATATCATACACATAAATACTCAAAAATAGAAAATTACACAAAGTTAAAGACAGTCATAATTAATAATCAAAATCTGTTGTCATTGTCACTAACATTCAAATTTAATTCTAATCGAAGACAAGAGCTGTTAACTGTTGAAGAGTGAACACATTCAAATGGGAGACGAAAGGTCCCAGGGTCAACCTAATTAAACTAAAAGTGGTGCCAGAAAGACAGAAAAAATTTAAAAACCCAAAAAAAGAGGAGGGGAAATGGGAAAAAAATGAGGGTAATTCACAACCGCTTTTCCGATTTCTCCAAACCTGCAATGCAACACTCTTTTGCATTGGACAGGCCAAATTCACAACTGCTACCCTAGTAGCTGCAATAGTGGCACAATTAACAACAACATAGGTTCAATTGACTGGTGACTCACCAAAGATGACAAGAGAATGTAGGACACGTGCCACAACCACAACACCCATAGCAGCTGCAGTAGTGGACAGAGTTGTAATTGCAGATCCAAGGAATTCTGCAATGCAAGAGCGCTATAGCAGCTATTTAGCAACACTCAAAAGCTGCTTAGAGCCCCTACATAGTTAAATCCCAAAAGAAGAAAGCAAATAACAAGGAATGTGCTTTTCTAAAAAAAAATTCACCCTTATTTAGAGGGAGCAAAAACCCTTTTTTTCATAATAAGGCCTATGCTCCGTCATATATTTGCATGCATACTAATGAATCGGGGACACTGTCCTGATGTAGTCAATGACAAAACATAGAAAGCAAGGAATGCAAATGTTTCTCTCCACAGTGAAACTAAGTTTATGGGAGTCTCTCTGACAGGGACTAGGGGACAGCGCCTCCGGAACTTTCTTTGAGGTCTAGTAGTGTTGTTGGTCTTGTGTTTTATTATTTGTATTTTGGGTTTGGGCCCATGAATAGCTACCGTGTTTAGGATTTCTAAGTCTATATATTTTCTTGTAATCTGAGTGCAATTGAACAAGTGAGGAAAATATAGTGAATAGCTGGATGTAGCCCACATTAGTGAATCAGGGTAAATTCCGTGTGTTATTTTTTTCTTCCCTTTTCTCTCTTTCTCCTATCTCAAATGTTGTGTGATTGCTCGATACCCAACAATGGACACAACTTTGATTACACAGTTAAACCATTAACCAGCTCCAGTCAGTTTATATATTAAGTCACAGAATCTTTTATTGAAGAAGAAAGTAAAAGCTACTCACTCTATATAGATATACAGCACTTAATATGCGCAGGTTAATAGGTACAAAATATCAACAGAAAACAAATGATGTATACTTAAGGTTAAAACTTAAAAATATGCGTACAAGGCCCAACTCTTGATTAACAAATACTGGGATGTAGTGTGTTTGGTGTGCCATTTTGAACGCACATAAGTTGACGTTTTATAGTCAAATTATTAAAAAGCCGTGAAGCAGCTTAGTAATGCAGCAGAAGGACATGTGTACGTCAATGGAAAACAAGCGTTAAGCTTGTATTACTTCTTGCAGTCAAAGTTGTAATGTAGGTTAAATACAAATGAATAAATGAAAAAAAGAAAACAACTTAAAAATGGTGAAAGAACCGTTACAGAACACTAAAGGTTTGATAAGGTTACCAAATAGATGGTCTTCAAGTGAACCCATGGGCATATACTCATAAACCAAAAGCCTTTGATCTCCATCAGTGCAGTAGCCAATTAACTTGACAAGATTAGAATCGTGCAGCAGGCTCAACATAAGAACCTCCGTCACAAACTCCTGAAAACCTTGCCGACCATCATGACACAATTGTTTCACGGCAACATACTGTGATGATCACCAACAACAACAACAACAACAACAAATCAGAAAAATCCACATCACAGTTTTAAAAAACAGAGAGAGAAGGATCTGAATACATAAATAGAAATTGACCTCTCCCGTTGCAAGACGACCCTTGTAAACCCTTCCAAAACCACCTTCCCCGAGTAAGTTCACTTCCTTGAAACCCCTCGTTGCCTCTGCCAGTTCGCGAAAACCGAAACTTGCCGCTGCCGTACTTCCTTTGTTACTGCTACTACTCACACTCTTCTTCCCCTTCCCCTCTGATGATTCCCTCTTCCTTTCACCCTCTGGAATAAAACAAAACGCATTGTTAGAAGCCGTTTCAGAAAATTATAAGACAAGAAGAAGAAAAATTGAGGCTCGGAACAAACCAGAAGAAGAAGTAGCAGTAGCGGTAGCAGATCGAGAGCCATTGTCAATTTCAACCCTTCTCACATCTTTCCGGCGAGAAACAAAGCACGAAAAGCAACTCATCGTCGCTACAGACAACTCAATTTCGTTTAAATTAAATCAAATCAAATCAATAATTAAAGATAAGATCCGTATATAAGTCAATCAGAGTATTTCTGGATTTCCCCTCTCTAGGCTAGGGATCAATGAGACCAATAGAAATTTAATTTAATTTAATAATAATGAGGTTGCGCAAAATTTAAATGCAACCTCGAAGATAAAATTTAAGACGCGTAGGGAACAATCTGCATTTGTGTTGTGTTTTGTCTGTTAGTTCTGAAACACTGGTTTAGCCGAACTCACTCACTGTGTCCACATTAGTAGAGATAGATGTGTACTGTGTTTTTTTTTTTTTAATATTTATTTCTTTAAAATTGTACTATTAAGATAAAAATAAATAAAATATATTTACAAGTCTTGGACTTGTCTTTCTTTCTTTTTTTTTATTATTTTGAATTATTATTCGATTTCCACTTTGGTTGCATTAATGTCTGTGCGTGATTGCTGCGAGTCGCTCTCAATCCTTCTCTATCGGTCTAATGCGCATTTATAAACGTTACGGTCCCAGCCATCATTGCCTCCTTTTTGCTTTTACTTTTCTGCCCTCGCTGTTCCGCAATCACCATCCAACCGTTGCCCAAAGTTATTATTTTTTAACTTTTAATTAATAACGGCACAACAGGTACCTACACAACTTTACTAGAAAACATAATTTTATGGATCTGTTTTTGTTCTTCATAATTTTTAGATTATTTTATTTTATTTTAATAAAATATTAAAATAGTAATAATAATATTTTTTTTAATTATGTAGTTTAAAATTTATTCATTAATCTAAATTAGATAATCATTCACAAACACTATTCATTCTCATTGTATAATTTTTTCTTTAAATTATTTCTTAAATTTTAAATTTTTCTTTTAAATTTTCATTACTTTTATATTATTAGATTTTTTCAATTCTATAATTTTTTATTAACTATATTTAATTTCTATTTTTTTATTATTTAAAAAATGTAGAGTGACTCTCTTTCTCTAATAATGATGAAAAACAATTTTAAAAACACCGTTTCCACTTTCCATCGATTTTTAAAATATTTATTTGATAAAAAGAATACAACAATTTGTTAGCAACTAGTGTATGAATCACGGAACGCATAGCACCAGGATCGACCTTTTTTGTTGTCTAAAAAAACTCATTTGAATTTTTTTTCTATACTTAAAATTCATTTGAAATTGAGTAATGAGTACCTAATTTTGTTAAATACTCGAAAGAATAAATTTTCTGATTCAAATAGAGTTCTCTTCACAGAAGATACGTGTATTATGTTGAAAACTAAAAACAGTGTTGTGAATTACCAAAAGTTCGGTGGTTGAGCTACTACATGCATCATTTCTTTTTTAATAAAGTTTTACATTTCAAATATTGTGTATAAGAAAATTAGTCCTATTAAAAATAGATAATATTATTATAAATACTTTCAAATATGGTTGAGCACTTGAAGTGTTGTGAATGTAAACTTACGTCTCATTAGTAAGTTTCAGGTAAATCGTCTTCTCAGTTGTTCCATCCTTGAAATTAAGTTTAACGTGTCTTTATAATGAATTAAGTTGAATATATACTCTTAGGAGAAATACGATAGCAGTTAATTAAGTTGAGTTTCCATGTTTAATGTGTCTTTTATAATGAATTGCATGAATTCTAACAGAGTTATAGTTTGAAACATTCCCATCTACAAGCTTTGAATGAAAATAAGGGTCTATATTGCCACACCACTTCAAGCTTTATACTCTCTACCATGTGAAATTCGTGCTCTTGATGGTTTATGTGGTGGATTTTTTCAGCATGTAGCCTTAGCTACACGACCATCAACCAAACTAAAGCATTTTGAATATGGCTTTCATGTATCTTGTATGGGTAGTCATATAATCTTATAGGCTCTTAGCGATGTATTACACTTTGGATAATTTGTAAAACATTAATTGATGTCATCGAAGAAGAAGAAAAAATGTTTGTATGAATTTGGTTAAATTGTATTTTAATTATTGTGCATTGCAAGTTGCAACTTAATAATCTGGTTGAATGATTGAATCACTCATAAAAAATAAACTAAAAAAATGTGAGGCCAAAAAGATGAGAAAGTTGGGTACAGGAAAGTAGGAAAAATGGGGAGGGCAAGAGTGTCTTTTAAACATGTTTTTGAAAAAAATAAGGAATAAAATAGCAAAACTGGGGTGAGAATAGAAACTCTCAAACCCGAAACCGAGTCGTTAGTGGTGGTAGTAGATAGGATCACCTGTCTGGAAAAGAGGAACTTATATCAACAATAGATTAAATGCACTCGTCAACGTGTTGTACACGGTTGGAATTAATTTTTTTTATAATATAGATGATATTTTAATATTTTTATTTAATAAGATATAATTTTGTAGATAATAGTAGTATATAAGTATTTTTTTAACATAAGAACATATTTTATTTATTTTAAATAAATATTTTTTATAGTCTTCAAAGTAGAGATAATTCAGGAAAAAAAATAGATTTGATTGCATTTTCTTTTTACACAAAATATTTAAGTATAGTTTATTTTTATAATTAAGGAGTACATTATTTATATTTTAAAGGTTATAAATGATTGCATTTGCCTTAAGAATGAAAATTTGTTTATTAACCTTTGTTAATAGAAAAAACTTGTTATGAACAAAAAAAAATATACTCAATGACTAGAATAACATTGGTTTTAACATATTCTTGTATGTTTAATGATAAATTTTTTACTGCATTTAATGAACATTTTAATCACTTTTGTTTTATCTATGTCCACATTTGATTTCCAAAACCCCTTTAAATTAATTAACTGAAATTTAAGGAATAAAACAATGACAAAATCCACATTTTTATAAGACAAAAATAAAACAAAGAAGTGGAATACAACAAAGCGATGGAAGGACCAATACGTAATGGCAGAAAAAAGCCCAACCGACCGAGACAAACATGCGGAAAAAGAATCAATTCATTAATTGGTAGAAAACAACTGAAAAGATAAAATTCATAACTTTTATGATCCATCGGTTGAAAAAAGTCATTCACCATCGTCAACACAACTAATGGCAGATTGACATAAGTGAACTCCAAGGACCCAAATACGGAATAGTAATTTTTTTAGAAAGATAATCTGAATAATTGAACTGTTTTTTAATAATTAATTAAGTGTTACCACCGTCAATATCTATTTAAGACGGTCAAAATCAGTGAAGAGCCATTTTTGCGCATTCCTCGAAGCAAGAAGTCCGCGACGTGAAGAAAAAACTTGAGTTTACTACTACTACTACCACCTCGTGTTTGGCCATTGTGACTTCCACGTGTCATGGGAAGAAGTGCGTCGTGCGTGCCGAAGCTAAAGACACAAGACACCTCACCTAATCCAAGAATAAACCCAAGATGTTGCAAGCACGTAAAGCTCACCAACCAGAGACGCTTACTCAACGAATCACAAAATTAAAGTTGCAATACAACACAACACATCATATCCTTTTGTCAATTTTACTCCCCACGGCACCAGATTCATTCATACCCACTGTCACCTTCTCAACTCAACTTGCTATGTTACATTACACCACTCATTGATCATTAGTGACTCTGATCTCCAGAGTCGTCACATCACATGAATCAATAATAATAATGATATGATTCTTAATAAAGAAAATTATAAACCTTCCCCTTCTTATTATTCTTCCATAATAATATCACCATTTTCAACTTCCTTTATTTTTCACACAACAGGATTTTTGTCCCTTCCATTCCAATTCTCCTAATATCAGCAAATCAAACATACCCAAAAACTTGTCCCCGTTGTTTACTTCACTTGGGGAAACCATGCAACGGAGACCGCGCACCACCTTCCTCATCTCCTTACTCTCCATTCTCACCTTCGCTTCGTTTTCCCTTTACCTCTCTCGCAATGCCATCTCCAGTCCCTACTCCGACCTCACAAAACTAAACACCATCGTCCTTCGCACCATACCCAACAACAACAACCACCAACAACTCTCACGCCAAACACGCCGAGTGTCCTCCATCAAGGATCCTTCATTATCCACCGTCTCCGTTCTCATTCCCGATTGGGAGATTCTCCTCATCGTCGCGCCAAACACGCCCTTATCCTCCTCCGACCAGCACCGCTGCCTCTTCCCCAACAATGCTAACTCTCCGGCCAAATTCTCCGGCGTCCTGCCCTCCACCAACCGCACCACCTTCAAGTGCGACCTCCCGGGGCCGGTTCGCCGTCGCCGCATTTTCTCCCAGCCCATGCTCGTCACATCAACTTCGGAGACCGAGCTCCTGTCGCCGGCACCGGAACTCCTGAAGTGGAACTTCCTCGTGTACGAGTCCTACTCCACGGAAAACGACGTAGTCGTGTTCGCCAAAGGGGTCAACCACCGCAACGGAAACGATCGCTCCCCGAGGGAACTCCGTTGCGTGTTTGAACTCGGTAACGGTGTCCTTAAGTCCGCAGTTACGAGCTCCGTACAAGAAGTGTTCCGTTGCCCCCGCCCAGATCCATCCGAATTAGATTTGGATTCTCATTATGGCTTACCCAATAGAATCGGAATCTCCCTTGAGATCGTTGCAGAAAACATTATTGTCCCCTCGGTAGCATATTACATTCCCAGGCCCAAAAAGCCCAAGCCCATGATGAATGATCTAGCCGTAGAAGCCCGGCCCAAACATTTCTTATGCGCGTGCACAATGGTTTACAACGTGGCAAAAGTGTTACGTGAATGGGTTATGTACCATGCAAAAGTTGGCGTGGAGAATTTCATATTGTACGACAATGCAAGTGATGATGATTTGTATAGTGTGATCGAGGAGCTTCGAGCCGAAGGTTACAACATTAGCACGTTGTTTTGGATTTGGCCAAAGACACAAGAAGCTGGATTCTCCCACAGTGTGGTGTACTCGAAGTCGAAGGGATTGTGCAGTTGGATCATGTACGTGGACGTTGACGAGTTTGTGTTTTCTCCCTCATGGGGGAATGAAAGTGTTCCTTCGTTAAAAGGCTTGTTGGCGAGGGAAATAAAGGGGAGTACAAGGGTGGGGCAAGTGTGGATGAGGTGCATGGAATTCGGGCCATCGGGGCAGCGGAGGCACCCGGAGGAAGGAGTGACGCAAGGGTACACGTGTCGTCGGAGGGGGGAACAGAGGCACAAGTCGGTGGTGATGGTGGAGGCGGTGGACCCCAGTTTGAGAAACGTGATACATCATTTTCAGGTGAAGGAAAGGGAGGGGTTCAGGTCGAAACAGGTGAGCGTGGAGGAAGGGTTGGTGAATCACTACAAGTACCAGGCGTGGGATGAGTTCAAGAGTAAGTTCCGAAGGAGGGTGTCTGCGTATGTTGTGGACTGGAAGCAGGAAATTAACCCTAATTCTAAGGATAGGACTCCGGGGTTGGGGTTCCGAGCCATCCAACCCAAGGATTGGACCCATAGATTCTGTGAGGTTAGGGACCAGCGATTGAAATCGTTGACCCGTTCTTGGTTCGGCTCCGTCACGCCCAATGGCTACAGAATGGCTTGGCAAACAAGTTGATTCATTTTGCTTTCTACTTGATTGGTGTTACAGTTTAATTACCATATATATGGTGTCTTTTTTTTTGTGCGGGGACAGATTATATTATATTCTTCTCAGTCACAACCTCCACCTCCACCTCCATCAGTTTCTAATTAGCAAATTAAACGTTACATTCACATAGGAAAAGAAACTAGTGTGGTCGGGTGGATTTTTCGTATGACATTTTTACGCCTGGAATAGGAATTATTGGTCTCATCATTGTTCTATTTTGGACCGATGCTGCACTTTGTCTCCGTACGTATTGCACCATTTGATGTTTTTCATTCAGTTTTGACATGCGCTCTTTCCCTCTCAATTGGTGCGTGGGTTAATTTATGTTTGTTATTGTTGTAAGACTTACGCAAATCAAACGATGAGCATATCTTGTTTCGTAATTGAATTTGAATCCTCTCTTGATAGTGTTTTGTAATGAGAGAAAAAAAGAATTTAACAGAACTCACAAATAATGATACACTCGGTGAGTATATAACTTAGTGATGGCAATCTTGTGGGGTAGCTGCGCCCAACCTCTTCAAAGTAGATCCATCTCTGAATACACTCAATCCTAAAGGAAAAGGGGCATACATAACAGTATTATTTAATCAACTTTCAAAGTTAATTTGAAATAAAATTGATTTTACAAATTGATTTTAATTATAATTAATTTTAAAGTGAAGTAATTTATATTTAAATGTCTTTATTCGAAAAATAAGTTGGAGCATATTGGGGAATTTATAATTCTCCACTATTTATAGTAGTTAACCTTAATTGATATATTGTGTATTCACCACTACTTCTAGAAACTTTTGGGCTTTTGGCTCTACTGTAACGTGAGTCCATAATTTTGTTCCAAATATACTCCTTACTAGCTCTTAGCTGTTTATCATTATTTTCTACTCGTTTATGATTATATTGCTGGATTTTTTATGCATGGTGGGGCTTAAATAGTTATTTTAAGAAAAAATGCCTTTAAGATATCACAAAATACTATTCAACACGTAAAGAGAGAGAAAAGTATCAAAATATATCTTCTATTTACAGTGCTCGTGCAGCTAAAAATAACAAAAAGAAAAGGAGGGAGAGAAGGAAGGAATGAAGCAAGAGGGTAGAGAAATAAAGTAAAGTTAGAGAGAAACAGAGAGGTAGAAAAATAAAGTTTAGTTTTCTACAAAGGAAAAAGGATCTGCTCTTGCACCAAGTGTCTCCCATCCTCTCCTGGATTATTTTAAACATTGAATCTATATAAATGGATCAGATTAAAAGTTGTATTCAAGTCACATTCAAAAGACAATTACCCAATTATTACTGTGCCAGGGGTGGGACTACTCCTCTATCTGGATAACTTTTCCGTATATGTTAATTAACATTTGAGCTTATTCATTAATAATGTTAAACTTTTATAATTAAATTTTTAATAAATAAATATTTCAAACATATAAATTATATTATAAATTTAAGATAAATAATTAATATTATACTACAATATTATTTTTAATTGCTGGAAAAATATTTTAAAAATTATTGAAATTCAATTATAATTAAAGCTGATAAAGATAAATTGAAATAAATAAGTTGTTGAGAAATTTAATTTGATTTAAAAATTATTTTAAAAAATAATTCTTGACTATCTGGAATTATTTTTATTTACTTTTATCTGTATAATTAATATTTAATTGTTTAACTCTTTTAATTTGAATATTTTATCTTTATTTAAGTTGAATTTTTTTAATAATTTCAGTAATTTGTTAATGCTTAAAAATAATGTTATATCACAATATATATTATTTATTGTCAATAATATTATTTACATGTTTAAAATATTTATTATAAATTTTAATTATAACATAATTTATATTTTTAATTGTATTTATTTAACTCCTTGAATAACAATATTTATTTATGATAAACTTAATTATAAAATAAATATATATATTAATATGTATAATTTATATATACAAATATGTTATTAGGAAAGTAGTCCGGATACAAAATAGTATCAGCCTCAAAGTTACATGGCCTTTTGGATATAACTCCAACTTTTAATCCTATCCATCTAATATAGATCTAAGGGTTCAAAATAGTTGGCTAGAGAGGATTGAAGACACAACCTCCTCGAGAGGATCTGCATCCCTATACAGAGACTAAAAATAATTATTAATTTGTTGTCTCAAACTCTCATTTCTTGGACATAAGCTTTGATGTTTGATTTTGACAAATGCAACTTATTAAAGTTATAATGCATGATTCCAAATTATATTTTATCTTATTTGAGTTAAATATATTCAAGATGCTAAGAGACCTTAGAATCTTTAATTAAATTTGTTTGACATGTATTATACTTTTTACTTTTTGAGCTATGTATATTTAGAATAGTTGACGACTTTTGCAATGTTTACAAACTCATGACTAAACCATTAAATATATATTTATATTTCTGTTCTATATTTTTTCTACAACATAAATAAATATGTTTCTACTGTTAAGTTTTTATGAAAAAATTGTAATTAATGGTAAATATAATCAAATTAATGATAATATAAATTATCATTTTTTAAATTAAAATAAAATTATTCAGATGCGATTTACCCTTTTTAATATTAATCAGTATCATATAATTATTTTTAACTAAAATTAAATTAACTACGATAGAAGTTACCATTAATCGAATTAATTATTATGCTAATTTATATCATAATTAATAATAATCATCATAACTAATTTTATTATTATTAAAAAGGATAACTTGTGTTATTACTAATTCAAATTTTAATTAAAAATTAATTTATATGACAATCAATTCTATTACTATTTAAAAAGATAACATTTGTTATCATTATGATAATTTATATCATAATTAATTCAATTAATGGCAAGGAGCGAGGGAAAGGGGTAAGGGGTGTAGGAAAATAGGGGAAACAAGAGTGTCATTTTGTAAGTTTTTGAAAAAGTAAGGTAATGAGAATAGTAACTCCCATTAGAGCATCAGCAACTGTAGCCACGAGAAGCAACGGTGCTCCGTTGCAGCTTCAACACCCACAGTGCCAAGGAAGTTCCGGTTGCAGGTTGCTTCTTGAAGAACCATTGCTTTAGCCTTTTTAATTAAAAACAAAAATTGTATTAAGATAATGTTTTGAAGGTGTAAGTCTTTTTTAGACCTATTAGATGCATCAAAGAGAGAATTGTTAGAGATTAAATGCTTACAATTGTTTGTATTGAAAATAGTAAAAATTAGTCTCATATATACATGGGACCGATTGAAAACACAAAAAATGAGTTGTTTCATTCTGGATCTTCTTTGAATTTAGAAGATCAAATGAAATTTAGATTTTTTTAACCCAACTTATTATAACGTGTGTCTAGCAAGTTGTCCATTTTACCACCTCTAAGTTAATCTCGTCGTTGAAATTTATTAAAACATTATTTAACAATTTTTATATTATAAATACTATTTTTTAATAATTGAGATTCCGTGCAGAAAAAAAACTGCCAAGAATATAAAGCTGTAGAAAAGAAAAACCACCACTTTTAACAATTTGTTGTGACTCTACCCCATTTAGTTGTAAAGGCAGGTTGACAAAGGGGGCAAATGTAAGAAATTATGGGTGATTTACAGCCGTTAAAGAATAAATGAATAAAAAATGAAATAAAAATGAAGTAATCGGTAGCGTTTTCTTTTTTAATTTATAGTAATTAAAAGATAAACATGTCTAAAAAAGTGAAAACTAAATGTGAATATTATCTTTATTATATACTAGGAAGAAATGAGTCACTTCTTTATAATAAAGAGTATGTTTACATTTAGTTTTTATTTTTTAAGTATATTGTTCACATTTTGAGAGATATAATATTATTTTTTTACTTTTATTTTCAAATAGATAGTAATAAAAAACAATTGAGAATAAATTAAAAATAATAGATGTGTATAATAGTTAATATATATAAAGATGTATAATAATAATAATTATTATTTGATACATTGAAGATGCAATAAAAGGATTGTTTTCCAAAACAATAGTAAATGAGGAGAAATATTGAACATTTAACGTCTCAATCGTATGTCATAAAGACTTGGCCGATATCAATTCAACTGTATACTTACTGGTACGGCCAACCTCTATTATGAAGTCAACAAACAAAAAATTCAGAAGAAAAGGCTCTACTTCTAAATGCTTCTGAAGAAAAAAAAAAAAGTCCATTAAATTGTCTTTCTTTCCTATAACATGACATTATCATGTTAGTAAGCACTATGAGAGGATTCAATCCAAAAAAATTAATATATCATCAGAGCTGTAATGCCAAATTAGGCGGCAACTGAGAACCAGCCTCCACGTTGGAACTAGGTGAATTTGTAGTTCCAATCCTTCCATTTAAGTCATTAGCAAGTGCAAAAGAATTCTGTTTAGTGGGAACTTCCAATCCCTGCCAAGATGATTTTCCAGCAAGCCCTTGAGGCCAACTTTGTGGCTCAAATCCAGATTCCCGTGCCAATAAATTACCAGAATCTAATTGACTTAATTTGCTTAAGTTCTGACCCTTGAGAGAAGAATTAACATTTGTATGAGCAATGCGGTTGCTTATGGGATCCATGTCAAACATTTGAGGAACAACCCCAGCACTCGAAGTCCCAGTTAGATCAGCAAGTCTTACCATCTTTATTTGAGATGGGAAATTAGAACCTAACCGATCACATGAACCAAAATCATCAGAGTACGCCATGGATTCCCGCTGAATCCTCATAGGAGTCATGGATTCAGACCCACCAGGAATGTTGATTACTGGATTCGATTCATTTTGGTAATTATTTATAGTCATGTCTCCACTTTGATAGAATGGTCTATTTGCAAGGGGGAACGATCCAGATGGAGAAGAAAATCTACTTCTATAATCTTCTGGTACAGGAGGGTCTGAAGTTCTACCCTCATCGCAAACTGGGAAGTGTCGCCTCTGTGATGACCCGTCATCTTCACTTACCCATCCAGGACCAAAATCATGTCCTGCTGGCAAAACACTGGTGATTTTACTTGCAGCAATCTTCCAAACAACAGGACCAAGGTCTGCAGCAAAATGGGCTAGACTTCTTGCATAGCTATGCTTCATGTGTACACCTACCTGGTATATATATAAAAAAAAAAAAAAAAAAGCAAAGCAGAATTTTGTAACCAACTAAAAAGCCTTTGAATCTGACTGAGCATAAGATATTTATGACAATGTAGAGACAATAGAAGATTTTTAAAGTATCATGATTCATAAAATATATTTGCCTATCTTGCTTTCAGGTTTGCATTTTCTGGTTGAAGAAAACAGGAAAAAGAGTGAAAGAGAAAAAATATAAGTTCATACTGCAAGAAGTTGCTTGAATTCATCTTCAAATGTGGACAACACTGGTCGTTCATTTCCTAAAGTCACTGGATTTTTGTAAGTATCACGCCTGGTCTCATCAACCGCAAACTGCTTCTTTCCATATCTTAGCACAGCTTTTACAACAGAAGCTGCAAACAAATACATAATTAAATGAATAATTGCAATAAACAAAGGTGTTCATTTGTCCCTAGTTGAATCCAGAAGGAATGGGACAACAAGAAAGTGTGGATATAGATACTGACCTGGAAATTCATTCTCCCATTCAGACCAGCCAACATACCCTCCACTGTTAAAAGTGCTGTTGTAGGCCCTCGCAGATGAATCTGTGGGCTGAAATTTGCTGGTTACTTTTCTTAGATTATAACCGTTGGAACCACTAGCGATATCCCCGCCAGAAGCCAGAGTTGCATCAGAAGAAGATTCAGGACCAACACGCTCAGGAGGAGGCATACCCAGTCCCAGTGACTTTCTTGAGTACTTGCCTGGTGGCCTTCCTCTCTGCACAATTTTGGGCTGTGGTTCACTATCATCATCACTATCTTGTCTAAGATTATCAAAGTCTTTCCTAGCAATCTCTTGCATGGCTCGGGCCTAAGAAAAAGTATAATCTTTACCTCTAACAGACACTAAACAAACAATAAAAAGGGATGAAAACAATTTAGTTTAATTAAAGACTTCACCAAACCTGTCGATGGTAAATGGTATCTGAGGAATTATATTGCATTGCATTAGAGCATATCAAGAACACGTCTTTCTGCAAGGATGAAGCAACAGTGTGTTTCAAATTTGTATCAGACTAACAAGAAATATTTTACACAATGATCAAACAGTAGTACATGAAACCCAAACTCCACTCAATAGCAAAAACTGACACAAAGGTGTGTTGGACTAAATAGTGCAGATCTGCTACAATATGTAAACTTTACCAAAATTTGACATATCAGTGAATCTAAAACAGGCAACATGCCATGTAACAGCCATCGCTTGGGTTTATAGTGATTTCAGACCAAACAATGAACACAGCAAGAATGACTTGTTGAATGAACAGATGACATATAAGAAATGACTGTCCTCAAATAATACAACTTGCGGGAGACAAACGATGTTAAAAATCATCAGTTTGTCGTATGTTGGTTTCACACAAGAAACTTTATTAATCTCACAACAGCACTAATTCCAAAAATCCTAGTATCTAATCTACCAAGCTTCATATAACTGCCATGCATACATTATCCACAATTCAGAAGCATTATGCTATAGTTACATTCCAGGTCTAATCATGGATATCAAATAAATGAAGCAAGCAAAAACAGGAGTGAGATAAGCTCATGCACTTGTTGTTCATAAACACTCAAGACAGAAAATGTAGGAGTGATAGTTACTCAGCAAGAATCCCGAAATCGGCACTGTGCAACATTATCCGAAAATTATACTACTTTTGTTTCCATGTTTTCTTCCGAAGTCATGCTCAACTTCGATCCAGAAACAAATCAAATATATTCTGGAAAGCTGCTCTGAAAATTGTGGCACCAACCTCAAAATGTTCCAAGTCAGTATATAGCCCCCCATCCAATTTCTTCCTGACAGTTCCAAAATCCATTGGGTGTTTAATGATGTCAAGATAATCAGGAAGCTGCAGCAAACAAAGTTTATGAGATGAACGTTCAAACAGTGAGAACTCAAAAGCAAGCTCTCTAATATCCCATATGCAGCACCACAAAAAATAAAAATAAAAAAAAATTGCACCTCTTCTGGATCCACAGGCTCAGAGAACACCCCATGTGTGTCCTTTCTGCAAGAAGGTTGTGAGCAGTACAGAACATCAAATACCCAACTTAAAAAAATGGAAAAAGAAAAAGGAAGAGGAAAGAAACAAATAAGGCTACTACAAGAGACACACTTTTGAAGCCTGTCAAGGATAAACAGCAAGAGCTTTTTGTCTGGCAAAGGCGTAGTGGGACCGGACTCTCCCTGCGAACCTGTCAACACATAATATAAAAATCGCCATTAATATTCCCCCACAGCCCCACTATGTATGCCATTGCATTTGCACCACCATTCACAAAAAAACTCTTCATTTCATACCATGTTGTTTACTGTCAGTCGCTTTCGGAACCTTCCCATCCTGCAAGCAAAAATCACCCCCAATCATCAAATACCATAAAAAGACATGTGTGTCTGATTTTATAACACACAAAATCCACTTTTTATCTATAGTCCTCAAAAAAGAGAATAAAAAAAAAAAGGCGCAGCGCACCTCACGAGCAAGCTACAATAGAACCTTGTGTTGAAGGGAAAAGAATAAAAAAGAAAATTTTAAAAAATGAATAGCCCCAATAATACTCAGAGATAAGACAAATTGAAGCTTTTATGCATATCCGTGCAGAAACGAAGGGCTCGATCTGGCGTACAGCCAATAATGAAAGATTAAAATTAGGGCCAAAAAGATAGAAGAAGCACCACCCACCAGTGTCAGTGCCCCACATAAAATTTTCCCCTAAATAAATTAAATAACACGAAAATTGAAAACCTAAACGGTCAAACCAACAAACACACATACCCACTGGTTCCCAGTTCAACGAGTTCACCGCAAAATAAAAAATAAAAAATAAAAAATATATAGTAATATTACGCGCGAATTCCCAAAAGATAATAATAAAATAAATGAAAAATGGCGTTCTAACATGAAGACCCCACAAATCGGAACAGAAGAATAGAGAGAAGGTAATTGTGATTGTAATAATGAAACGTACCGTTTGGAGAGGGTCAACAATCTTGCGCCTCTTGGGATCGGAATTGAAGGGTTGGGAATTGGGCAATAATGTTGGGTGGTGGAGATGGGAATTGAGACCAACCAAGAGCTTGTGCTTCTTCTCCTTGCGCTCGTCCTCGTCGTCGTCGTGGGGAACAACGTTGTTGTGGTGGGAATTGGTTGAATTGTGTCGCTGGTGGTGGTTTTGCAGTTCTTTTTTGAGAGATCGCTTTTGAAGATCCAAAAGAGAGGGGCGTCCCTTCTTCTTCCTCTTCGTCATGGTTTCAGATACCTCGCCCATTGTTTCCTCCTCTTTTCTCGCTCCCCAAACCAAACAACACACGTCCAACAACACCTTCTCGCTATTCTTATTTCTCTCCCCTCCCTTTTTATTTTCTTAACAAAATTATCAAAATAAAAAACAACAAAATTATCTATATTCTCATCCACGCGTGCAACTCACGTGACTACCGCGTTTGTTTGTTTCTTTCAACGCAAGGACCCGTGCTTCTAATTGCTTGTTGCTTCAAAGGTTTTAAATTGCGGTAACAATTCTGATTTTTTTACGTTACCAGATCCGTAACATTACAAATGACCATTGTAATTTTAGTCACGATATATATATTTTTTTTTTATTTTTGGTATATAGTCACATTATGGTTGTAGAGTGTCCAAAAACAATATGCTATTACCGTTTAAATAACTGACGCGAAATATTTCTTTTTGAAAATTTAGTTAAATTATAAAAAAAATTAAAATATTCCCGAAAAAAATATAAAAATATTTAACTTCAACTTGTATTTTAACTAGTATATTCAACTCCGAAAAAAAAAAAAAACTAGCCACATATGCTTACTTTTGCATTAGTAACTCCTGAAAAAAAATATGTTTAGATTTAGTTTTTATATAACAAAATATAATTATCTTGTTTATAAACTGTTATTGATACTTTTATGGGAAGTTTTTTATTTTAGTAAAAACATATAAATAATTGGTTATATAATTTATAAATTTGTATACTTTTACTTGAAATTTCATTCGGATGGAAATATTTTTCTCGTTCTTAACGTATTAATATGTTTACATATAAAGTTTTTATTTATCATAATTCAAAATTTTATCTAATAATTTGGATATACTTAAAGAATTCTATGTAAAGTTTCCGTTCTAATGTGTTGTATTTTTGAGGCATTGGAAGCTCGAATGAAAATCCTGAAAGCTAAGGTTTTGGCGGTATATTGCAACATCACAACAAGTCTCAAAGCTGAGTTGCTGGCAATTTATCATGGGCTTCACAAGGTTTGGGATGATGGATTCAGAATGGTACTGTGAATTTGATTCTCAGATTGCATTGGAATTGATTAGTAATGGTTGTGATGATTTACATCCTCATTATCCTTCGATTTCTCTCATTAGAGGGGTTGTTAATAGTGATTAGAACATCTCTTTTTGTCATACCTTGCTAGAAGTAATGCATGTGCAGACTAGCTTGCAAAATATGAAGTAGCTCATGCAGATCACTTCTTCAATGGAATATCTGCCCTTCTCAGTTAGCTCCTCTTTTGCTTGCTGATAAGGTGGGAGTGACGCACATTAGAATTTAATTTTCTCTTGGCTTTGTTTTCTTTAAGTTTCTTATATATAAAACAATTAAAGAGTTTTTTTTTTTTCTTGTGTGAAGCATTTGTTTATCTTTTTTTATGTAATCAAACCGTCTTCATCTTTTGTTTATGAAGACTTGGGTAAAATTTATACTCTTCAAAGTTTACTTTTATATAACTTGTTAAATCTCATTTTATTTTTTTTATCAACTATAAAGTTATTTTATCAAAGTTTTATAATTAAGTATTTTTAACATTTTACTATTAATATATAAGATGACAATTTTTTTTAAAAATATTGTTGATGTTCCCTCCATTTGTAACACCCCGTGTATACCCGGCGTATTATCATTATAATTTTATTAGATTAGCGCTTTAATCAAGTTTAATGAAAATCTTTTTAAAATTGTAGCGGAGGCATAAAACCGATAACCATATTTCTTGAACACATTATGTATGGAAAGTCAACCCACAACAAACATCAACAAGACCACGCTTAACCAGATCATACAACCAACCATAGGCAGAAAACATAAATATCTCTCGGATATTTTAAACATAGGAGGGACATCATCAAATTACATAACAAACACATGTACAACAAGTGTCTTCCCTCTACAGGGGTACAAAACATAACACCAGCTGAGCCGAGCTCCAAACTACCCGCTGCTGCCCGAGGCCTAGCAGGTATCGTCTCTACTGGGGCCTCCTGCCCTGAGACTGCTCCTCTCTGCCAGAAGCATCACCTGAAAAACATAATCCCCACACGGGGTGAGATAAATATCTCAGTAAGCTCAGGGTCCTTGGAGGCATCTCCTCCACCCTGGCTCACTCATCATGACACAACATCATGGCATCACAACACTGGGCCATCCCGGCCTCTCATACAAATACAAAGCAAGCAATCCTGGTGCTCTATGTACGGCGGATCTCATCAACGCCAACCTCAGTGTGAAACCGGAATTCACACTCGTGCCATCCCATCGGGTGCTAACCCTTTCCGCATGGACGCACGTATATGGTACCTCCGAGAATAGGCTTCAACCGCGACGGGATACACCTATCTCTTGGTTTTAGGGGATCATCATCACCCCGGGACCGAGTCAACCATGAGCTAACCAAACTAGGAGTTGCGCTCTCTCCTAGGGAGGTCCATATCTATCTTAACTGGCCAGAAGATCTATCAACAGGCTTAATACAATATCAAGCACAGATACAAGCATATATATATGTATGAGCATGCAACATCAACACAATGCATGAGTCATGAATGAAATCACTACTCCCTCGGAGTATGATAGAGCATGCACAAGTGGGAAACAACCCCAAGGGTCCAGAACTTACTTGGCAAAGCCGAGCTCTGCAGTTCTCCCCGTGCTCTGTGACCAATACTACTGACACCCGCGGTGTCACGCCCTATACAAGGCACATGTAACATGTATCAACATACAAGCCACACAAAACATAAGGTAATACGGTTCACAACCGTTCAACATGAAAGGACTCACATAAAAAAATTAATCATTCATCCTCTCTTCAATCTAAACACATCTCCCAACTGGACCCAGAGCTAATTCGAGCTCTTATCACAGATGAGTCACTATTCATCAACTGCTAGCTTCACAAATTAATCAGTAAAACTTAACTTTCTTACCTCAAGACAGTCGTGGAAGGCTAAAGAATCACTTCTCCAAGCTTCAACGTCCGTGAATCACTTCCCTTTCCTTCCAAATTCAAGATTTTGTGAAACTGACTGTAGTATAGTAGGAGGAACAACAGTTTTTGCAAATTTTTCCGCAGCCCTCTCATATATATAGACTGCTACAGTAACTGCTACAGTAACAGTACCCCCGTCGTACTGCTACAGTAATCTGCAGTACAGCTACAGTAATCCCGTCCGTGAAGCTACAGTGAAGTGCTATAGTAATTACTAATTATGCCTGACAATTACTAACTACACCCATGCCTCCAACAAAGATCAAAATGCCCTTTCGTAAATTCTGTTTATTTCGCAAATATCATCCAAAATACCTTACTTGAATTTGTGATATTACAATTCTCCCCACCTTTTTAAGAATTTTGTCCGCAAAATTCAAAAACATATCTGTCAAGCAACTCTGGGTATAGTTGCAGCAGCTCCTGTTCTCGCTCCCAAGTCGCCTCCTCATGTGTCCTCCCTTCCCATTGTACCTTAACTATGGGAATGGTTTTGCTCCAGATCTTCTTCTCCATCCTGTCCAAAATCCGCAAGGGTCGTGTAGGACTAGTCAGATTCTCTCTAATCTGAACGGTGTCAGGCTCCACCACGTGCGAAGGATCTGATACATACTTCCTCAACTGGGACACGTGGAAAACATCATGCAACCCTGACAACTGGGGAGGTAAAGCTAGCCTATAAGCCACTGGTCCCACTCTCTGAAGGATCTGATAGGGACCAATAAACCTAGGACTCAGCTTCCTCACACCCAATGCCTGTCATACACCTGTGACTGGTGACAACTTCAGAAACACATGATCACCTTCTTCAAACTGCAGAGGTCTGTGCCTGTGATCATAATAGCTTTTCTGACGACTCTGAGCTCTCATCAACTTGTCTCTGATCATCCGAATCTGCTCAGAAGTCTCTTGAACCATCTCAGGTCCAAGAAGCTGCCTCTCACCTACCTCTGTCCAACAAACTGGAGTCCTGCACCGCCGGCCATACAAAGCCTCGTAAGGTGCCATGCCCAGACTAGCATGAAAACTGTTATTATAAGAGAACTCCACTAAAGGTAGGTATCGATCCCAGCTATTACCCTGCTCCAAGGCACAAGCTCTCAACATATCCTCCAGAGTTTGGATGGTCCTCTCTGTCTGACCATCTGTCTGAGGATGGTAGGCTGTACTAAGCCTCAGCTGGGTACCAAAAGCTTCCTGAAGCGTACCCCAAAACCTAGAGGTGAACTTCGGATCTCTATCACTGACGATGCTATCAGGGACACCATGCAACCTCACGATTTCCTTGACATACAACTGGGCCAACCTTTCCGCCGTGTAGTCAGATCTCACAGGCAAGAAATGAGCAGACTTGGTCAGCCTATCCACAATCACCCAGATGGAATCACATCTACCCTGAGTCCTCGGTAACCCCACCACAAAGTCCATGGAAATGCTATCCCACTTCCATTCCGGGACCTGTAAAGGCTGTAACAAACCGGATGGTCTCTGATGCTCAATCTTTACCTTCTGACACACAAGGCACTTAGCCACATACTCGGCTATGTCTTTCTTCATCCCCGGCCACCAGAACTGCCTCTTCAAGTCCTGATACATCTTAGTAGCACCGGGATGGATACTGAATTGGCCTTTGTGAGCCTCAGCTAGGACAACGTCCCTCATCTCGCCCTTAGGCACCACAATACGATTTTGATATAACACCAAATCGTAATCTTCCCAGGAAACATCCTGTTGGCCAATCATAGTCCTCACATCATCATCTTGCTTCTGTGCCTCTCGGATGCTCCGAATCAGATCATTAGACACCTTGATCCTGCTCAACTCAAGACCATGAGCACCTTCAATCACATTAAGGTGCATATCTCTGAACTGCTCCACCAACTTACAATCAAAGATCATCATGCAAGCTGTACTCACATGTTTTCTACTCAAAGCATCAGCAACCACATTTGCCTTGCCCGGGTGGTACCTCAACTCAAACTCATAGTCTTTGAGGAACTCCATCCACCGCCTTTGTCTCATATTCAGCTCTTTTTGATCAAAGAGGTACTTAAGACTCTTGTGGTCACTAAACACCACCAGCTTAGCACCATACAGATAGTGCCTCCAAATCTTTAGAGCAAACACCACAGCTGCAAGCTCTAAATCATGCGTAGGATAAGACTCCTCATGAGGCTTTAGTTGCCTGGAAGCATAGGCAACAATCTTCTGATCCTGCATCAGCACACATCCGAGTCCCCGCTTGGACGCATCACAATACACCTCAAAGCTTCCTTCAGGGTCAGGAAGGGTCAACACTGGAGCTGTAGTCAACCTTTCCTTCAACTCCTGAAAGCACTGCTCGCACTCATGGGTCCAAACAAACGGAACCCCCTTCCGGGTGAGTCGAGTCAAAGGCATCACTATCTGGGAGAATCCCTGAATAAACCTCCGGTAGTATCCGGCCAAGCCAAGGAAACTCCGAACCTCAGATACATCCTTAGGTCTCTCCCAAGACATCACTGCCTCTATCTTGCTAGGGTCCACTGACACCCCAGCTGTTGAGATCACATGGCCAAGGAACTTCACTTCAGATAACCAGAACTCACACTTGCTCATCTTGGCATATAACTGATCATTCCTCAAGGTCTGAAGAACAGTCTTAAGATGCTCAGCATGCTCCCTTTCCGTTCGGGAATAGATTAGAATGTCGTCTATAAATACCACCACAAACTGATCCAAGAAAGGCCTGAACACCCTGTTCATATAGTCCATGAACACTGTCGGGGCATTCGTCAGACCAAAGGGGATGACCTGATACTCAAAGTGACCATACCTAGACCGAAAGGTTGTCTTTGGTATGTCAGCAGGCTTGATCCGAATCTGATGATATCCGGACCTCAGGTCAATCTTAGAAAACACCGTGGCTCCCCTCAACTGGTCTAGCAGATCATCTATACGAGGCAAAGGATACTTATTCTTGATAGTAACCTTATTCAACTGTCTGTAATCAACACAGAGCCTCATACTACCATCCTTCTTCTTCACGAAGATCACCGGTGCTCCCCACGGGGAGACACTCGGTCTGATGAACTGCTTAGACAATAGGTCCTCCAACTGCACCTTCAGCTCCCTCAACTCCAAAGGAGCCATGCGGTAAGGTGCCACAGATATCGGTCCCACACCAGGAACCAGATCAATGGAGAACTCGATCTCTCTCTCAGGTGGTAGCTGAGTGATCTCCTCAGGGAACACGTCTGGAAACTCACTAACCACCGGGATCTGCGACAGATCAACACCTGGCTTATCTTCCATCACACATGAGAAGATGTAGCCCTGAGCTCCTTCCCTGAGTGACTTATGTACTTGCAAGACCGAAAGGAAAGAGGTGGAACTTGAGCCAGCTCTGTCAGAAGGTACAACAACCCTCTTCTGACAACAATCCAACATCACGCCATACTTGGCCAACCAATCCATACCCAGAATAATCTCAAGGGTAGGCATAGCTAAGCAGTACAAATCAATCATGTACTCTTTGCCCTCAAGCTGGAACCGCACGTCCTTACAACACATGTTCACCCAACATCTCTCATTGGATGCGGTGATAACCTCCATCGGAGGAGCAAAACAGGACATAGGCAATTTAAGCCTATCAGCAAGCACATCCTGAATGAATGAATGCGTAGCTCCAGAGTCAAACAAAACTTTCACATTACAAGCATTGATTAGAACCGTACCTCTGATCAAGTCTGGTGCTCTGACTGCTTCTCTAGCCTCAACAGTATACACCCGACCCGCCGTGGTTGCTGGCATCTCCACTGCAGCAACTGATGCACGACCTCCTGTCTGCATGCACTCCCTGGAGATATGGCCTGGCTGGCCACACCTGTAGCATATGATCTGTCCTGAGGAACATGTCCCCCAGTGCTCTCTCCCACATCCAGGGCACTTCGGGGCTGGCTTTCCCCGAAATGAGTCGCTCCGGCTAGCATATCTCTTGAATCTATTAGAAGAGGTAGAGACTCTCAAATCCTTGCCCTTACCCTTTCCGGGTGGGCCAGAACCACTGGTCTTCTTCCCCTCCTGTCTGTCTAAGGGAGAAGACTGACTGCCTCTATGCCTGCGAAGCATGTCCTCGACCTGGCGACACTGCCTTACTAAAGTCGCCATATCATGGGATCCACTTCCCACAACTCGCTCCTCAATGCTCTTGCTAAGCCCCCTCTGGAACTTTGCTGCAAGTATATCAGCATCGGGTAAGGATCTCCGGAAATGGGCATACTTGGCCAGCTCATTAAACTTGGCCAGGTACTCATCCACAGTCATGGTCCCCTGAACAAGACCATCAAACTCTACTTGCTTCTGCTCACGAGCATCCCTGGGAAAATAGCGGTCCAAGAAGCAAGCCTCAAACATAGGTCAGGTCACAACCTCTCCACGGCCTGTCAACAGCTGCTGTGTGGTGATCCACCACTCGTGGGCATCACCCCTCAGCATATAGGTCGCATATAACAACCTCTGTGGGTCAGGGCACTCCATCACAGTGAAGATCTGATCCAAATCCTGCAGCCACCTAGCTGCCGCCACAGGGTCATATCCACCAAGAAATATAGGAGGGTCATGCTTTCTGAAAGCAACAAGCATCTTCCCTCTGGCTGCGAGCTCCTCAGCAGCCTCAGCATGGGACATCTGACCTCCTCTAGCATGGCTATCACTAGCCTGGTGACGGCTACCATCACCCTCAGGAGTGGAAGGTACTGGAGATGTCTGGTTACCCCCTCTCAGGGTCCGCATCTCATCCATCATTTCTCGATTGGCCCTCATCAAGGCCTCATTAACCTCTCGGTTTGCAACCATCTCATGCTGCATAGCCTCCTGCATCTGCCTATTTGCAGCCATCTCTTGCTGCATAGCCGCCAAAGCAGCCGTTACTGGATCTGGTTGGGCATTGGTTGCTCCACTGTTGTTTCTTGATCTCGTCATGACACTACACATGTATACCAAATAGTGAGTTGATCAGGCCCACACTAGTATCCACACATGCAATAGTCATGCCAAATGCAAACAACAGTTAAAAGCAACACTCAAAATCCATACATAATGCTTCCATCAAGAAAACCGCTCTGATACCATAAAATGTAACACCCCGTGTATACCCGGCGTATTATCATTATAATTTTATCAGATTAGCGCTTTAATCAAGTTTAATGAAAATCTTTTTAAAATTGTAGCGGAGGCATAAAACCGATAACCATATTTCTTGAACACATTATGTATGGAAAGTCAACCCACAACAAACATCAACAAGACCACGCTTAACCAGATCATACAACCAACCATAGGCAGAAAACATAAATATCTCTCGGATATTTTAAACATAGGAGGGACATCATCAAATTACATAACAAACACATGTACAACAAGTGTCTTCCCTCTACAGGGGTACAAAACATAACACCAGCTGAGCCGAGCTCCAAACTACCCGCTGCTGCCCGAGGCCTAGCAGGTATCGTCTCTACTGGGGCCTCCTGCCCTGAGACTGCTCCTCTCTGCCAGAAGCATCACCTGAAAAACATAATCCCCACACGGGGTGAGATAAACATCTCAGTAAGCTCAGGGTCCTTGGAGGCATCTCCTCCACCCTGGCTCACTCATCATGACACAACATCATGGCATCACAACACTGGGCCATCCCGGCCTCTCATACAAATACAAAGCAAGCAATCCCGGTGCTCTATGTACGGCGGATCTCATCAACGCCAACCTCAGTGTGAAACCGAAATTCACACCCGTGCCATCCCATCGGGTGCTAACCCTTTCCGCATGGACGCACGTATATGGTACCTCCGAGAATAGGCTTCAACCGCGACGGGATACACCTATCTCTTGGTTTTAGGGGATCATCATCACCCCGGGACCGAGTCAACCATGAGCTAACCAAACTAGGAGTTGCGCTCTCTCCTAGGGAGGTCCATATCTATC
>PYAF01002198.1:367653-381086 GCA_007407185.1 Glycine tomentella | reverse complement strand
ATAATTTACATATAAAAAATCAAATATAATCAACTAAAATTAGCAACAATTAATTTGTAAATAAAAATCCTTAAACTTCATGTTTAAAATTTAATGTTTAAAACCAAATCAAATAATAAAAAAAAAAACTATCATCTATCCTACAAATTAACAATTCTATTTTTAAATTACATATCGTCTAATCTAATGTTTCAAACCTAATATCTTCAAACCTAATATCTATATATTAACAACATAATTACAATATAATAAATAACAACTTACATATAATGCTCAACTAATAACAAATAAAAACTATCATTTATCATAAAAAATAACAATTCTATTTTTAAACATATCCTCTAACCTAATGTTTCAACCCTAATGTGTATATGTTAATAACAAAATTACAATATAACCAATAACAAATAAAATGATCAAAAATTATAAAACCTACATATAATGGTCAAATATCGTCACACAAACACTATCATCTATACTAAAACAACAAATCCTCTACCCTAATGTTTCAACCCTAATGTCTGTATGTTAATAACAAAATTACAATATAATCAATAACAAATAAAATGATCAAAAATTATAAAACCTACATATAATGGTCAAATATCGTCACACAAACACTATCATCTATACTAAAACAATAAATCCTCTACCCTAATGTTTCAACCCTAACATCTACATATTAATAAAAATATAACCACAAAATAAATAACAAATAAAATAATATAAATACACAACTTACTTGTAGCAACAAGAACCAAATAATAGATGAACAATGTAGGAAGAAGAAATTAAAGGATGGGTAGAGAGTAAAAAAAACGCAGAAGAAAAAAAGAGGGAGGAAGAATGGAGAGGGAAGAGTGAAAGTAAAAAAATTTGGGAGGGGAGGACCAATGTTTAAATTAGGTTTTATGTGGCATAATTCGCTAGGGACCCCAGCGAATTATGGCCACGTCATAAAGGGGGACGTAACTGCCACGTAATTCGCTATGAGGGGCAGCGAATTATGTGGCATAATTCGCTGACGGGCCTAGCGAATTACGGCCACGTCATAAATGTAGCAGTAACTGCCACGTAATTCGCTAGAGGGGGCAGCGAATTACGTGGCATAATTCACTTGGTGTCATAGCGAATTACGGGGGGCTTGCCACGTGGCCTGCTGTGTCAGTGAACAGACTGACGCTTTGACCACGTAATTCGCTACCCTCCCCAACAAATTACGTGGCCACTATCCTGGCGCCACGTCAGCGCACATAATTTGCTAGAGGTTCCAACGAATTATGCCGCGTGGCAGTTTGGTATATATTTTCTCTCTCGTGGCATTCCGGTAAATAATTTGGAAAAGCGTGGCAGTACGGTTCTTGTCTCTTAGTTCAGTACAACATAATGAATTTGATAATTCAAATCGAACTAATTATTTTATTTTAGATTTTTTGAATTTGTTCATGTCTAACTAAAATCAAACCAATAAAATTTATCGTTGATTGTTTTGTATCAAATTTATAGTTTCTAAAGCTGGTGACATGAGGTTCAAATCCAAATTGATGTATCTCATATTACTATGGACAGGTCGTTTCTAAAATAAATTATTGAGGCGCAAGGCGAATTGAAAAAAAATGAACTTCTAATATATAAATTTTTTGAAATATAAATAATATTAAAACTAAGAGAGAGAAAAAATAGACTCTTAATACACAAATTTTTTGAAATACAAATAATATTAAAACTAAGGAATGGAAAAAATAGGTCTCTAACACACAAAAAATGGATCCCTAATATATAAATTTTTTTAAATATAAATAATATTAAAACTAAGGGATGGAAAAAATGGATCCCTGACACATAAATTTTTGGAAATACAAATAATACTAAAATTAAGGAATGAAAAAATGGACCTTCAATACACAAATTTTTTAGAATACAAATAATATTAAAACTAAAAGATGAAAAAAATAGGTCTTTAACACATAAAATGAACTCTTAAAACAGGTTTTATTTTTATTTTTTATTTTTAAATAAATTTTACTTAAATTATCATGAAAAAATTTTGGACCCTAACTTTGCCTCAGGACCGGCCCTGACTATTGATATTTTTATTAGTATTTTGTACTAATTACTAAATGTTTTAGTAAAGAGTAATGTAATAAGTAACTTTTATTGGCATTTGTGAGTTGCAATTTTGCGAGCCTCAAGATTAATCCCAAATCGTGAGTCTCGCTGCCCCAGCCCTAATCCTAAATCACGAGCCCAAGCCTACGTTAGTCGTCGGACCTTGGAACGTTGTTAACTACCACTCCTCATTCCTCAATGCGTGCTCTGTTTTTTGTTTTAACATTTTTTTTTTCGTTTCAACCTCTATTCAATGACCCTTACTTTTTCTCATCTTGATGATTACAATAGGTCCTCTGAGAATAGAGTTACTTTGCGTATCTGTGTGCTTCACCAATATTGCTTGGATCTACTGTTAAGAAATCATCACGGCTTGATTTGTCGCTTTCTCTTGGTCATACAAAGTAAGAGTTTGTTTCTTTTTAGATATTGTTACTGTCTCGTGAAATTATTTTTCTTTGTTTTGCTTCTTAAATTAGTAAATTATCAATGCATCGAAGTTTCGTCCATAAGAATTTGTGCTTTATCAAGTTTACTTTATTTGTATTTCTTTACTTGAGAAAACTTTTGCATTCAGGCGAAAACAAGTCATGATTAGAGTGTAATAAAAATCTAATAACATCCATGATCTGCTATAGTACACACTGAGTGTATAGATCAATAGTTATGAAATTGTTTTAACTTTATTAATGGACTTAAGTTCAAGTTTTAAATGTAATAACATCTTATATCACATGGACTTAAAAGTTGGATTTGGAACTTGTGAAATCAAAATATAAATTGCAAACTTCATTAGTGGAGTATTTTAGAAACAATCTTTAGTTACCGATTAAAATAAACCTAAGTATTGTCTAATGTGACAAGAATCGGTGAGGCAAACACCAACTATGAAGACAAGGTTTTAGGTCACAACCAAACGAGGAAAAGTTAACTCAAACAATCAAGTTGATTAGCCTAACAAATAAAAGGTTAATGATGGGTTTAGAAAGGGAGTTACGAGAGTGACAAAATCACAATAAAAGTATTTTCAAAGTGAAAATAAGTGGAATGAAGCTAAAAAAACTGAATTAAATGGTGGAAAGAAAAGCAAGGGGAAATCACCTACACAATTTTATAATTTATTTATTTTTATATGAATTTTGACCAAACACATGAAATTTATCGTCTCCTTTCCATTTCACTCTGGTTTAAATCCTTTCCATTTCATCATTGCCAAACAATGCATTAGTGTAATTGAAGAAGTATTTTGTTAATGTATATGCGCAGTGCGTCTTTTATTCTCACTACCCAAAAAATGGGCTTATTGGAGCTGTACCGGGCCCAAGTGAGTAGAAAAGAAAGGCAAAAGCGAAAATAAGCATCGGTGACCACGCAGAAGAAAGCACACAGAAAACACAAAATGGGAACGGAGGCATACGCTTAGGAATAACGCAGCCAACACAAAAAAAGCGCACGGATCAATGACATGGCAATAAATTTAAATTCCCGCCTAAACCCCTGACCTTCCCCTTGATTTCATTTCGTTTGCAATTGAATTTCAATTTCCCTAGGGGCTTAATATCTCCCCGCATTTGTGCCTAACCTCATTATTATGTCATAGTATATCATTCATTCCCCTTATCTTTCTTTTCTCTCTCCACCCAAACCCTAACTCCCACCCTATTCCGCTTTCTCGGTACGTATTTCCCCTCGATTTTCTTCGTTTTCCAGCGATTTTCTTCGTTTTTCTACGAATTCCCGACGTAAAAACTAACCTGATCGAGTGTGATTGCAGTATCCATCATGAAAGGAGGAAAGTCCAAGACCGAATCTAAGAGAGCCGATGCCAAGTAAGTTTCACGCGTTTCTGATCAACATTGAATTGTTTATGTCTCTCACGATTCGATGCTTCGTACGGTGAAATAATCGAAAAAGCTAGGGTTCAGGAAACTCCAGATCCAGGATCTCTATTTCGTACGCAATTAATTCAGATTTGTGCGGTCTACTATTTCGTGGTTTTTGATTCTATTTATTTTTCTACGAATCTCAGACTTGCTGTGAATAAGAAGGGCGCCGCCACCAAGGCTAGGAAACCGGCCGGCAAGGGGAAGGCAGCGAAAGATCCTAACAAGCCAAAGAGGCCTCCAAGTGCTTTCTTCGTTTTCATGTAATTATTATATCTTGTTATCTCTATGATTCATTTGATTTTCGATGCGCTCTCTTATCTTTCCACCGAGTAATTTTATCGCCAACATTTATCCTTGTCCAATTGTAAAGCACGGGTTCTTTACCTGTTGTTGTTTGTTTATATGTTTACCTTGATTGCTTTATTGTTAGAATTATGTTTATTGAGTATGCTTGGTGAAACTTGATATTACTACAAGGCCCGTTGTTTTATGATTGTATTCTGGTTGTTTTCTGAAATTTGTTTGTACACCTTAGTTGTTTTATTGTTAAAAATATTACATGAAGATGAAAAATTATGTATATGGAGTATGCATCCTTGTTATGTTGGCGTGTTGTTTTATATTTGTATTGCGTTTGTTTTCTGAAATTTGTGTTGTAATTAAAGGGAGGAGTTCAGGAAGGTATTCAACAAGGAACATCCCGACAACAAAGCAGTGTCTGCTGTAAGTGCATCTGTGGTTAATGTGTGGTGATGATATCATATAAATGGATCTCTCATTTACATGAATTTAACTGAACATTTCAGGTTGGCAAAGCTGCTGGAGCCAAATGGAAGACGATGTCTGATGCTGTATGTAGTTCAATGTTTTTTGTTTATAAAGAGCGTTGAGTTTTAGCATTTGTTATTCAAATTTTATGAATTGTTTAGGAAAAAGCACCTTATGTGGCAAAGTCTGAGAAAAGGAAAGTGGAGTACGAGAAGAACATGAGAGCCTATAACAAGAAACAGGTTGGTTCATCTTTGGTGATGTGTTCTTGTTTATAGGAAGGAATCTGTAATGAATCGTTCTCATAGACTTTTATTTATGTTGTCAGGCGGAAGGTCCTACTGGTGGGGATGAAGAAGAATCTGAGAAGTCTGTATCTGAGGTGAATGATGAGGATGATGATGAGGAAGGCAGTGGCGAGGTTTTTTTTAATACATTTTTCATCATTGTCTTGTGGGTTTTTGATCATTTTTGCAGTTCTCTTATTTTGTTCTGTTTATTTCATGCAGGAGGAGGATGACGATTAGAGAATGGACTGATGATAATAGCATTTACGTAGGTTCTGATGATTTTGATCATCTGTTGTAGGTGGTCTGGTCATTTCCTGATAAACATATTTCTCTTTCCAAAAAATGTTTCCCTGCTCCCTCCGTAAATTATCTTTACAAAACGTGAATAGTTTAAAGAAGGGAGTTCTCTTTATTTGTATTTCTAAATCCAACTGTTTAGTTAAGGGGTGTTTATCTCTTGTAGAGCTTTTAGTTTGGTTTAGAGTTTTGTTGTTGAAATCTGTTAAGTTTGTATCAATATAATTGACTTATCATCCCCTTTCTGCTGTATATATGCGATTTATGTTTTTTAGTTCCTGATTTATGGTGTCACTTTTTGACCCGTGTTATACTCTGCGGATGCCATGTCTGTTGATCGTATCTGTTTGTCCATGTTTTTTGGGGTTGTCATGATCTGCTGTCTTGACATTGTGTGCTACTGGTTTTTTCAAAAATCGGAATGTCTCCTTAATTTGAAATTATAAATGCTTTAAATGCAGCTCTGATCGGACGATTCAAAACACGGAAGCCTGAATTTTATAATTAAATTCATTTAGTCCGGATTCTCTTTAATATATGCTGTTGAGGTTCGTGATTCTGATTGGTTCGGTGCTGTCTCTATGAATTGCTTGTTCAAATTTGGCTTTTCTAATGTGGCGAGCTTGATTTTGTAGGATGATTGAGGTATATTGGTAACATTTTCGGAAACACTCTTTAGTTGTTAAATTTAAACCTAAATGTTAGTCCTACAAATTTGGGATTTTTTGGTTTTGTTTTTTTAATTAGTCTATTTTTTTTTTAAAATGTTTATTCAAGAACAATTTCCACCTCCAATTTTTTTAAGAATTAATTATAAACACGTTCTCGAACAAACGTTTTTGAAAATTCTCTTGAAATCTATTAATTATTTGACTACTTTTAAATTTTTATTTCAAGAGAATTTTTAGAATGGTATGTTGGTTATAACGTGTTTTTAAGATTGATTTTGATGGTATTCAAATAAAATTTAAGTTATTTGATGGTATATGATCATTTAGTTTAATCAGAATGTTGTAATGATTTCTATGCTTTCATTATGTGGTTATTAGTGTCTTTTTCATTTTTAATTGTTTATTACATGATGTTCGAATCAACGGTTATTTAGCGTGTTGGTTACTTGTTACATTATTAGTTGAGTACATGGAAATTAAATTATGGAATTTGCTTTATTAATTTAGTTTAGTCAAAACTCCCTAATAAGTGAGTTTGAACTTTTGGAATTCGCACAAGTTAAGGTATTGAATAATAATTTGTGTCTGAATACTTTATTCATTGTGGTTTGTTATTTGTCTGATGTTTTTTCATTTAAGAAGTGTGATATTATAGCGTTTTTTATCTCACTGTAATTAAAAAAATATAATTTAAATTCAAGTCATCTAAACAATTCAATGCCACTATTCCTCCTTTGTGGTTCGTTACATACCCTTTTCTTTATCGTTGTTATCGTTGTACAATTCAAATTAATATTCTGCCGGATCATTGTAATAGTTTTAGAGATGGAATTGTAGATTATGATAGTTAAATATTTGGTTGTTTTAGTTTCTTTTTTATTGGTCGGTGTTGTTTATATGAAATTTCTTCGATTTGTTATTTCATTCTACTATGGTGTATTTCCACCAATGCAGTATCATGGAATTGTTGATCGTTTTTTCAGGCATGGCTAACAAGTGACCGGTTTCGACGTCAGAGAGGTTTTTGTCGCTTATTATCCCCTAGCATGTTCTAAACTTTTTTTTTTTTTTTTTAAAGTGTAGTTGTCAAAATGGTTTTAAATGTTTATGTACAATTTCTTCTGTATATTGTTTTTTAATATATAATTTCTTCTGTACAATTTCTTAAAATGAGAAAGAAGAGTTCAATAAGCATTTGATCCAAGTGGAATGACAATGTGTCAATTATAAACTCACAATCTTATATTTAGATTTTATTTAAGTATTTTAAATCTATTTTAATTATAATAAACGTGTTTGGACAGATTTAAATAAGATTAGAATTTCATTTCTTTTGTGAGTTTAATATTTGAAAAAGAAACATAATCTAATGACGAGAAATGATGGTAAGAACTCCAAAGGTTGCTCGAAGGGTAGAAAGAAAAATAAAACTAGTGTGGATAAAATAAATTGTCATGATATAAATAAGATAAATCGTAAATCTAATAATTATTAAAATTAGTTCACAACGAACTAGGCATGGCAACAGGGCGAGTCGGGGACGATTTTTACTTATACCGCCCCCGCCCCTGAAAACTGACGGGGCTAAAAAAATTGTCCCTGCTCCCGCCCCCAACGGGGGTCGGTTTTCCCCGCCCTTGAACACTTAAAAATTTTCTATTAAAAAATTAATTTTAAACAACAATTATAACATAAAATTTAATCGTGCTAAGTCTCAAATGTATGTAATTACAATAAATTTCAACATTAAATGTTTATTGCTGAAAAATAAAATTAGTTATATTCCTAATTCTTGAATAAAATTAAGCCTTTATCCTAAGGTATTTCACATATATAAAAATATTTTTGTAAATAATTAAATATAGCATAGCGGGGGCGGAGCGGTTATCAGCATTATCAAAACCGCCCCCGCCCTCGACTTCAACAGGCGGGAAAAAACCGAATCCAAACCCAAAATCAATCAACTCGGATTTTCTCCATTAACATCGGGATGGATTCGGATAGATGTCCACGGGTACGGATCAAGTTATCATGCCTACAACGAACCACTTAAAAACCTGATCCACCTAGTTTTGGCCGGTAGGTAAGAGATGCTCATATTCAATTATCCATAGCAATGATAACATTATCGTATCTGCAGCAGTGTTTATTAAAGACAACAATCCACTCTTTCTATGACCAATAGTATGTGGCATATCTGCCCTTGTTTCAGGCCGTAGTTAATCATTATGCACATGAAGAGAAATGATCTACCTAGCTTGATTGAATTTCCATTATATCATACACAATACGTATAGTAGTCTATAGCTCTATGAAAGTTTATGTACTAAAAAATTTATTTATTTACCATCTGCATTTCTTTTTAAGTGTCATTTAAAGGTTTTTTTACAATAATCAATAAATAAAATAAAATCCATTGATTCTCATAAAATAGTTATTAATTTTTTTTTTACCTTTTTCTATTTATACTCTACAATAAATATATATCAATTGTTATTTTTGTTACCTTCACGGTAAATGTGTAAATTAATTAAAAATTAAATAAAAAAATATATTATTTTGAACTTTGAAAATGGTGAATAAATAAGAATAATAATTTAAAAAAATGGCCACTGAAAAAAAGAATAAAGAGAGTATTTATTAATGTTTAATGTTGTCATTGTATTTTGACACCTAAAAATTTCATTTTAAAATGTTTTTTTTCATCTTCTCTTCTATTGATAGTTCTTTTTATTTTTATTTTTAAGAGAAATGAATGTTACTCTTCTTGACATGCTCTTTTTAACACTCTTTTACTAATTTATTGAAACTTATTAAAAATAATTAATTATAACCAGAATATTAAATGAGAAGTGACATCCACGAAAAGAAATTAATGGAATATATAAAGTGAAAGTTATAAAAAATATTAAATAAATCAATATTTAGTCCATAAAAAAACAGTTTTTAATTCATGTATTAATATAAAAATAAAAATTTCTATAAATATAAAATAATTAAAGACAAAAACTTAAAAATATAATAAATTTATTTATCATAACCAGATAATCCAAGCAGCATCACCCAATAAGCGTATCGAAATAAAAAAAAATGGGACAGAAGAAAAAAAAATAGATTTAGCTATAGTTTGCTTGTGTTGAAATAGAAAACAATCGAGAGAAAATTTTCAAAACTTTGTGACTCTAAGACTACTTTAATTCAAATATTTATTTTCAATTCCTTTATCATGTCTTTCATTCTACATAACCAAACCATAGCTTGGTGCAATTTATAGAAAAGCCGAACTTGCCAATTTGGTTTGCTTCTTGAAGCACATGTGAAAACTTGCAGGAGCTGAGTTTACCTTTCATGGCGCGGATATCCTCCACCAAGGCAAAGTAAGGGAGTCCGATTCCACCTCCAAAAGAATTGCTCAACTACTGGCTTAATAAAGCATTAAGTCACTCACAATATAATCATAAATCATAATTACTACGACGAAATAACCTAAAGTCAAAATAGTCTAATGAGTAATACTCATAAACTATGCTCTCTAGAACACGTTCAGAAATTGTTATCTGGAATACCAATTTCCCGCAAATAGAGACTTCGAATGTTTGGTTAGAGTTTACGCTAAGTTTTTTAAGAAAACCAAATACACAAGATACATAAGAAACAGAGTTCCAAAACCAGGGGATGCAATTTAAAGAATTAACAACAGTGTAATTCCCACCAACTTGTCATTCTCAACAAACACAAATGATGCAGCAAGATCAAGATAGTTGCTTGATAAACAAATTTCATATATAACCAATTCTAGCTTGTTTACGTTACTACACTTTAGCCACCCATTATTCATACTTCAAATACTGAACAACTAACAGAAAGTAACGGTTAAACAGCACTACCTGCAATCGAACACCCACATGTGGAATACAGCAGTGAATTAAGGTATCTTTTAATTCATTTTGGCCTGTAACTCAGCTAAGTGGCATCCCTGATCATGACAAAACCAGAAAGTTCAAACAGTGAGGACAGCAAATACGTTACATATAGCAGTGTTGCGCGTCTGAATACTCGTTGAGAAATCTTTTAATTCTTATTTCGTTGAGAAATTTGACACAGATTGGATTAGATGTTTAAAAAAAAAATATTTATAAGTTTTTCATATATTTTAAAACGATTTTATATGCATTTTTTTCGAAATCCCAAGCTGTACAAAGAATTATTTGTAATATTTAATTAAATTGCTGTATTTTTTAAGTTGCTTTCTGCATTTTTTTGGAAATATTTTTTAATCTTTTGAATTGCTGATTCCGGAAGCCAAAAAGAATCCAGAATATAATTTTACATTTTAGATTAATATTTTTTCAGAAGGTAAAAAGGAGTGCAGGAAGCAATCGGAAAGTGTAGAAATCAATAGCCTTTTAAATGAAGTGTGAGATTCTATTGAAGGAAAAACTGACCCGTGATCCAGGCCGTTTATTTTTGAAGCCTATTAATATAAATTACACCTCAAACTCAAACCAACGGTCACTGCTACATTGAAATTTCCTTCTATTCTTCTCTCACAAGTCACAAGCAGAGGCAGAGCTATACTTTCTTGCAAACCAGAAAGGCTTGCCGTTTCTGCACATTTTTTGACGGCGTTTTATCTATCTTCCGTAACCAAAATGAAGATCAACGAAGCCTGCCACCTTTTCATGCCGCGGGTTATTAAGCACTGCACATTTTGACTAGCTCACACAATTGAACATGAAGTTGCAAGTTTTTTCTCTCCTAATTCCGTATTCTCTTGCACCTCATATATGATTTAGCATTTTTTTGATAGTATAGTTTTTCTAAAAGATGAGAAAACATCTAACAAATTAGTTAATGAAACTAATTTTAGCTCTTATAAAAAATCTCTCTCTCTTTTTTTTTTTTTTTTAGAAGTACCAAACTTACCTAATAGGCCCTAAAGGTGAAAGCTAACTGGCCACCCTTATTTTGTGACTACTTAAACTGGCTGGTGATTTTTGGGGAAAAAATTGAAACAAATTCTTCTGATATACTTTTCTTGCTTCTTCGCTGTTTTTGCCTTTTGCTGGTGACAGATTGTTGTTGAGAAGATAACTGGATTCGGAATGTCTCTATCACAAGATTTTCTTGCTGAAGCCAAAAGAAAATTTCATCTGCAGATTTGTTCAAGAGTGGAAAGCAAAGAAGCCTTGGCTTCCACAAGAACGAGTAGATTATGAGGTACTTGGTTTGACTTGATTTCAATTGCTTTCAATCTATTAAAGCTGATGTGTTACCTTCAAAAATTCATTCTTTTTTTGGTTCCTAACTTGCAAGGTTATAAAAAGTTCTGAAAAATTAAAGAATTGGTTGGATGAGAAAGAAGCAGAGCAAAAGAAGCAAGTTCTTGTCATAGTAATTTAGTTGTTATTGAAGCTTCAATTTGTTTTTTACCTTGTCATTTCATAAACATTTACCCCTATTTTTCTCCTTAATGTTATTGCTGAATATTCCGTTAAATGTTTGACCCAAATCTCTAGGTGCTAAAAAAGAGAATATTGACTTGGGCCCGAGAGGCTGACCCTGGCCCACTTGGAGTTTAGGGTGGTGAATCCCTAAACCTACTTTTCCTCTCTATAAATATAATATTTATAGATGGAGGTAGTAGACTAGACGTGTGAGTGCAGGACGTAGCAGTGGTGAGGAAGAGAGAGGATTCTCAGTATGTCTCTAGTGTTAGGCTATCAAGAGTGTCTCCGAAAGGTTGAGAGCTTCTCGTTGAGTGTCCACCGTTGTTGAGTGACTTCGGTGAGAGACCATTGAGTATTTGTAACCATTATTATTGAAAATAGTAAATTGTTCTGGACTTGGTCTCGTGGATTTTCCTCTTTGAGTTTTTCTTCCATGTAAAACTATTTTGATGTTGCTCTAAGTCGAGAAGGAGTTTGTGGTACCGATTTAACCACAACAGTTATGAATCTAATAAGTTATCTTTGGTAATGGTTTCCTTTCACCTGCTACTTTTAGCTTGTATGACACAAAATATGATCAATGGCAATGGGTTACATAATGAAATAGTCTAGATTAAATTAAGGTTATTTGTGTCATATGAAAACAAGATGTGTATGTAACGCTCAGCGTATTGTGGGGTGTATGCAATGGAACTGCAAATATTTTTCTCTCAACATGAAGTTACAATGGTTCTGCTGTGCTCCACGCTGTGGCTTGTCCTCCTCTCAGTGTTTTATTTCGTGTGCATTCTTATTTTTCCTCCCATTCCTCTATAACTTGCAGCAAATACAACACCCAACAACCAAATACCATGGAAGTTAAGTAGATTTAATATGAAAATTTGATAACTTGACATGGCTTGCAAGGAATCAAAGATGATGTGAGTGACTGGGCGACTCCAGTGGACAAGGAACATAAGAGGTAAGAAATTTCTACAATCTCGTTCAGTGGCCAGTGTAGTCCTTGGATTTTTACCTTCCAATAATTAATATTACTCATAAAAACAAAATCAAAATTGCCCTTCCCCTTTCTGAATGGATAAATAGATGAGATTTTGAAGAATGGACGTTTATTTTTCTCTTCATCAATGACTAAAGGAGATATTTAGAGATCCTTTTAAAATTAAAATAATATGAGAATAAAATAATCATTTATTCTTTTTCTTTTTATTTTCTAATAAACAATATAATAAAATTTTTGTTCCATTTCAAGTCGTGTATTTCTATGAATCCAAACATAACCCTAATTTATAGTTGGATAGAATATGGAGAATGGGTGGGAAACTTTGTCGGGCGATGCTGTAAGCGTACGCGTGGGGGAAGCGTTAATTACGGCCGGGCTGGCTTGTCTTCTTACCCTAAACACAAATAATCCAATTCATTCCGAACGATAACCAGAAGACAAACCTGCAATTATTTATTTATTTATTGATTTATTTATTTTTATTAATTTATTATTGTGTTCGTGATTTTTCCTACAAACTTTCAAAAATTAATTAATTAATAAAATAGTTAGCTTATTTGAGTAAGTGTACGCTAAATATTATTGAGATAATTTCAATATATTTATAGTTTCTTTTAGATTTAATATACGAGTAAATTTCTAAATCGACCGTTTTAAAAGAAATTAATAAAAAGTAATGACTGTTCTTGCTACACATGTTAGATTGTTTTTTTCAAAAAAAGAAGTAAACCAAAATAGATTTACAATACTTAATATTGTGCTTCTATTTTTATTTAATTAATGTTTCAATGAAATTTGGCAGTATTTTTTAAATTAACGTATCTCTATATTTTGAAAAAAACATAAAAATAATTCGTTTAATATTCAAAATTCCACTATGGTTATTGTTATAAATAAAATTAATAGTGTAAAGAATGTAATATTTTAATTTTAAGAAATTAATTCAATATCAAAAGCTA
>PYAF01002198.1:346585-367553 GCA_007407185.1 Glycine tomentella | reverse complement strand
AAAGAATGTAATATTTTAATTTTAAGAAATTAATTCAATATCAAAAGCTAGTAAAAGGAAGGTGGTCATATGTTACTTTTTTTTATTTATAAAGCTTTACTGAATTAAATATTTATAGATGGAATTTATTTCCCTCAAAATAAAATGATACTTAAAGTAAATTTCACGACTATTTTTAAATGAAACTACCTCACAACCGACAAACTTAATCATCTTGGTATCTTGAGTGAATTCATTATTCCCTTACTTTTTAACCAAATCCATGTCCTTAGGTATGAATGATACATTTGTAAAAAAAAAAAAAAAAGGTTAATGAATAGTGATATACTCATATTTTTTTTTTTTTTCAACACTGTCTTGAGATGGAGTTTATTATCTCCCATATTATATATAAGAAATAATTATTTAATTCATCAAAATTAATAAAGATAATTAAATAAAATAGTTTGTCATAAGTTTTAATTTAATTTCAAGATTATACATGATAATAAGTAATATAAGATATAACTATTTTAAAAGATAATTTTCAGTCAATAAATGTATCTTGTTTTATTAATAACTCAATAAATACATCCATACTCATTAAAAAAAGAGAATAATAACTAAGGAAAAACAAATTTTAACAATAAAATAATTCTATATTTTTTATAGTTCGGTCAGAAAAGATATGTATTTTATTTCTTATATATTGTAACGTATATAAGACCGGAGGAAGTATATAAGTCTCACTAAAATGTGAGTTTCAAATTTTGTTTAAAATGATATTCTCAAAATGGTCAAAGTCACGTAAATTTCTAAAATTCTTTTATAGAAGAAATAAGCTAAGTTAAAAAAAAAAGTGGGGAGGGAGGCTAAGTTGCGAGATTTGCGGAATAATGCCTAATCGCGCAGCAAACTACGGTCCTTTAAGCTTTGACTTGAGGTCTGAGGATGCTGTCTGTTTGTCTCTGCAAAATGCAAATCCAAATTCAATTCTTGCTGCCAAAGCCAAAACAAAACTGAGTGAGTCATTTCTTTGTTTAGGAGTTTGGTTCTGCAAAAAGCAAAAAAGGAGGAAAAAGAAGAATAAATGGAAGCAGAGACCTCAAACGGTGGTATTGGAGGCCTTTACGTCAAAGTTATGACCGACGACCAAATGGAACTGCTCAGGCAACAGATTTCTGTCTACGCCACCATCTGTGAACAGCTCGTTGAGATGCACAAGGCCGTAACTACCCAACAGGACCTCGCAGGTTTCCATTGCTTCTTAACCCAACACCATTATAGTACATATTTTTATTGCTTCACACCTCAGGGTTATTATTACAATAAACATAATTCATTTTATGATTGAACGGAACAAATTAACAACATATACTTTTCCATATTCAAAATAGCATTACATGACAGTAGAGATTATCTAATCTGTTATAATTTCGAGAAACTGGATCACCATGTGATCGTAATTCCGATCAATTTTCGTTTGATACATAATTGAGTTTCTTTTTTTAAAATTTATGAGAAAAAGTTATTTAGACTTGATTATGTGTCACATGAAACCAACAAGTTTTAACCTTGCTAAGTTTACTTGGTAGATGAGTGAGTTCCTCAAGTATGGTGATAGAGGATCCATTCCTTGCATATGAAAAAAACTTTGTTGAGAGAAGCAAAATCCATTTCAGTGAATTTTGTGTCTCGAGTGTTAGCCTCGTTACTTTCATCTACGGGGATACTTGCTTCTAGAAAAAAAACATTGTGTGTCACATGAAGATTGACCGATACCATAATGGTCCAGGACCATGTATAATTTTTTCATGTCATAAGGTTATCCGGAAGTTTCTTAAACGTATAAGTTCGTTCAGATTTGGATATGTAGGTTGAATTAATGGGATTTCTTGTTCAATTTGACGGTGGGGAAACAACGTGGGTGTTTTATTTGTTGTTGTATTTTGTGTCAGGGCTGAGGCTGGGTAATTTGTATTGTGATCCGTTAATGGCATTCTCTGGACACAAGATAACTGCGAGGCAGCGCTGGACTCCAACGCCTCTGCAGCTTCAAATACTTGAGCGTATTTTTGATGAGGGAAATGGCACTCCGAGCAAGCAGAAGATCAAGGACATAACCATTGAGCTGGGCCAGCATGGCCAAATATCAGAGACAAATGTTTATAACTGGTTCCAGAACAGAAGAGCTCGTTCAAAGCGGAAGCAACTCACTCCCGCACCCAATGTTGTGGAGCCAGAAGTGGAGACAGAAGTTGAGTCTCCAAGAGAGAAAAAGACTCGTGCAGAAGGCTTCCAGGTTCAACCCTACGAGAATTCATCACCTCATAGGATTAAGGATATGTACATCCAGAGTCCTGACATAGGTATTAATCTTTCTGTTAGATTTTGTTTGGATAAACTTCTCAATGAATAGTTATAGATAAGGAACTAAAAAGGTAATTAAAAATCACTTGTGCATAATTAAAACCAACTGATGAGAGAGCTTCCGTAAATTAAAAATCACTTATGCATAATTAAAACAACTTTTGGATAAATTAATGAGAGCTTCTGTAAATTAATTTATGGATAAGTTAATTTTAACTTATGGAAGATATTCAATATAAATTCTATTGGTTTGTTTGTCCAGGATTTGACCAATTGATGGGTAAAATAGAAGTTGCAAGCTGCTACAGTTCTTATTTTCTTTGAGAAATCTGTGGAATGGATGGGTTGAAGACTTAAATTCTTGATTGCAGCTTGGTGGACTCAAGTTTGTTGATGATACTGTTAGATGTATGGGCTTTTCGTCCAATATATTGATGAACCACACATGATGTGGTATAACTATATATTGTATAAATTGTTTTGCTTAGGTGCTTTTGCAGTGCTAACTGTTGACAACCGTTACTGTGTGACATGTTACAATTTTACAAGTTAAAACATGATTGCTTCTCCTAGTTACTGCGAGATCTGACTTATTAGAGCTTACGTGTGTATTAGTAGTTAGTACTTCCGTGATCAGTATATTGTCAGTTATGTTGTTATGTAAATCTGCTGAACCTCCTTTTGGGTGTCTCAGCTAGAAAAGACTTTATCTTGTACTCTTACAAACCAGTAACCACTCATACAAATAACCCTTGAATAATTAGGCTAACAATTTCAAGTCCATAAGTACTAAGTTTACTCACATCAAACTATTACCTTCATAGCAACCTGCTTCCTATCACTTTTAACAACTTTTTTTTTGTTCTGATGCCTTCAACAATTATCTCCACTCGCTGTATTGCCACTTGTCTCCAGAATTTCTGGTCATCACGTATTCACTAGTCTCCTTTTGCATTCTAGATATTTGATAGCATTAGTTATTGCTTTTATGGTACTATAATCCTGCATCCAAATCTGATAGTAATGAAGCCTAAATGCTTGTACATTTAGCTAAACAATTTAAGAAACATCTCCCTACTTGAAGGGATCTGATAAACAGAAACAAGACTTCAGTTTGTAGCAAATTATTCCAGAAGAATAGAAAAGAAAGCACCTTCCTAAAACTAGCTGTAGAATGTACAGAAAAAAGGTTAAACCGTTCATCCAAAAGTTCTGCATATCGACATGAGATTGAATCTTAAGAGGGATAATTTAAGGCTTTAAGCATTTAGTTCAATCAGGGACTGTCAACTACTCAGCTCCAATCCACTTAAAATCGCTGCGAGAATGCTTTCTTCCCTGGAATTTTATTAAGAATGCAATTTGTTTTATGCCAGAGCCACTAACTGGGAACATTTCTATAATGATGCTGAAGTGAACACATTATCACATATCTTCTAAGAGTATCTTGGTGATTTCGTTTATCCTTAGTAGGCGCATTTTTGACATTTCTCGAGTCTAGTTTAAAGCTAAGCAAATATATATATATATATATATATATATATTTAGTTATCATAATTATAATTTTATGTTTTAAATATATTTGTTTTTATTGATTTTTATTTTTATAAAATTAAAAAAAAATGTTCTCGTCACTGCTTGATGATGACGATCAAGTATTTTGAAGTAACTGGAGATAATTAGATATATGCTATGATACTGATAAGTGATAATTCATACCGAATAGCTCGCTGTTGTGAGTTATATTTATTGATGATATAACTTTTTTTTGCACGTTATTATTTCTTCATTTTCCGCTTTATGATATTTCATCCTATTGCATCGTTTTCTTCATTCGTTTGCCGAGAGCCACCGACATCCCACTTGGCTCTGTCTCTAAGGACCAAAAATATGTTTGATAGACAAGGGGATATTAACATTCGTGATTCGTCCGAGGATAACCATACATGTATTTTGTACAGAATATATGCACAACAACTTCTTCATTTGTCATATTTACGTGAACAAATGGTTACAAATTTAACAAAGGGTACTCATTCATGGCATCTTATAATCCTCTCAAATATGTTCTTCCTAACAAGTATTACAGCTAATATATAGCTCGATTTACCGCATCTAGCTGTTTTGTTTCGTAGGATAACTAATAGAATTGAACGAGGAACTAATTAAGATGAACGATTATTAGTGAGGATTAAATTTTAAACATTGAATCATGATGTAACCATCGAATACGTTTAATAGGATTACTCATTTTAGAAAAAATCATGACACAAAAATAAAAAGGCTTGAAAACAAAAATGAATATTAAAACTTATCAAGGTATTAAGTAACCACTATTCTTTAAAACAGACCATCTTTCTTTTTTAGGGAAAAACTGAAAAGGGTTAGACATACAGAATGTTATCAAAACCAGACAAAAATATTTGTATTCTTTGTAAACATAACTAAATTTAGTTTTAATTTTATTTTTTATTAATTTTGATCTTCATAAATTTAAATTTTTTTATATAAAAAATCACTATTACTTCTCACTACCAAGAAGAAAACAGAATGGTCATTAACGTAATAAATTAGGCGCATAATTTAATATATTACTGCATTATATTAATAAATATATAGAAAGGTGTGATAAAATATTTTTTTATTAAATATTTGTATAAAATTGTATAACATGGATAAGATAAAATATTTTATGAGAAGAAACACCTTATATACAAAAGTGAAATAATCAAATTTAAATCATATAATCAAATATGAACTGTGAAGATTTAATATTTTAAGTTTTAAAACAATTATATAATATTAAATCTTTATCTTTTATATATGATTATAATATTTTGATTTAATTTTTTTATTCTTATTCTCATATAAAATATTTTACTGTAAAATATTAATAAATTAAACTTTTAAAGAGTTAAAATCAAAATTATTTATAAGATTAAGTTGTTATTGTTATTTTTTTATACTTGGGTATTATTACTATTTTTTGGGATGTATTATTAAATATTTCCAGATACACCTAATGTAAATGTAAATGGAATCGGAATGAAATTTGTATTCCTCCGAAGAGGCGCACAGCCTGTGCTGCAGTCGGAGAAGATGCCACATCTCAATCATTTCAACCTCGCCCTCGCCGGAAATAAATAAATAAATAAATAAATAAAACATATTCCATTAACTTTTTCGCTTTCCCTTAATTCTTCCAAATCAGCGGATTCAGACACACAATAATCGAATTCCCTCTTTCTCCGCAATTCATCCTCTCTTCCACGATAGAAAAACAAATCCCTAACTAACCGGCTCGATCCACTTCAATGGCGGGACCCAACATGGATCAGTTCGAAGCGTTTTTCAGGAGAGCAGATTTGGACGGAGATGGCAGAATCAGTGGAGCCGAAGCCGTCTCTTTCTTTCAGGGATCCAATTTGCCCAAACAAGTCCTCGCTCAGGTTTCATTCTAATCTAAACCAAATATTTCATCTTACTGCACTTCCGTATGTGTTTTCTCTTCGAGGCATAGGATTTTCGTGATCGATCGTTATGATTTCGTTATTGTTTGCATAGAATCTCTGATTTAGGTTTTGGTTGATTCTTCATTTCGTTTTTCCTTGGATATGTTAACTCGATCTAGCGTATAATGCTTATTGTTGTTCTCGGTTTGAGTTGTTGCAGGTGTGGGCGTATGCTGATCAGGCCAAAACGGGTTTCCTTGGGCGCGCGGAGTTTTTTAATGCTCTAAGGTTAGTCACTGTGGCTCAGAGTAAGCGAGATTTAACGCCTGATATTGTGAAGGTAGCATTGTATGGTCCTGCTGCTGCTAAAATCCCTGCCCCACAAATTAATCTTGCTGCTGTGCCTCAACCACGCCCGAATTCGATGCCCGGTGCTGGGTCTGTCGGGCAGATGGGTGTTACCGCACCCAATTTGGCTCAAAGTTTTCCCTATAGAGGACAAGGGTTGGCAGGTCCTGGTGCAAACCCGCAATATTATCCTTCGCAGCAGAATCCTGGCATGAGACCTCCTCAATCCATGCCTGCTAGTGGCAGTCTGCGTCCACAACAAGGTGTTGCAGGTCCAGATGTTTCTAGAGGAGTTAACATGGCTGGTCACAATTTCTCAATTCGTGGCGCCATCTCGAATGATTGGAATAACGTAAGGCCTGGTATGGTTGCTACCAGACCTGCTGGACTGACCCCGTCAGCTGTTATGCCGTCGTCAACATCTCCAATCTCACCAATGCCGCAGTCATCTCCAATCTCACCAATGCCCCAGTCAACAACTGTTAACACTAAATCATTAGGTGTATCTGGAAATGGGTTCTCCTCCAATTCAGTTTTGGGCAATGATTTTTTCTCTGCTGCCTCATCGACACCGAAACAAGAACCTGCTGGACTGAGTTATTCTGTCAGCAATGTCTCATCAGCCATTGTTCCTGTTTCCACTGCTCCCCAACCTGCAATTAAGCAAAATTCACTTGACTCATTGCAGAGTGCATATTCTTCAATGCTGCCTGCAAATAGTCAGTTTCAGCGGGCACTATCTGCACCAAACACAAGCCAACACATTTCACCACCAGCTTCTTCTTCTCCACATACACCATCTGGGATGACAGCTGGGCTTGGAAATGCAAATTCTGACAATTCACAGCTTTCTTGGCCAAAAATGAAACCTACTGATGTGCAGAAGTATACAAAGGTGTTTATGGAAGTTGACACCGACCGGGATGGGAAAATCACTGGGGAGCAGGCACGCAGTCTATTTTTAAGCTGGAGATTACCCATAGGTAAAACCTTTTTCTTTCCAACTGACACTTTTTGGCAAAATGTTTATGCATTTTGGTATGTTGATGTGTTAGCTTGTCAATGAAATGTTGCGTACATATTACATTTTTTTTTATCAGCGCATACATATTACATAACTAACAAGAACAATAATCAGCTGAAAATTTTAGGGTTTAGCTTCTTGATTCAGATTTTTTTTTTTGTTTTTTTTTTTTGGGGGGGGGGTCTGCCTTAATGTTGTCAAGGAATGGTTAACTGTGCACCGATACTGGATATTGTTTTTGGTGATGGTAAAATAAGTTTGTGGATTATATTTGAAAAAAAACGGGACTCTCTAGTAGCCCAAGAGGTATTCAATGTCCAACTTTAGTCATGACTAGTAACTAGTGACGGATGTATGATTACTATGGCTGCTCATCAATTCAGCAAACGAAAGAAAAAACTATGGCTGCTCATCAATTCAGCAAAAGAAAGAAAAATCTATGGCTGCTCATCCCATCCCAATTAAGAACAAAGGTGGAGGGTCAGTTCATACTTAAGCATCCAAAGAGAGCATGTCTGCTGAAGCTTCAGTGCTGACATGCTTTGTCTGCAGGGGTTTTATGCATTTTATTGGAATGCACATGTTTTTGTGTCATATCACGTCCTTTTAATTTTACATTATTTTAGTTGCTCTCATCTTGAAAGAAGCTTTGGAATCACATGGTTTTTAATTAAGTGGAAGGAAAAATGAGTATATGGAATGCAAGTTCAGCAAAACACATTTGAGCATGGGCTTGGAGGTGAAAATGGGAGATCATACCATACCACGAGTCACTTGGTTTAGTTATATTGGATCTACCATGCTAGGTGACACAAACAAAGGAAGATTTAATCATAGGATTCAAATTGGGTAGATGAAGTGAAGAAATGTTTTTAGCTATTACTCCTTATGAATGTGAACAGTTCAAGAGCTACGAATAATAATTTTTTTGGTGGGATAATTATGCATACAAGATACACATCTAAGCAAGAAAAAGCCTCTAAGAAATGAATATTCCCACCTTAGTATCCTCCTAAAACTTTATGCAATTACTATCACCCAAATCCAAAGAAACAAGTAGTCAAATCTTTGTAATAAACCTCCCAGGGATTTGCATGAATTGAAATAATCACAGGTTGGCATCCTGCCATTTTTAATCCAAGTCATAGATACTATGAATTACTTGGTTTCATTATGGATCATTTATTAAAGAAAGGAGGAAGGTGACAGAGATATTGATAATTTGAGAAAGGATATGTGGTAGGTTATAGGTATTAGACCTATAAGATCAACCACACATTTATAAATGTGTCTCGTTATGAACCAAGAATCCCAACCAATTCCGAATCCTCATGTTTCACTTTAGGATCACGACAATTAAAAAATATTTCTTAAAGGAAAAGAACAAGAAATACTGATAGCTTGAGTTTCAGCCGAATTCTATGATAGATGACAGTTATTTGATTTAGATCTCAGAAATAAATTTACTTGGCATTTTGAAATCAATGGGGTTATGAACCAGGATAACTATTAATGCCAAAATCCTTCTGTTTTTATCCTACTTGCTGTTATGTGGATTATTTTTTTAAAGGAAAGCGGCAAAAAACACTATTATTTTGAACAGGATTACATTGTAGGTGACATTTATGAGACCTGAGAAACTCCACGTTCAGAAATTTATTTGGTATGAACCAAGAGAATTGACCGATTCCAAATCCCCATATTCATCCTATATGAATCGCTTATTTGTCAACTAATTCATGATGTTCCACTATTTTACATAGAACATCATGTTGGCTGCAATTTTGTCATTGCTGATGGGGTTTCCAGTGTCAGACTGTTCGGAATCTGGATTAGGAAATAGAAGATAGAAAATAAATATTGTATTTCATGACAGCCAGGCTAATAGAAATTAAAAGCTACTAAGAAAAACATGCTACAGATAAGATGATGTTACTAGATATGTTTCTTTACTCTGTTTTATTGACTCTGTTTCTTAGCTAAGTGCTTCACTATTTTGGAAATTTTCTTGTAGAGGTGGACCGATCTTAGGATAATCTTTTCATTATTTCTCTGATAGCAAATACGTAACAAGATCTTTGTGGACTTTGTGCAGATGTCTTAAAGAAGGTGTGGGACTTGTCTGATCAGGATAATGATAGCATGCTTTCTTTGAAGGAGTTTTGCTTTGCTCTTTATTTGATGGAACGTTACAGGGAAGGTCGTCCTCTTCCAGAGTCTCTTCCAAGCAATGTTTTGTTTGACGAGACACTGATGTCAATGACAGGCCAACCAAAAATTGCTTATGGAAATGCATCCTGGGGTATCGGCCAAGGTGTTTTCCCTTATTTACACTTTCTCAAACTTTTCCTTTTCACTTAGTCTTATAGGATATTTCTTGATGATTTTTTTTTTACTTTTATCTGTCTCAAGGTTTTCAGCAGCAACAAGGGATTCCAGGTGCTCGGCCAGTGGCACCAACAGCTGGTCTGAGGCCACCAGTTCATGGAAGTTCTGCCCAAGCTGATGGCACTCAACAGCCCAATCACCAAAAGTCAGGAACACCTGTGTTGGAGGATTCCTTTTTGAATCGTGCAGAAAATGGTGAGCAGAATATATTGAATGCAAAGCCTCATGAGGCAACAACTGCGGAGAAAAAGGTGTTTGCTCTGCCTTCATAGTTTTTGTCCATGTATAAATATATTTGGGAAAGTGAAGGTTATCCATTATGTTATTCGTTTTTTGATGATGCTTTGTTTTTGTAATTAAGGAGGATACTTTATTTATGATTTTCTCCTATCCCTTTGTAATTATCTTCTCTTCATCTTAATATATTTATGATTCTCTCCATTTTTTTTTAAAAAAAGGTACCAATTTTTTAGAAATGGGAAGATTATAAAACTCTTCCTAAAGCCACAGATTCAACTATATCTACTAACAAACGCAAGGAAAAGAGATACCTTTGAAAATATGAAGCACTTCTCTCCCAACCAAATGCACCAACGAATTGTATAAATTGCACCCTCTCATAAAATCACTGTTTCCTTATTTCTGCCATAATCTCTTGAAAGTTTAACTAGAAACTGCTCCAGTAGAAAGGACACAAAATAAATTCACAGTCCCTTAGTGCTTGTTTGATACTTCAAAACTATTGATGGCCTTATGGGGTTCCAAATCACATTTTGATCCAAAAGCAACTGTCTGTCACTTTTTATTGTTGTTTGCCGGGTGGACCCAAGTTAGTTTTTGGTATTAAATATAATTTTGTAAGTACGTTCAAAATGAATTATGTGGCTGGAGTTACTTTTGAACCCAAAATTAATTCCGCATATTCAGTAATATTTTCAACCAGATCTATTTATTTGTAAGTGGTCTTGGTTCTCTTGCACATTTTGAGAAATTATAAATAAAAAATATTTCTCTTTGCTGTTGTAGTTTGAAGAAACTCAGAATGTGATTTTGGATTCAAAAGAGAAGCTCGAGTTATACCGCAACAAAATGCAGGAACTGGTTAGTAATTCATATCTTGTGTTTTTTTAATCTTTGATTGATGTTTATTGCTTAAGGCTTAGCATGGTTGAAATTGATTATTTGTAGGCTTGCTAGGCCACACTGCTGGTGGCTCACTTTAAAGTAAAATTGCATTTGCATTAATGAAGTTATTGCATGCCAAAGAGGTCAAAAATAAATTTATTGATGATCTTTGACCTGTAGTTATTCACATTTTTGGTTTTGCTTGGTTTTTACAGAATAACTTCTAAGCTAAATAGCTCTCGAGTATACTATTATATGCATAATACAAACTAATTAAAAACACAAAGTCAGTGTACCAGAGCTGTGTAATTTAGCTGGAAGGATTGGTTTTCTATGATAAATGCAAATCATCCAACAGTGACTTAATGTTTGGGTTTTATGGTTCTAGTTAGGCCTCAGTTGAAGCCTAGAAATTCTAACTGGAATCTTGCATGCAGTGAAAAGATAGGATGATTTTAAATGGATTAGTGGATAAAGTTAAGGATTTTATTGGGTAAAAGCCAGTATGACTTGCCCCCTCTCAAGAAACGAACCGGAATCATGCATGAAGCAAAAAGAATGATGATTTTAAGTGGATTCAGTTAAGGATTTTCTTGGGATAAAACCAGAATGATTTTTTCAATATTTTTTTAATGTATGCCATGAATTCCTTTCCTGGATGTTTACTTGTATTTCAGGTTCTATATAAAAGCAGATGTGATAATCGACTAAATGAGATTACAGAAAGGGCATCTGCGGATAAGCGTGAGGTATATTCCTTTTTTCTTTTCTTTTCTGAAAACCTGATGCAAATTTAAGATGTGAAAAGAATTAACTATCATTTGGTGGTCTGTTACAGGCAGAATCATTGGGCAAGAAATATGAAGAGAAATACAAACAAGTAGCAGAAATAGTATCAAAATTGACTGTTGAAGAAGCTAAATTTCGTGATATACAGGTAATTAGAAAATCTAAATTACTTGTTAAGGATAGGCTATTTGTAAGAGGTGAAGTTATTGACTATTTAATATGCGCTCTTTTACTGCATTGGTCTTAAGTTATTATGAAGGACCAACCTCTCCCAAATTACGCTGTTAGGCTATAGCTCATGAATGGTTTTAAATCGTTTGCACTCCCCTCCTGCAAGATCCCTTTGGGTTTGAAGTATGCATAACACACAAACACACCTTAAATTGTGCTCAAATTCAACTTTTATTTAGAATGGGGGTGAGAAGGATCTAACTCATGACCACTTGGCCATACAAGCTCTGATACCATGTCCAGGACCAACTCTGTTAAAAGCTTAAATTATAAAGTAAATGCTCATGAATGGTTTTATAAATGGGTTGCATTTACCTTTTAAAAAAGGATCAAATCCCATGCTTGACTTCCTCTACAAGCTCTGCTGGAATATGTGGTGATGCTGTTTCATGCAAATTAAGCATAATTCTGTTTTTTTTTTTTAATTATTTTATGACTTATATTGAAAATTTGAAATTTGGGTGTTGAGTTCAATTCCCTCATTGCTTCGTGTTTGGGATAAAAGACCAATTTTTGGTTCTGCATTGATGTCACGGTTGTGGGTGAATTGCTGTTTCATACATGTAATGTAATGTTTGAGATTTGAGCTTCGAAGTTGTTGTTAATCTTTTCATTTTATTTTTCATTCTCATTTCTTCAAAATTTGTTGTTATAGCTACGACAATTAGAATTTCTGTCTTGTCTTCCAATTAGGGAATCCCCTCTCTCTCACCTCCTTCATATTGGGGCTGCTTGCACTCAACTTACAGTGAATGTGTGAATGTGAATTGGTAAGCTTTGGGACAGGTTAGGAGACCTTGAGGGCAGGGTTGCCACTCCTCCATTCCTGAACACAGTCCTCTGTTACGTATACCTGAGTGGGAAAGGGGGAAAAGGATACTAGGATAGGCACATGACCTGTGTGTTTTAATAATCTAAAGGTTATAATTGATAGTTTGCATTTTTCATTTTAAGAAATTTCTCATTTGAAATGCTCCCTATATATCACTTTTTAATTGTGGAAAATGGCAGAAAGCTAATGGTCTACAATATCATATAGCAGATAGCATTGTGGGTAAATAGTGAAAGTCACACAGCAATTGAAATATATGATATCTATCAATTATATATGTATAACAAATTAAGTTGTATGCACATAAAAATGCATAACAAATGGCATAATATCGACTCAAAAGTTCATTGGCTGGAGACTCGTCAAAAGATGACAAGAGGATGTGAACACATGCTAGCAACCATGACACTCGTAGCAGTGGCAATAGCGGACAGAGTTGTAGTAGTGGATCCAGGAATTCTGCAATGCAACAGCACTAAAGCCTATAGTGGCACTATTGCATTGTGGAATTCCACACACACACACACACATATATGTATATATGTATGTGAGTGAGGATCATGTTATTCCACGAGTAATTCTTAGTAGAGTTACTTCTTCAATAACTCTTTGTATATATTAAATTTCAACAATCTAACCTTTGAATTACAAGTTCTTATTTAATAGATCAAGTCTACAATTTTTTTATCCTTTCTTTGCAACAATAAACCTATATCTTGGGTGGATTATGATTTATGAATGTCTCTAAAGTTGAAACATTTCAAATTTCAATGCATCTTTAACCATTAGTCGGTACTTATTTAGGATAGGAAGGTGGAGTTGCAGCAAGCAATTGTCAAAATGGTACAAGGAGGCAGTGCAGATGGTATCCTTCAGGTGAATTTTATTTGTTGAATAAGTCTTGTGTTCTGGGGAAACCTGTCTAGTACTCTGTTACTGATGTTTTAGCAAATTCCATAGGTCCGTGCTGAACGCATACAGTCAGATCTCGAGGAGTTATTTAAGGCTCTAACTGAACGGTGCAAGAAACATGGGCTAGATGTGAAGTCAAGTACAATGGTTCAGCTTCCTGCTGGTAACTATAATAATCTCATTTTGTCTCATTATGGCTTCTTTCTCAATCACTGATTTCTGTTTTTTGTTAATTCTCAAAGAATCACTCTGCAATATCAAATTATCAATTTTATGATTTGTTTTGACTTTTTTTTTTTTACTCAATATATGTGATTCTTCATATCATATTAATACTTCTGTGGAAGCAGCCTCTTATGATTTAGAAACTTGCATTTTCCTAAAGGATCTTTTATTAAAATCAAGGGCGTTGCGTATTTGTTACAAGTTAATGCACTTTCATCTGTTTCTAACTTTAATGTGGTTGTGTCCGTGTATGTGTATGAACCTAATGAATTATAAGGTTGGCAACCTGGAATTCCAGAGGGAGCAGCTCTTTGGGATGAAGATTGGGATAAATTTGAGGATGAAGGTAGCCATCGTTTTTTCCTTAAAAAAATCATTTTCATGTTTTGCATGAATTAACTTGTGTTATTAATTGTTTTGTTTATTTCTAGGATTTGCTAATGATCTCACTTTTGCAACTTCAAAACCAAAGCCTGCATTTATTGATGGAGAACAAAATTTATCTGATGATAATTCTGTTCATGGTTCACCTGTGAATGCAAATGGGAAGCAAGAAAATTCTGCTAATGGTGATAATACAGTTGAGGATGAATCCTATGCACACAGTGAAGATGACTTGGCAAGAAGCCCCCATAGCCTAGCTGGGAGGAGTACAGTGGATAGTCCTTCTCAAGACTTTTCAAATGCTCATTTTGGAAAAAGTTTTGAAGCAGATTCCGAAACACACAGGTAATTTGGTTTTTTTTTTCCTCCCTTCACTAGGGGTGTGCTTGTGGGAAGGGGGTTGATTTGTCTATTCCCATTTTTTATGTTTCTTAAATGCATGGCTTTCACTGTGAGCATCTAGTAATTGTGATGTCATTAATGGTAACAGAAGTTTTGATGAATCAACCTGGGGTGCATTTGGCAACAACGATGATGTGGACTCAGTGTGGGGTTTTAAAACCAAGACCAAGGTAACTCATGCTATACATAACTTTTAATTTTATTCTGTTCTGGATATCAACCTAATTAGTCTGTTATTTAAGAAATAATTGTTCTTGGGGAAATTTTTTAAAGATTATTTTTATACTGAATTGATGTTTAAAATAGGCAATGGATGACCTTTTTTCCTTATAATTTTTGGAATGGGTTTCTTAGCACATTTACCAAAGAACTGAAGAAGGGATGTCTATTTTCAAAGATGAAGTTGCCTTGATTTTCTGGACAACGTAACATTGCTACAACATAGTGCTTCTGTGGAAAATTAATTGATATAAAGCTACTACCTACTTAAATTTTTGTTTGGTTTTGCAGGACTCTGGCTTCGAGCAGCGAGATTTCTTTAAATCTGATGATTTTGGTATAAACCCAGTTAGAACAGGATCTACACATACAGATGGCCCCTTCCAGACAAAAAGCCCATTTGCTTTTGATGATTCAGTGCCCGCAACTCCAGTTTCCAAATTTGCTTTTGATGATTCAGTGCCTGCAACTCCAGTTTCCAAGTTCGAAAACTCTCCGAGGTACAGTGAGGCAGGGGATCACTTCTTTGACATGTCAAGGTTTGATTCCTTCAGGCACGAAAGTGGATATTCTCCACAACCAGAGAGGCTCACGAGATTTGATTCCATAAGTAGCAGCAAGGATTTTGGCTACAATAATGATAAATTTACAAGGTTTGACTCCATAAGTAGCAGCAAGGATTTTGGCTCCAATCCTGAGACGCTCACAAGGTTTGATTCCATGAGTAGCAGCAACGATTTTGGCTTTGGTCGTCAGGGACATGCAAGGTTTGACTCAATTAGTAGCACCAAGGACTTCGGACACAGTGGTCCATTCTCTTTTGATGACTCTGATCCATTCGGCTCCTCTGGCCCTTTTAAGGTCTCTTCAGAAAATCATTCTCCGAAGAAAGGTTCAGATAACTGGAGTGCATTCTAGCCTGCATTCCAACTCTTCCCGGTTTTTCTTTGTTGTTTCCATTTCCTTGATTATTCATGATAGCCTATTTTTTTTGTGTATAGCTAGAAGAAAAGCTGGACGGTAATATATGCTGTGGCCAACGTATCAGTTTGAAGATAACTTTTTCTATTTTTTTTGGGTAATGTGCGGATTTTTTGTGGAAGATAGATAGATAAAATTAAATGTCTTGATGTGTATTGTATGTACTACGAAGTTTAATGGCAAGTGTATGCAATTTTTTTTCTTCTTTTTCTTGTGTATTACATGTATTGACGTATTTCCCACGTGTCCCAATTGGCACCCAATCACATTGCTCACTTCTAGTTAACTACTTCATTTCCGCAATAAAATTTCTTGGTTGCTGCCCTAAGCATTTGGTGTTGTTAGATACGTTTAGATAGGCTTTCGTATGCTTTTTTTATTGATTGAAATGTATACCCGAGGACTGAATTTGGAGGTTTATTGTATCTTTAACCAAGGAATCAAAATTGATCACATACAAATCTAAAAATAAATTAAACTTGATGTTTATATATTTTAAGATCAACTCTAGTGTAGTTGCTTATATTATTTGGAAATCATTTATCTGTTCTTAAAAGTTAAACAAGTCCCTCCCAAAGAAAAAAGTTAAACAATTTGAGAATATCATTAAAATAAATAAATTCTTCTATAACTTTTATACAAGTTGTTTATATAAACAACTAGAATAAATGTTGCTTAACCAACGAAAAGTATCTTGGAAGTTAAAATAAAATTGTTTTTGAGTGAAGAAATAAGATAAGGCTCACTGAAAATAAGTTAAAAATTTAAGTTGCGTGTTACTATTAAAGTGAAAATTAATGAGTATTTTTAAATTTTATTTATGTGATAAAAAGAGACCTACTAAATATTGGTTTTACTGCTACTAAAAAGAATTAAGAACCCAATTCAGCTACAGTATTACATTAGAGATGCTCCATCTACTCTTACTACTAAGTGAGTAATTATTTTTAATAAATTATATATTTTTATATCTCAAATTAAAATATTGTATAAGGAGATTTTAAATGATTTATTTAAAATTTTTAAACATATAACATTTGGTTTTATTTTTTTATGTTTAAAAACATCTTAAGACAACGTTGAAAAAATGAAAACTATTTTTTAGATAAAACTTAAGTCCTCTTTACAATTTCATTTTAATTTAAAATCTCACTTCCAGTAATTAATATCGAATTTTAATATCAGTTTTTATCGCAAAAAAACAAAAAATTTAAAAAGAACACAATAATATTTAAAATACGAAACCTAAATTTTCTGCGTTATTATTTTATTGGCGCATGATATGAGCCAACCTGTACTTTTCGTTGGTCCGGGTGGATGATAGCTCCATCTTCTCTCTTTCCCTTTGTCTGACGTGATGACTATTACAATCCAGTCAACCTTCTCTCTCTCTCTCTCTCTCTCTCTCTCTCTCTCTCTCTCTTTCTATATATGCATTTTCTATTATTTTTTAAAAATCTATTTTTTTTATATATTTATGTTTTCCCGTATTATTACCAGTATTAGTTCTTACTTTTCTTCTAATATCACCCGAGTTTTTTTCATTTTTGTTTTTGTTTTTGGTGTTTCTCTTTTACTCCCTTAACTCAACTCAACCACCTCTCCCCTTTTGCAATTCCAACTCTTTAACATGCCACAACACCAATTACGTTGTGCAATCAACTATGTTTCAAGGGTTTTTCTTCAATTCTCAAACTAAAAAGTAAAAGTAGGTTTTTTTTCTGGCAGAGGTCCCTCTCGCGGCTTCTTTGAACTCCGACACAGGTGTTTGTTGTGGATTAGCTTACTGTGGTTTGCAATTTTTCGATGCGTTTTAGAATTATGACTATCTGTTTGTTTCGTTTATCATCGCTGCACCGCACTTACTATTTGCTCTTAAAACAGTTTCTATTTTTGAATTGATTGAGTCTGAATTATTTGAAACGCCATCGGTTTCTGTTTAAATGAAGGTTGAGCCGAACTAAGTTGCATCGCCCTGTTTCTAAATTAAGGGAACATGCAATTCTGGGAGATCTGTTGTGTTACGTTTCTTAGTTATTGATATTGGGTCATTGCAACTGTCTAATTTGTATTGATAATTATCTGGCTTGTCATTACATTGCGCAGCGACAATCAGAGGGGTTTTGATTTCATTTGATTCACAATTGATCCAGTTCTGGCTGTTTCATTATTGTAATTAACTTCTGACACAATTGGTTTGTGTTTCTATTCGAGTTGCTGATGCTTTTCTGGCATTGGTTGAAGATAATATAATAGTATATAAAGAATTTAATTTTCATGCACTGTGCTTGTAACACCAACCAATCAGAAATCATTTTAAGTATAACTCTTAAAGTAGTTATTATAAAAGTCAACAAACATACCATACAGACAAAGTAAAAACCCTCTATACTGCCAGTGCATTCTAATTTAATTCTATATGAATGTCACAGATTTACATTGAATTTATTTGAACTTGCAATTATTGTAAGTCTCTCATTGCTACCTTAACCTTGTGTTTTTTGTGATAGATTAGTGGGTATATGATGGCTGCGAGCTGGGATGGAAGTAGTGACCCTGGCAGCCAGTCAGATGATAGCTTTCTTGAGAGGTTGCACATTGAGCCTCTTTATGATGCCTTTGTATGTCCGCTGACGAAACATGTTATGCGTGATCCTGTTACTTTAGAAAATGGGCAAACTTTTGAACGTGAAGCAATTGAAAAATGGTTCAAGGAATGCAGAGAGAGCGGACGGAGACTGGTATGCCCTTTGACTCTTCAAGAACTAAGAAGCACAGAGCTGAATCCAAGTATGGCTTTGCGTAACACAATTGAAGAATGGACTGCCAGGAATGAAGCTGCACAGCTGGATATGGCTCGCCGGTCATTGAATATGGGGAGTCCAGAAAATGAGACTCTTCAGGCCTTAAAGTATGTCCAGCACATCTGCAGAAGAAGTCGATCAAACAAACACACTGTCCGCAATGCAGGGCTTATCCCAATGATTGTTGACATGCTGAAGAGTAGCAGCCGTAAGGTTCGTTGTAGAGCTCTGGAAACCCTTAGAGTTGTAGTAGAGGAAGATGATGAGAATAAGGTTTGTCATAGTTTGATGGTTATCATTTCATTTCATTTCCTGTCTAGTTTTTTGGTATCATAAGTGTACTTTTGGCAAATTGATGTTAACATATTCTCTTTGCACTAAAGGAATTGTTGGCTGAAGGGGATACTGTCCGCACTGTAGTAAAATTCCTTTCGCATGAGCTTTCTAAAGAAAGAGAGGAGGCTGTCTCCTTGCTTTACGAGCTCTCAAAATCTGCAACCCTTTGTGAGAAGATTGGTTCTATCAATGGTGCCATTCTTATACTAGTAGGGATGACAAGCAGCAAATCGGAAGATCTTCTCACTGTTGAGAAGGCAGATAAAACATTGGAGAATCTGGAGAAGTGTGAGAGTAATGTGCGGCAGATGGCCGAAAATGGTAGATTGCAGCCTCTTCTGACCCAGCTTCTTGAAGGTACTAAGACTCTAATATATATTGCAGCATTCCCCATGCTGTGTGGCTAATTTGCTCATTATTTTATATTAATTCGAGAGAGAGAGAGAGAGAGAGAGAGAGAGAGCACAATTTGCTGAAGTACCATATTACAAATTTTCTTGTAAAAATGGTGCGCATGGTTTTTCTTTTTTCTTATGTTTTTGAATTATTTGGTGGGTAATATTTCTTGTATTGATATTTCAAGGATCTCATGAAGTGAACAATTAGAATGTTACAAGACACTTGGGCTTTCCATTGATTCATATCATCTCACGATGACTTTGAATCATGATATTTGGATGAATGATGAATCAGTACAATTTCATATCACCAATAAGAATAAGATGTTTTGTTGCGATTTTTTTCTTTCTTTACATAGCCAATCCAGGCCTGGATAAAAGGATGATTGTGTTAGAAAGTCAACAGGCAATGTCAAACTTTGTCAAATCTTAATGATATTGATCAACTTTTATTTCAACATTCTTATTGGCTCATTGGAATATCTTCTTGGGGTGGAAAATAGCTTTCCATTAAAATATTTCCTGGAAGAAAATATTTTCAGTTCTGTTGAATGTAAAACATCATCTTATATTTTCCACTCTAAATAGTTAAAGTTTCACCTCTTCAAATAATGGAGAAGTGTTTACTAAAAATTATACAGATAATACAAGCAATTAGAAAAGGTGTGATTACTAAAAATTTATCAAAAATATATTTGCAAGTAAATATTAGAGAATGTAGCCCTAGGTAAAATTGCAGTGTGGACATAATGCAAGATTTACATCAAGTACCCTAAATATTTGGAATCATGAGTGGTCACTTGCTTGTGTAACTTCATGTTCCTACGTGGATATCATGTTGTTTTTCATTAAAATGTTTGCAGGTCCACCAGAAACCAAACTCTCCATGGCTACATACCTTGGTGAGCTGGTTTTAAACAATGATGTTAAAGTCCTGGTTGCTGGAACTGTGGGTTCATCTCTGATCAATATAATGAAAAGTGGTAATATGCAATCAAGAGAAGCAGCACTGAGGGCACTAAATCAGATATCATCATGTGACCCAAGTGCAAAAATTTTAATAGAGGCTGGAATACTTTCTCCTCTTGTCAATGACCTTTTTGCAGTCGGTCCTAATCTGCTTCCAACACGATTAAAAGAGATCTCTGCTACAATTCTTGCAAGTGTGGTAAACTCAGGAGAAGACTTTTATTCCATTCCATTTGGACCTGACCACCAAACTCTGGTCTCAGAGGATATAGTTCGTAATCTACTCCATCTTATAAGTAACACCGGTCCAGCAATAGAGTGCAAACTTCTCCAAGTTCTTGTTGGACTTACTACTTCTCCAACTACAGTTCTGAGTGTTGTGGCTGCTATCAAAAGCTCCGGTGCCACCATCAGTCTAGTTCAGTTCATTGAGGCACCACAGAAAGATCTGCGTGTAGCTTCCATAAAACTTCTTCAGAATTTGTCTCCTCATATGGGTCAGGAACTAGCTGATGCACTACGCGGCTCAGTTGGACAGCTTGGCAGTCTAATTAAAGTCATATCAGAAAATACAGGAATCACTGAAGAGCAGGCAGCGGCCGTTGGCCTTTTAGCGGATCTTCCTGAAAGGGACTTGGGCCTCACAAGACAGCTACTAGATGAAGGTGCCTTTGTGATGGTCATATCCAGGGTGATTGCCATCAGGCAGGGGGAGATCCGAGGCACTCGCTTCATGACACCATTTCTTGAAGGGCTTGTAAAGATTGTTGCAAGGGTTACATATGTCTTGGCAGAAGAGC
>PYAF01002198.1:329780-341858 GCA_007407185.1 Glycine tomentella | reverse complement strand
TATCTTAATTAAGGAAAGAAAAGCATGGTCAAGCGACTCGCGCGCGACACCACGCGAGTCGCGTGGGTTGGCAGTAAAGGTTGGCGCGAAGCGCGTGAGATTTGAAGTGGGTCGCGTGACCCAACAGAGCTGAATTGGCTTATTTCTTGAAGTTGTCACGCGACCAGCGTGGGTTCCAAGTGTGTCGCGTGAACCAGCAAAGCTGAAATGCTTTAAATCCTAAAGTTCCCACGCGACTCACTTCACTTATGGCGCGACGCGCGTGAGATTTTCTGGTCTTCCAAATGGGTCGCGTGAAAGTGGCGCGACACGCGTGAGCTTCCAGATCTTGTTTTCTTCTTATTTGCTCTTAATTTCCCTCTTTTTGGCCTGCAAACACTCAATTGGTATTAAAATACCTTATGTAACATAAAATACTAATTATGCCTAATTATTATACTATTTTCTAACTATTTACTCCAAATATGACCTAAACTAATGCTATAATTAAGATGTGTTTGCAACACATCAAACAATTCCCAGATTTGAAAGTTGCTGTCCTCAGCAATAGAAAGAATTCTAAGACTTAAGCAAGAATCAACAATTAACACAAAAACCACAATTCACAATCATAAAATCATCATGAATGTATGATCTGCTCAGTTAAATCCTCCATGATGCTTTCATTGCTGTCAAATTAAGAAATCACTTGAGTTTAACTCACAGATGTGTCTATAATCACTCATTCACTCAAGTGTTTCAGGTTATAATTACCCTCTTACTCAACATGATCATAGCATTACCATAGTCTTGAAGATATTCTCATTAGTTACAAGCATGACTTGATCAGAAGGTCTTTTAAGGCTTGTAACGTGGCTTGGCTAAAGGTAGGAATCATTTTGGAAAAAGTGGCTCAATCAGAGGCTAAGTCTGGTTCCCCAAGTCCAAGCTTATTGTGGTCTTCCAAGCTTCTTGTCTTCTCTCCTTCAAACTGGTACTTTATTCACTTTCTTTTATTCTAAGCATAAAATAACATAATACTTTTTCTCTTTTTTTTTTTTTTTTAAATAAACATAACATATATTTGTACTCAGAATAACTAAATTATTGCAGCTTCTCACAATTTTCAGCTGATGAATTCCAGCTTCTTCTTCTTATCTATTTGATTTCTCTTCTTGTTCTTCATTCTTTGGTCAATAGCATTTTCTGTCATGGACTTAGTTCACCTTTTTTAGCCTCAAAAAGGTTCAGTCATTTGGACATGGCTTAATTTGGTTATTGAAATGAAAGGTCTAAGCTCAAAATTCAGGTTCAAAGGAAATTTTTACTTGGGTAAGTCAATTTGGCCCTAGTTTCCAGAACAAATCATGCCTTAATCATTTCAAGTCACACCTGCACTTAGAGAAACAATTCAAGTTCTAGAATACCATAAAGCATGGAGTCTCTCAGAAGAAAATTTACCGAATTTGGCCCAAAATCTTACAGGTGTTGTGGCTCAAGTCATTCTCAATCAACTGCATATTTGGCATCATTTCAACATTCAACATGAGTTTCACATACTATCAATCAAATTCTACTCATGCATGATGCAGTCCATGTCTCTTATTTCATCCAACTTAATTCAGAGAAATCCGTCTATTATTAAGTTCATTCGCTTTTCTTAATCTGAAAAAGTTTTGTGTGCTGCTTATTTTTAAGAAAATTCTGGTTTATTCAAAAATTTTGAAAAAGTTCCGTTAGACTTCATTTGTTTCTTGATTGTGATTTGCGAAATAATGCGTAAACCATTCCCAGATTTATATGTTGCTGTCCCCAGCAACCACAAACATGGTCACAGCTCTTAGAAATTTTGAGCATTATTCGAAAAATCGCATTCAATCCACATTGGTCAAAACAGATTTTAATCTGAGAAAAGTAAACTATAGTATATAAAATGCAGACTGATAAAGTGTATGAAAATGTCAATGCAAAAATAAAGGTTCAGAAAATGTACTGCAGAATCAAAATAACAACAGAAACAAAAATCGGAAACTAAAACTAAACATAAGAGCACAAGTCTGCTCAATCAGCTGCATCTCTGTCTTCTCCATCCTCTGCTATGTGCTCAGACATCAGAGGCTGAGTAGCTGTGGTGTCTGCATCTGAAGCCTGATCAATGGGATCTGTAGCTATAGGACCTGCTGTGGCTTCAGGAATCACCGGCTGAATAACAACGGTATCTGCAGCATGGGATATCTGGTCTATGGAATGGGTATGGGTAGGGCCCACTGGTGGCTGTGGAGGAGCTGGGGTCTGATACTCGAAAGGGTGAATGCCGAGATGACGGCACACGGCTTCCCACATAAGAGTCTGAAGAGCCAACTGCGCACTCTGGGACTCGAGCTGCGTCCTCACAAAATGCTGAAACTCAAGAAAGCTCTGGGAGTCCTCGTAGAGTGGAGTGCGTGCAGGGGCAGAGGCTGGTGGTGGCCTAGAAGTAGGTGGTGGTACTGGTGGTGGAGGAGCTGGCTGATCAGGCTGGGGGTCAGCAACCGGAAAGTCGCGAGGAGAAGCAGCGGCAATGGCCTCAGGTATGAGCTTTGAAGCTCTGACCACCTGCTCGTCTGCTGCAGCGCCCATAGCAGTAGAATAGGTCTTATAGACCATAAGTGGCGCTATCGGGACGTCCATGTCCTCGTCCTCGTCAATGGGTACCCCCGCATGCCGGCAAAGAAGAAGAATGAGTGAAGAATGTCCAATCCAGGACCGTGTGCCGACATCCTGCGTCATCTGTAAAATCCAATCAGATAAAACTGAAGAAATGAGGAGATTACCTGCTCCCCGTAGAATGTATAGGAGAATTGCGCGCTCGACGTTCACATTGGTTAAATTCCTGGATGGCATAACCGTGTGGTTCACAAATAAGTGCCAAAAGGCGGCATCCCCTACCAACTCTGACTTTTTCAATTTTTCTGGTATGTAGTCCATGCCGGGCTTGGTTTGCCAAGCGGAGTATAAACCTGTAATCGCATGGCGGATGGTGGTGGCAAGCTCCGGGACGTCATCATTATACATCTTCGTCACTGCGTCCGGCTGCATATGCCAAAATAATCGGATGAAGTCGCACCTGGCGTATGGATCATAGTCGGTGTCAAATAAGCTCTCAATAGTCTGCGGTCCAAAAGAGACTGTGACTCCTCTCACCCAAGAACTCCTAGTGCGGTATACAGTGTCATGATCCACGTTGGAGAGAAACTCCTTCAGGATCATGCTGGAACTGGGCTCTGGAAAGGATACGAGTCTCTGCCACCTTCATCGGACTATGACCTGTCGTATCGGGCTATCTTCAGGGAGCTCTTCCCACATGATCTTCCGCTCCTTGATGATCTTCTTGGGTAGGTACCAAGAATCGAATTTGGCTTGGCACTCAGCTGTGCGGAATCGTAGCTCATCAAAGTCCGCTACTCTAGCCCTCTTCTTGCTACTTTCTCCTGCAACTTTCTTCTTCTTCTTAGTTACATGGCTGCTCTGTTCAACTTGTTTTCCCTGAAAACAGAGCAATATGGATACATGAGTAAGTAGTGGTGATCCCCAGATTTGCTCCTTTACTTGGGTTTATTAAAGATTTAGACTTTAAGAACAAGCATAGCATTCAATTTAGATTTGAACCACCATTTCTGTGTTGATGTTTTTCATGCATCAAACAACCAAATTCCAGCTATAGTTATCACTACTGTCACTCATTTATAACAAATAAATTCAGAAGAACATGTAATCCAGAAGCTAATAATATGTAGCACATATTCAGTCCATGCTTAATAAGTAGAAACAATACAAGCATCATCACTTATTTTCAAAATCAAACCAACAATTCCCAGATTTACATAATTAGTAAAATCACATGAATCAGGAAATTATAAACTATAGTCTTATTGGATAAAGCATGGTTCAATAGCAAGCATAAGCCTCTGGAAGAGTACATTGCAGACAGGCATCACATATAAGCTTAATGTATCATTCTATAGCAGGAAAATTTGAACATTTTCAATAATTGGCAAATCAGATATGAGATTGGATCATTCTCAGAATCAGACAATGTGTAGCCCTCTAGACATTTTGAAGACACTAATGCTCTCAGCATGTTGTCAATTTGCAAGCAACAAGAGTGGTTCAAACTTGGCATCATGACAGAACATTTCAAATGATACAATTCGGATTCCCAGATTTAGTTCTTGGAAAGTCTTTAAGTCATGTAATCACAAAATCATGCACAAAGTTCAATCAAAACAGATATATGCAATTCAGCCCAATACCCGTACATGTTCAGAATCTCAGCCCAAGTTGCACATGATTTAAAACCAACCTAGTTATAATCTAATTTACCAACTGGATTTGCACAATTAAAGGTCGCAGCCTCCAAATGATGTATTTAATATGGCTTTACTACTTAGCTTAATCAATTGGAAGGTAAATCTAAGTTGCAGGTTGAGACCCAAACCCGGTGTATACAAAAGCAATAGTCAATGACATTTACAAATGAAGATTAATTGAAACCATTCTTAAATTTAGCCTAATGCATGTCCTAACATCTGTTGCTCATAAGCCTTAATCATGACCATAACTACTTTATTCAACCATACAAAGTTTATGTTGAAAGCTGCGTACCCCTTAGAACCCACCATTCCCAGATTTTGATTTTGACTATGGCTATCTATGTTGGTTCTAACATGGTATACACATTAGTGAACACTCTACCAATCTGACTATAGTGAAGACAATTCATAGCAAGCATTCAATTTTAGTATCACTGCACATATTGTCAAGCCTTCATAGTACAAACTTATAAGATTCCATCAACTGCACATCAGGATTCTTCATAGTTCAGCAATTTCAACTTAGTTGTTAACAAATTTCATTCATGATTCAAGGCACACCTATCATTACAGCTTCATCTTAATTATCATTATGCATGCCTCACATCCAACAATTCATATATCAATTTATTCCTAATCATTCCCAGATTTTATAACTTTACCTCTTCCAACATGCTTCTAACAAGTAATTAGTTTATGCAAATCAAAATTGTAAACCAGACCAAGTATTACATTGCATTCACATCCTTCATTCTTCTTGATTCAATCTTATGCCTAAGGTCTTCCTTTCAGTGCCTATTTCATGTAATTTTTCACTCAGACCTTTTTTCGAACATGTGGTGTGCACAAAAAGGAATAAGCATGGTGTGTGTGTTGGGGCCATGGTAAAATCCAAAAATTTTTCAAAGATTTTCAGACCACAGACAAGAAGAGTAGAAGGAGAGCATATATATGTATTAAAATTGAAATGTGCCTACCCTATAGTGTTTTAGGTTTGAGACTTACCTTGTCTTTAGCCATGGCTCACTTGAAGAAGATGAATGCAATGAAGATGCTGATGTGTAGACAGCGTGAGTGCAGGAATTATGAGATAATGTGGGTTTTTAAAGAGTAGTGGAGGTGGAGGAAGTTAATGGAGGTTGAGGAAGTTCAGGAGAGGAGTTTGGAGAGAATTGGGGAAGTGGAGGTGAATAAGGCGCGGTTTTTGGGTTTTAATTTAAAAACAGTTTCCGCGCATTCACGCGACTCGCGCCATGAGTGAAGTATGTCGCGCCACCATCCAGAGAAGATTTGGCATTTTCAAGTGAGTCGCGTGAGTTCCCACGCGACTCGCTTTAAATTGGGCTTTTTGGTTCTGTTCTCTCACGCGATTCACGTGACATGCCACGCATGTCGCGTGAATTAGCCTGAATATCTGTTGATTTTTCACTTATGCCGCGACTCGCGTCATTTACCACGCGGGTCGCGCGGAATAGGGCTTTTTGGCACTGTCTCGTGGCGCGACATGCGTGAGTTTCACGCGAATCGCGTGAATTTATGCAGTCAATAAATGCTGCTGGTTGCAGATGGCGCGAGTTACTTGGTGTCCACGCGACTCGCGTGGTGGAACAGTAAGTATGGCGCGAGATGCGTGGTTTTCCATGCGATGCGCGTGAGTTCCTTTTTCTAAAGCTCTTAACCTTTTCCTCTTGCTCTTTACTTGTCTAACCTAATAACTAGAATTACTTTAACTACTCCTAATCCTATTACTTATTTAAGCAAAAATTGAAATAAACTTAAAGACCATAAACTTATAAATGCATGAATAAATTGCATGAATTGAAATCTACTGAATTTAAAACCTATATACATGAATTGGTGCTTTGTTTAATGTTTGTAGCTAGACACTTACGGCAGTTCATTCAGTGTTAGCTTGAAGTGGTACAGAGCTTGAATTTCTGTCCACCTTACCGCCAAAGTAATGTTTCAGCCTATATCCATTTACCTTAAAGACCTTATCACTATCCAAGGCTGAAATTGCTACTGTACCATAAGGAAAAACTTCTCTTACCAGAAATGGTCCAGACCATCGTGACTTTAATTTACCCGAAAAAAGTTTCAATCGAGAGTTGTAGAGCAGCACTTGTTGGCCTGGAGCGAATTCCTTATGTCTGATGTGGTTGTCATGCCACTTTTTAGTCTTTTCTTTGTAAATTCGGGCATTCTCATAAGCCTGCAACCTGAACTCATCTAATTCGTTTAGCTGTAACAACCGCTTTTCATTAGCTTTGGTTAGTTCAAAATTTAAAAATTTAGTTGCCCACAAAGCTTTATGTTCAAGTTCAAGTGGTAGATGACAAGACTTACCATAGAGGAGTTGAAAAGGAGACATACCAATTGGAGTCTTGAATGCGTTTCTATACGCCCACAAGGCATCGTCCAACTTCTTGGACCAATCTTTCCTTGATGTTCCAACGGTTTTCTCTAAAATTCGCTTCAGCTCTCTGTTGGATATTTCTACTTGACCACTAGTTTGAGGGTGATATGGGGTTGCTACTTTGTGTTTCACTCCATATTTGGCTAACAAGCTTTCAAGGTGCTTGTTGCAGAAATGAGTTCCACCATCACTTATTATTGCTCTAGGAACCCCAAACCTTGTAAAGATGTATTTTCTTAAGAAATTTATCACCACCTTAGCATCATTTGTTGTTAATGCAGTTGCTTCAACCCATTTAGAGACATAGTCCACAGCAACTAGTATATATTGGTTACCAAATGACTTAGGGAATGGTCCCATGAAGTCAATACCCCACACATCAAATAATTCTACCTCTTGTATGTTGTTCAAGGGCATCTCATCTCTGCGAGACACGTTCCCAGTTCGTTGACAGCTATCACATTGTTGCACAAAATCCTTTACATCCTTAAATATTGTTGGCCAATAGTAGCCACATTGTAGAATCTTTTGTGCTGTCCGGTTAACACCAAAATGTCCTCCGTAGTTGGATGAATGACAGTGCCAAAGAATATCCGGCACTTCACTTTCAGCTACACACCTACGGATAATGTTGTCAGCACAATTAAAGTATAAATAAGGATTATCCCACAGATACCTATTAGAGTCACTCAAAAACTTCTTCCTTTGCTGCCAATTGAATGTTTCAGGGATAATTTTGGCAGCTTTGTAGTTTGCCATTTCAGCAAACCATGGAGTAACTTTAACAGCAAAGACATATTCATCAGGAAAAGCTTCATTTATCTCCAACTCTGGTCCATCTTGCAGTTCTTTATGCTGAATTCGGGATAAATGATCTGCAACTTTGTTCTCTACTCCAGCTTTATCTCTAATTTCCAGATCAAATTCCTGCAAAAGTAACATCCAACGCAATAACCGAGGTTTTGCATCTTGTTTATGCAGCAAAAATTTAAGGGCTGCATGGTCAGTGTAAATAATCACTTTAGACCCTACCAAATAAGATCTAAACTTATCTAAAGCATATACTACAGCTAGCATTTCCTTCTCAGTGGTTGCATAATTAATTTGTGCTTCATTAAGGATTTTACTAGCATAATAAATGACATGCAATCTCTTTTCCTTTCTTTGTCCTAACACAGCACCTACTGCATAATCACTAGCATCACACATGAGTTCAAAAGGTAAACTCCAATTCGGAGCAATTAACACAGGTGCAGTTGTAAGTTTTTGCTTTAAAATATTGAATGCACTAAGGCATGCATCATCAAATACAAAATCTGCATCTTTCTCCAGCAATTGACTCAATGGCTTTGCAATCTTGGAGAAATCCTTGATGAACCGACGATAAAACCCTGCATGGCCAAGAAAACTGCGAATACCACTCACATTAATAGGGGGAGGTAGTTTTTCAATTAATAATAATTTAGCCCTATCTACCTCAATTCCCATTTCAGAAATTTTATGCCCAAGGACTATACCTTCCCTAACCATAAAGTGACATTTTTCCCAATTTAAGACTAAGTTAGTTTCTTGACACCTCTTTAAAACTTTGGCTAAATTATTCAAGCATGAATCAAAACAAGGTCCAAAAACAGAAAAGTCATCCATGAATACCTCTAGACCTCTCTCTACCATGTATGAAAAAATAGAAAGCATGCACCTTTGGAAAGTGGCAGGTGCATTGCACAACCCGAATGGCATCCGTCTATATGCAAAGACTCCGAATGGACAAGTGAATGCGGTCTTCTCTTGATCTCCAGGTGCAACTGGGATTTGGTTATACCCAGAATAACCGTCAAGAAAGCAATAGTAGTCATGACCGGCTAATCTTTCAAGCATTTGGTCCATGAACGGAAGTGGGAAATGGTCCTTCCGGGTTGCTTCATTCAGCCTTCGGTAATCTACACACATTCTCCAGCCGGTTATTGTTCTTGATGGAATCAATTCATTCTTTTCGTTTTGTATCACGGTCATTCCACCTTTCTTCGGAACGACTTGGACTGGACTTACCCATGGTGTGTCAGAGATCGGATAGATCATACCTGCATCCAAAAGCTTAACAACCTCCTTTCTTACCACTTCTTTCATTACTGGATTAAGCCTTCTTTGAGGTTGTCTTATAGGTTTAACGTCAGTATCCATTAAAATCTTATGAGTACAGAAAGAGGGATTTATACCTTTGAGGTCTGAAATAGACCAACCAATAGCAGCTTTGTGCTCCTTCAGTACCTTAATTAATTTTTCCTCTTCGAACCATTCCAGCCCTCGATTTATGATAACTGGATATGTTTCCTTATCACCAAGGAAGACATACTTTAGATGCTCCGGTAATTCTTTCAGCTCCACCTTGGGTGCACCGGATGGAATGTCATCCTCCTTAACCTCCAGCTCTTCTGCAATTGGTTCCGCTGAGTTTTCTGCATTTGTAGAACTGGTTACTGCATCTTTTTCCACTGCGCAAGCTGTTTCACTGTCCCTTGTTGCAGAATTTTTTGCATACTGCACAACAGCTGCAATTTCAAAATTCTGCAGCTGTTCTTGTGTGGTGGCTGCTGATTTTTCTGCATCTTCTTCCTTGATGGCGTTGGCTGCATCTTGTACTGGATTTTCTTCATCAATTGCTGTAGCATTAGCTTCAAAACCTGCAAAAACCACTTCATCCAATACATCTAAACGAAAACAATCATGTTCATCTTTAGGATGTTTCATTGCATCAAACACACTAAAAACTACAGACTCATCATCTAATCTTAGCTCTAATTTGCCTTGCTCAACATCTATCAAGGCTCTAGCAGTGGCTAGGAAAGATCTTCCTAAGAGTAGGGGAATTTCACTTTCCCCATCCATATCAAACACAATGAAGTCTGCAGGGAATATAAACTTATCTACCTTTACTAGAACATCTTCTATTACCCCGGAGGGTGTCCTTAAAGACCTATCCGCTAATTGCAGAGATACTCTAGTTGGTTTAAGTTCAGCTATACCTAGAGACTTACACATAGATAAAGGCATCAGATTTATACTAGCCCCTAAATCACATAATGCTCTACCTACATCAATGTTACCAATAGCCACAGGAATATTAAAACTCCCTGGATCCCTCAGCTTAGGAGGAAGTTTTCTCTGAATGATTGCACTGCACTCCTCAGTAAGTGCTATAGTTTCACATTCCTTCAGCTTCTCTTTCTTGGACAGAAGTTCTTTCATAAATTTTGCGTAGTTAGGCATATTAGCTAATGCCTCTGCAAATGGTATGTTGATGTGCAACTTCTTAAACATCTCCAAGAATCGGACAAATTGCTGCTTTTGCTCTTGTTGCTTGGTCAAGATTGGATATGGGGGTTTTTCAAAGCGTGAAAAATCCCACTTCTTTGGTGGACGCGTAGGGTCTTGTTCCTCCAATTTTTCTGCAACTTTTTCTTTGACATTTTCAGTTGCTGCAGAATTTTTCTCAGCTTCTTGAGTATGTGGTTCTGGCTTTTCCGGATGGGTTAATACCTTACCACTTCTGGTTGTGATGGCTTGAGCATGTTCTCTTGGATTCACAACCGTATCACTTGGAAATTGCCCTTGTGACCTCTCAGCCATTTGTTTTGCAAGTTGGCCAATTTGGTTCTCCAAGTTTCTAATGGAGGCATCTTGGTTGGTCCTATGAGCCCTTGTTTCAGCAATAAATTCTGTGGTGGTTTTAGTCAGTTGCATCACCACTTTTTCCAGCTCGGACGGTTCCTTGTTTGGAATAGGAGGGGGCTGCAAGTAGTTGTTGGATTTGTAATCCAACCCACCTCCTTGGAATCTTCTTTGGAAGTTATTTCCAGCAGCATAAGTGTTGTTTCTTTGGTAGGGCTGCTGCTGGTATGGTTGTTGCGGTGGTCTTTGATCATTCCAAATGCCATTAACCTGCACAGGGTCAGCACCAACTAAAATAGGACAAGTGTTAGATTCATGCTCACCTTGACAATACTCACAAACAACATACGGCTGGCTTGTGCCCACTTGTGCTGCAGAAACTTGCAAACGGTCCATCTTCTCATTCAATTTGGCCAATTGTTGTGCCAAAATCTTTTGCTCTGCAAGCATAGCATCATTAGTAGTTAATTGAATGGGCTCTCTCTTTGGCTGAATTGTGTGACTTTCATTTTCAGTTCTGGCCAAAGATTTGATCAGCTCATATGTTTGTGCAGCGGTTTTGGATCTTATAGTTCCACCGGCGGCAACATTTACCATCATTCTCGTTTCAGGAGTCATGCCATTGAAAAATATTCTAACTTGTTTACCCACGGGCATATCATATTGGGGGCACCTCCTTACCAATGCCTGGAATCTCTTCCATGCAGTACACAGAGATTCTCTTCCACTTTGAGTAAAATTGGTGATCTCATTCACCAACCGATTATACTTGTCCATAGAGAAATACTCTACAAAGAATCTTGAGACTAAGTCATCCCACGTTGCTATGCTGTTGGACGTTTGGCAATTCAACCACCTCAAGGCATTGTCTTTCACAGCAAACGGGAATAAACTTAACCTCACAGCATCATCGGAAACTCCCTGGTGTCTAATGGTGTCACAGATTCTAAGAAATCTGTCTATGAAGTCGTGAGGGTCTTCCGAATCATCTCCTCCAAATTGACTGCGCTCCACCAATGATATTAACGAAGGATTTATATCAAAGTGATTTGCTTGGATTGGTGGCCTCACAATGCTGGAGTTTGGTCGTGTGAACATAGGAGCCAGAATGTCCTCCATAAGTTCATCTTCAGGCCGTAGCCTTGGTGGGGGCTGATTGTTTCTTCCGTTGTCAGCCATTTCTTCCTCTGATTCTGATTCAGGACTAGTGTCAGAGGTTTCTGCTTCTCTTCTTCTTTGTTCAGCTAGTCTTCTTCTGAGGGTTCTTTCAATTTCAGGGTCAAATAACAACTCCTCAGAATTGTCTAGATCTTGCATAAAACTGAGAGAAGCTATTAGTAATAAAGAGTTTCAATCACAAAAGTGAAAAATTACTGGAAAATTAGTGAACCAATCCCCGGCAACGGCGCCAAAAACTTGTTGTGTGATTTGTGCGAATAAATGTACGGCAAGTGCACCGATCGTTTAACAAGTAATAAAATGATAAGTTGAGTATCGTCTCCACAGGGATTGGAGTAATTTAGCAGTAACTCTAACAATCGTGATTGAAACGGAAAACAGAAAGTAAAAACAAGAGTATGATTGGATGGTTGTTTGAATAAGAAAGCAATAAAACTAAACAGTAAAATGATTTAGAAATTACCAATGAGTGATTAGTGTGGT
>PYAF01002198.1:232941-300872 GCA_007407185.1 Glycine tomentella | reverse complement strand
GCTCTTCTGCCAAGACATATGTAACCCTTGCAACAATCTTTACAAGCCCTTCAAGAAATGGTGTCATGAAGCGAGTGCCTCGGATCTCCCCCTGCCTGATGGCAATCACCCTGGATATGACCATCACAAAGGCACCTTCATCTAGTAGCTGTCTTGTGAGGCCCAAGTCCCTTTCAGGAAGATCCGCTAAAAGGCCAACAGCCGCTGCCTGCTCTTCAGTGATTCCTGTATTTTCTGATATGACTTTAATTAGACTGCCAAGCTGTCCAACTGAACCGCGTAGTGCATCAGCTAGTTCCTGACCCATATGAGGAGACAAATTCTGAAGAAGTTTTATGGAAGCTACACGCAGATCTTTCTGTGGTGCCTCAATGAACTGAACTAGACTGATGGTGGCACCGGAGCTTTTGATAGCAGCCACAACACTCAGAACTGTAGTTGGAGAAGTAGTAAGTCCAACAAGAACTTGGAGAAGTTTGCACTCTATTGCTGGACCGGTGTTACTTATAAGATGGAGTAGATTACGAACTATATCCTCTGAGACCAGAGTTTGGTGGTCAGGTCCAAATGGAATGGAATAAAAGTCTTCTCCTGAGTTTACTACACTTGCAAGAATTGTAGCAGAGATCTCTTTTAATCGTGTTGGAAGCAGATTAGGACCAACTGCAAAAAGGTCATTGACAAGAGGAGAAAGTATTCCAGCCTCTATTAAAATTTTTGCACTTGGGTCACATGATGATATCTGATTTAGTGCCCTCAGTGCTGCTTCTCTTGATTGCATATTACCACTTTTCATTATATTGATCAGAGATGAACCCACAGTTCCAGCAACAAGGACTTTAACATCATTGTTTAAAACCAGCTCACCAAGGTATGTAGCCATGGAGAGTTTGGTTTCTGGTGGACCTGCAAACATTTTAATGAAAAACATGATACTCACATAGGAACATGAAGTTATACAAGCAAGTGACCACTCATGATTCCAAATATTTAGGGTAGTTGATGTAAATAATTAATCAAAGTTAAAAGGAATGTGCTTGCATTATGTCCACACTGCAATTTTACCTAGGGCTGCATTCTCTAATATTTACTTGCAAATATATTTTGATAAATTTTTAGTAATCACACCTTTTCGAATTGCTTGTATTATCTGTATAATTTCTGGTGTTTGGACTAGACAACATTTTCCAGGAAACACTTCTCCATTATTTGAAGAGGTGAAACTTTGACTATTTAGAGTGGAAAATATAAGATGATGTTTTACATTCAACAGAACTGAAAATATTTTCTTCCAGGAAATATTTTAATGGAAGCTATTTTCCACCCCAAGAAGATATTCCAATGAGCCAATAAGAAATGTTGAAACAAAAGTTTATCAATATCATTAAGATTTGACAAAGTTTGACATTGCCTGTTGACTTTCTAACACAATTATCCTTTTATCCAGGCCTGGATTGGCTATGTAAAGAAAGAAAAAAATCACAACAAAACATCTTATTCTTATTGGTGATATGAAATTGTAATGATTCATCATTCATCCAAATATCATGATTCAAAGTCATCGTGAGATGATATGAATCAATGGAAAGCCCAAGTGTCTTGTAACATTCTAATTGTTCACTTCATGAGATCCTTGAAATATCAATACAAGAAATATTACCCACCAAATAATTCAAAAACATAAGAAAAAAGAAAAACCATACGCACCATTTTTACAAGAAAATTTGTAATATGGTACTTTAGCAAATTGTGCTCTCTCTCTCTCTCTCTCGAGAATGAATATAAAATAATGAGCAAATTAGCCACACAACGTGGGGAATGCTGAAATATATATTAGAGTCTTAGTACCTTCAAGAAGCTGAGTCAGAAGAGGCTGCAATCTACCATTTTCGGCCATCTGCCGCACGTTACTCTCGCACTTCTCCAGATTCTCCAATGTTTTATCTGCCTTCTCAACAGTGAGAAGATCTTCCGATTTGCTACTTGTCATCCCTACTAGTATAAGAATGGCACCATTGATAGAACCAATCTTCTCACAAAGGGTTGCAGATTTTGAGAGCTCGTAAAGCAAGGAGACAGCCTCCTCTCTTTCTTTAGAAAGCTCATGCGAAAGGAATTTTACTACAGTGCGCACAGTATCCCCTTCAGCCAACAATTCCTTTAGAGCAAAGAGAATATGTTAACATCAATTTGCCAAAAGTACACTTATGATACCAAAAAACTAGACAGGAAATGAAATGAAATGATAACCATCAAACTATGACAAACCTTATTCTCATCATCTTCCTCTACTACAACTCTAAGGGTTTCCAGAGCTCTACAACGAACCTTACGGCTGCTACTCTTCAGCATGTCAACAATCATTGGGATAAGCCCTGCATTGCGGACAGTGTGTTTGTTTGATCGACTTCTTCGGCAGATGTGCTGGACATACTTTAAGGCCTGAAGAGTCTCAGTTTCTGGACTCCCCATATTCAATGACCGGCGAGCCATATCCAGCTGTGCAGCTTCATTCCTGGCAGTCCATTCTTCAATGGTGTTACGCAAAGCCATACTTGGATTCAGCTCTGTGCTTCTTAGTTCTTGAAGAGTCAAAGGGCATACCAGTCTCCGTCCGCTCTCTCTGCATTCCTTGAACCATTTTTCAATTGCTTCACGTTCAAAAGTCTGCCCATTTTCTAAAGTAACAGGATCACGCATAACATGCTTCGTCAGCGGACATACAAAGGCATCATAAAGAGGCTCAATGTGCAACCTCTCAAGAAAGCTATCATCTGACTGGCTGCCAGGGTCACTACTTCCATCCCAGCTCGCAGCCATCATATACCCACTAATCTATCACAAAAAACACAAGGTTAAGGTAGCAATGAGAGACTTACAATAATTGCAAGTTCAAATAAATTCAATGTAAATGTGTGACATTCATATAGAATTAAATTAGAATGCACTGGCAGTATAGAGGGTTTTTACTTTGTCTGTATGGTATGTTTGTTGACTTTTATAATAACTACTTTAAGAGTTATACTTAAAATGATTTCTGATTGGTTGGTGTTACAAGCACAGTGCATGAAAATTAAATTCTTTATATACTATTATATTATCTTCAACCAATGCCAGAAAAGCATCAGCAACTCGAATAGAAACACAAACCAATTGTGTCAGAAGTTAATTACAATAATGAAACAGCCAGAACTGGATCAATTGTGAATCAAATGAAACCAAAACCCCTCTGATTGTCGCTGCGCAATGTAATGACAAGCCAGATAATTATCAATACAAATTAGACAGTTGCAATGACCCAATATCAATAACTAAGAAACGTAACACAACAGATCTCCCAGAATTGCATGTTCCCTTAATTTAGAAACAGGGCGATGCAACTTAGTTCGGCTCAACCTTCATTCAAACAGAAACCGGTGGCGTTTCAAATAATTCAGACTCAATCAATTCAAAAATAGAAACTGTTTTAAGAGCAAATAGTAAGTGCGGTGCAGCGATGATAAACGAAACAAACAGATAGTCATAATTCTAAAACGCATCGAAAAATTGCAAAGCACAGTAAGCTAATCCACAACAAACACCTGTGTCGGAGTTCAAAGAAGCAGCGAGAGGGACCTCTGCCAGAAAAAAAACCTACTTTTACTTTTTAGTTTGAGAATTGAAGAAAAACCCTTGAAGCATAGTTGATTGCACAACGTAATTGGTGTTGTGCCATGTTAAAGAGTTGGAATTGCAAAAGGGGAGAGGTGGTTGAGTTGAGTTAAGGGAGTAAAAGAGAAACACCAAAAACAAAAACAAAAATGAAAAAAAAACTCGGGTGATATTAGAAGAAAAGTAAGAACTAATACTGGTAATAATACGGGAAAACATAAATATAAAAAAATTAGATTTTTAAAAAATAATAGAAAATGCATATATAGAAAGAGAGAGAGAGAGAGAGAGAGAGAAGGTTGACTGGATTGTAATAGTCATCAGGTCAGACAAAGGGAAAGAGAGAAGATGGAGCTATCATCCACCCGGACCAACGAAAAGTACAGGTTGGCTCATATCATGCGCCAATAAAATAATAACGCAGAAAATTTAGGTTTCGTATTTTAAATATTATTGTGTTCTTTTTAAATTTTTTGTTTTTTTGAGATAAAAACTGATATTAAAATTCGATATTAATTATTGGATGTGAGATTTTAAATTAAAATGAAATTGTAAAGAGGACTTAAGTTTTATCTAAAAAATAGTTTTAATTTTTTCAAAGTTTTCTTAAGATGTTTTTAAACATAAAAAAATAAAACAAAATGTTATATGTTTAAAAATTTTAAATAAACAATTTAAAATCTCCTTATACAATATTTTAATTTGAGATATAAATATATATAATTTATTAAAAATAATTACTCAATTAGTAGTAAAGAGTAGATGGAGCATCTCTAATGAAATACTGTAGCTGAATTGGGTTCTTAATTCTTTTTAGTAGCAGTATAACCAATATTTAGTAGGTCTCTTTTTATCACATAAATAAAATTTAAAAATACTCATTAATTTTCACTTTAATAGTAACACCCAACTTAAATTTTTAACTTATTTTCAGCGAGCCTTATTTTATTTCTTCACTCAAAAAAAATCTTATTTTAACTTCCAAGATACTTTTCGATGGTTAAGCAACATTTATTCTAGTTGTTTATATAAACAACTTGTATAAAAGTTATAGAAGAATTTATTTATTTTAATGATATTCTCAAGTTGTTTAACTTTTTTCTTTGAGAGGGACTTGTTTAACTTTTAAGAACAGATAAATGATTTCCAAATAATATAAGCAACTACAGAGTTGATCTTAAACTATATAAACATCAAGTTTAATTTATTTTTAGATTTGTATGTGATCAATTTTGATTCCTTGGTTAAAGATACAATAAACTTCTCCAAATTCAGTCCTCGGGAATACATTTCAATCAATAAAAAAAGCATACGAAAGCCTATCTAAACGTATCTAACAACACCAAATGCTTAGGGCAGCAACCAAGAAATTTTATTGCGGAAATGAAGTAGTTAACTAGAAGTGAGCAATGTGATTGTGTGCCAATTGGGACACGTGGGAAATACGTCAATACATGTAATACACAAGAAAAAGAAGAAAAAGAATTGCATACACTTGCCATTAAACTTCGTAGTACATACAATACACATCAAGACATTTAATTTTATCTATCTATCTTCCACAAAAAATCCGCACATTACCCAAAAAAAATAGAAAAAGTTATCTTCAAACTGATACGTTGGCCACACCATATATTACCGTCCAGCTTTTCTTCTAGCTATACACAAAAAAAATAGGCTATCATGAATAATCAAGGAAATGGAAACAACAAAGAAAAACCGGGAAGAGTTGGAATGCAGGCTAGAATGCACTCCAGTTATCTGAACCTTTCTTCGGAGAATGATTTTCTGAAGAGACCTTAAAAGGGCCAGAGGAGCCGAATGGATCAGAGTCATCAAAAGAGAATGGACCACTGTGACCGAAGTCCTTGGTGCTACTAATTGAGTCAAACCTTGCATGTCCCTGACGACCAAAGCCAAAATCGTTGCTGCTACTCATGGAATCAAACCTTGTGAGCGTCTCAGGATTGGAGCCAAAATCCTTGCTGCTACTTATGGAGTCAAACCTTGTGAATTTATCATTATTGTAGCCAAAATCCTTGCTGCTACTTATGGAATCAAATCTCGTGAGCCTCTCTGGTTGTGGAGAATATCCACTTTCGTGCCTGAAGGAATCAAACCTTGACATGTCAAAGAAGTGATCCCCTGCCTCACTGTACCTCGGAGAGTTTTCGAACTTGGAAACTGGAGTTGCAGGCACTGAATCATCAAAAGCAAATTTGGAAACTGGAGTTGCGGGCACTGAATCATCAAAAGCAAATGGGCTTTTTGTCTGGAAGGGGCCATCTGTATGTGTAGATCCTGTTCTAACTGGGTTTATACCAAAATCATCAGATTTAAAGAAATCTCTCTGCTCGAAGTCAGAGTCCTGCAAAACCAAACAAAAATTTAAGTAGGTAGTAGCTTTATATCAATTAATTTTCCACAGAAGCACTATGTTGTAGCAATGTTATGTTGTCCAGAAAATCAAGGCAACTTCATCTTTGAAAATAGACATCCCTTCTTCAGTTCTTTGGTAAATGTGCTAAGAAACCCATTCCAAAACTTATAAGGAAAAAAAAGTCATCCATTGCCTATTTTAAACATCAATTCAGTATAAAAATAATCTTTAAAGAATTTCCACAAGAACAATTATTTCTCAAATACTACTGATTAGATTGATATCCAGAACAGAATAAAATTAAAAATTATGTATAGCATGAGTTACCTTGGTCTTGGTTTTAAAACCCCACACTGAGTCCACATCATCGTTGTTGTCAAATGCACCCCAGGTTGATTCATCAAAACTTCTGTTACCATTAATGACATCAGAATTACTACATGCTCACAGTGAAAGCCTTGCATTTCAGAAACATAAAAAATGGGAATAGACAAATCAACCCCCTTCCCACAAGCACACCCCTAGTGAAGGGAGGAAAAAAAAAAACAAATTACCTGTGTGTTTCGGAATCTGCTTCAAAACTTTTTCCAAAATGAGCATTTGAAAACTCTTGAGAAGGACTATCCACTGTACTCCTCCCAGCTAGACTATGGGGGCTTCTTGCCAAGTCATCTTCACTGTGTTCATAGGATTCATCCTCAACTGTATTATCACCATTAGCAGAATTTTCTTGCTTCCCATTTGCATTCACAGGTGAACCATGAACAGAATTATCATCAGATAAATTTTGTTCTCCATCAATAAATGCAGGCTTTGGTTTTGAAGTTGCAAAAGTGAGATCATTAGCAAATCCTAGAAATAAACAAAACAATTAATAACACAAGTTAATTCATGCAAAACATGAAAATGATTTTTTTAAGGAAAAAACGATGGCTACCTTCATCCTCAAATTTATCCCAATCTTCATCCCAAAGAGCTGCTCCCTCTGGAATTCCAGGTTGCCAACCTTATAATTCATTAGGTTCATACACATACACGGACACAACCACATTAAAGTTAGAAACAGATGGAAATGCATTAACTTGTAACAAATACGCAACGCCCTTGATTTTAATAAAAGATCCTTTAGAAAAATGCAAGTTTCTAAATCATAAGAGGCTGCTTCCACAGAAGTATTAATATGATATGAAGAATCACATATATTGAGTAAAAAAAAAAGTCAAAACAAATCATAAAATTGATATTGCAGAGTGATTCTTTGAGAATTAACAAAAAACAGAAATCAGTGATTGAGAAAGAAGCCATAATGAGACAAAATGAGATTATTATAGTTACCAGCAGGAAGCTGAACCATTGTAATTGACTTCACATCTAGCCCATGTTTCTTGCACCGTTCGGCTAGAGCCTTAAATAACTCCTCGAGATCTGACTGTATGCGTTCAGCACGGACCTATGGAATTTGCTAAAACATCAGTAACAGAGTACTAGACAGGTTTCCCCAGAACACAAGACTTATTCAAGAAATAAAATTCACCTGAAGGATACCATCTGCACTGCCTCCTTGTACCATTTTGACAATTGCTTGCTGCAACTCCACCTTCCTATCCTAAATAAGTACCGACTAATGGTTAAAGATGCATTGAAATTTGAAATGTTTCAACTTTAGAGACATTCATAAATCATAATCCACCCAAGATATAGGTTTATTGTTGCAAAGAAAGGATAAAAAAATTGTAGACTTGATCTATTCAATAAGAACTTGTAATTCAAAGGTTAGATTGTTGAAATTTAATATATACAAAGAGTTATCGAAGAAGTAACTCTACTAAGAATTACTCGTGGAATAACATGATCCTCACTCACACATACATATACATATATATATATATATATATGTGTGTGTGTGTGTATGTGTGGAATTCCACAATGCAATAGTGCCAGTATAGGCTTTAGTGCTGTTGCATTGCAGAATTCCTGGATCCACAACTACAACTCTGTCCGCTATTGCCACCGCTACGAGTGTCATGGTTGCTAGCATGTGTTCACATCCTCTTGTCATCTTTTGATGAGTCTCCAGCCAATGAACTTTTGAGTCGATATTATGCCATTTGTTATGCATTTTTATGTGCATACAACTTGTTATACATATATAATTGATAGATATCATATATTTCAATTGCTGTGCGACTTTCACTATTTGCCCACAATGCTATCTGCTATATGATATTGTAGACCATTAGCTTTCGGCCATTTTCCACAATTAAAAAGTGATATATAGGGAGCATTTCAAATGAGAAATTTCTTAAAATGAAAAATGCAAACTATCAATAATAATCTTTAGATTATTAAAACACACAGGTCATGTGCCTATCCTAGTATCCTTTTCCCCCTTTCACACTCAGGTATACGTAACAGAGGACTGTGTTCAGGAATGGAGGAGTGGCAACCCTGCACTCAAGGTCTCCTAACCTGTCCCAATGCTTACCAATTCACGTTCACGCATTCACTGTAAGTTGAGTGCAAGCAGTCCCAATATGAAGGAGGTGAGAGAGAGGGGATTCCCTAATTGGAAGACAAAACAGAAGTTCTAATTGTCGTAGCTATAACAACAAATCTTGAAGAAATGAGAATGAAAAATAAAATGAAAAGATTAACAACAACTTCGAAGCTCGAATCTCAAACATTACATTACATGTATGAAACAGCAATTCACCCACAACCGTGACATCAACGCAGAACCAAAAATTGGTCTTTTATCCCAAACACGAAGCAATGAGGGAATTGAACTCAACACCCAAATTTCAAATTTTCAATATAAGTCATAAAATAATTTAAAAAAAAAAAACAGAATTAAGCTTAATTTGCATGAAACAGAATCACTCCATATTCCAGCAGAGCTTGTAGAGGAAGTCAAGCATGGGGTTTGATCCTTTTTTAAAAGGTAAATGCAACCCATTTATAAAACCATTCATGAGCATTTACTTTATAATTTAAGCTTTTAAGAGAGTTGGTCCTGGACATGGTATCAGAGCTTGTATGGCCAAGTGGTCATGAGTTAGATCCTTCTCACCCCCATTCTAAATAAAAGTTGAATTTGAGCACAATTTAAGGTGTGTTTGTGCGTTATGCATACTTCAAACCCAAAGGGATCTTGCAGGAGGGGAGTGCAAACGATATAAAACCATTCATGAGCTATAGCCTAACAGCGTAATTTGGGAGAGGTTGGTCCTTCATAATAACTTAAGACCAATGCAGTAAAAGAGCGCATATTAAATAGTCAATAACTTCACCTCTTAGCCTATCCTTAACAAGTAATTTAGATTTTCTAATTACCTGTATATCACGAAATTTAGCTTCTTCAACAGTCAATTTTGATACTATTTCTGCTACTTGTTTGTATTTCTCTTCATATTTCTTGCCCAATGATTCTGCCTGTAACACACCACCAAATGATAGTTAATTCTTTTCACATCTTAAATTTGCATCAGGTTTTCAGAAAAGAAAAGAAAAAAGGAATATACCTCACGCTTATCCGCAGATGCCCTTTCTGTAATCTCATTTAGTCGATTATCACATCTGCTTTTATATAGAACCTGAAATACAAGTAAACATCCAGGAAAGGAATTCATGGCATACATTAAAAAAAATATTAAAAAAATCATTCTGGTTTTATCCCAATAAAATCCTTAACTGAATCCACTTAAAATCATCAATCTTTTTGCTGCATGCATGATTCCGGTTCGTTTCTTGAGAGGGGGGAAGTCATACTGGCTTTTACCCAATAAATCCTTAACTTTATCCACTAATCCATTTAAAATCATCCTATCTTTTCACTGCATGCAAGATTCCAGTTAGAATTTCTAGGCTTCAACTGAGGCCTAACTAGAACCATAAAACCCAAACATTAAGTCACTGTTGGATGATTTGCATTTATCACAGAAAACCAATCCTTCCAGCTAAATTACACAGCTCTGGTACACTGACTTTGTGTTTTTAATTAGTTTGTATTATGCATATAATAGTATACTCGAGAGCTATTTAGCTTAGAAGTTATTCTGTAAAAACCAAGCAAAACCAAAAATGTGAATAACTACAGGTCAAAGATCATTAATAAATTTATTTTTGACCTCTTTGGCATGCAATAACTTCATTAATGCAAACGCAATTTTACTTTAAAGTGAGCCACCAGCAGTGTGGCCTAGCAAGCCTACAAACAATCAATTTCAACCATGCTAAGCCTTAAGCAATAAACATCAATCTAAGATTAAAAAAACACAAGAACGACAAGATATGAATTACTAACCAGTTCCTGCATTTTGTTGCGGTATAACTCGAGCTTCTCTTTTGAATCCAAAATCACATTCTGAGTTTCTTCAAACTACAACAGCAAAGAGAAATATTTTTTATTTATAATTTCTCAAAATGTGCAAGAGAACCAAGACCACTTACAAATAAATAGATCTGGTTGAAAATATTACTAAATATGCGGAATTAATTTGGGTTCAAAAGTAACTCCAGCCACATAATTCATTTTGAACATACTTACAAAATGATATTTAAGACCAAAAACTAACTTGGGTCCACCCGGCAAACAACAATAAAAAGTGACAGACAGTTGCTTTTGGATCAAAATGTGATTTGGAACCCCATAAGGCCATCAATAGTTTTGAAGTATCAAACAAGCACTAAGGGACTGTGAATTTATTTTGTGTCCTTTCTACTGGAGCAGTTTATAGTTCAACTTTCAAGAGATTATGGCAGAAATAAGGAAACAGTGATTTTATGAGAGGGAGCCATTTATACAATTCTTTGGTGCATTTGGTTGGGAGAGAAGTGCTTCATATTTTCAAAGGTATCTCTTTACCTTGCATTTGTTAGTAGATATAGTTGAATCTGTGGCTTTAGGAAGAGTTTTATAATCTTCCCATTTCTAAAAAATTGGTACCTTTTTTTAAAAAAAATGGAGAGAATCATAAATGTATTAAGATGAAGAGAAGATAATTACAAAGGGATAGGAGAAAATCATAAATAAGTATCCTCCTTAATTACAAAAACAAAGCATCATCAAAAAACAAATAACATAATGGATAACCTTCACTTTCCCAAATATATTTATACATGGACAAAAAGTCAAAAACTATGAAGGCAGAGCAAATACCTTTTTCTCCGCAGTTGTTGCCTCTTGAGGCTTTGAATTCAATATATTCTGCTCACCATTTTCTGCACGATTCAAAAAGGAATCCTCCAACACAGGTGTTCCTGACTTTTGGTGATTGGGCTGTTGAGTGCCATCAGCCTGGGCAGAACTTCCATGAACTGGTGGCCTCAAACCAGCTGTTGGTGCCACTGGCCGGGCACCTGGAATCCCTTGTTGCTGCTGAAAACCTTGAGACAGATAAAAGTATAAAAAAAAAAAAAAATATCAAGAAATATCCTATAAGACTAAGAGAAAAGGAAAAGTTTGAGATAGTGTAAATAAGGGAAAATACCTTGGCCGATACCCCAGGCTGCATTTCCATAAGCAATTTTTGGTTGGCCTGTCATTGACATCAGTGTCTCGTCAAACAAAACATTGCTTGGAAGAGACTCTGGAAGAGGACGACCTTCCCTGTAACGTTCCATCAAATAAAGAGCAAAGCAAAACTCCTTCAAAGAAAGCATGCTATCATTATCCTGATCAGACAAGTCCCACACCTTCTTTAAGACATCTGCACAAAGTCCACAAAGATCTTGTTATGTATTTGCTATCAGAGAAATAATGAAAAGATTATCCTAAGATCGGTCCACCTCTACAAGAAAATTTCCAAAATAGTGAAGCACTTAGCTAAGAAACAGAGTCAATAAAACAGAGTAAAGAAACATATCTAGTAACATCATCTTATCTGTAGCATGTTTTTCTTAGTAGCTTTTAATTTCTATTAGCCTGGCTGTCATGAAATACAATATTTATTTTCTATCTTCTATTTCCTAATCCAGATTCCGAACAGTCTGACACTGGGAACCCCATCAGCAATGACAAAATTGCAGCCAACATGATGTTCTATGTAAAATAGTGGAACATCGTGAATTAGTTGACAAATAAGCGATTCATGTAGGATGAATATGAGGATTTGGAATCGGTCAATTCTCTTGGTTCATACCAAATAAATTTCTGAACGTGGAGTTTCTCAGGTCTCATAAATGTGTCACCTACAATGTAATCCTGTTCAAAATAATAGTGTTTTTTGCCGCTTTCCTTTAAAAAATAATCCACATAACAGCAAGTAGGATAAAAACAGAAGGATTTTGGCATTAATAGTTATCCTGGTTCATAACCCCATTGATTTCAAAATGTCAAGTAAATTTATTTCTGAGATCTAAATCAAATAACTGTCATCTATCATAGAATTTGGCTGAAACTCAAGCTATCAGTATTTCTTGTTCTTTTCCTTTAAGAAATATTTTTTAATTGTCGTGATCCTAAAGTGAAACATGAGGATTCGGAATTGGTTGGGATTCTTGGTTCATAACGAGACACATTTATAAACGTGTAGTTGATCTTATAGGTCTAATACCTATAACCTACCACATATCCTTTCTCAAATTATGAATATCTCTGTCACCTTCCTCCTTTCTTTAATAAATGATCCATAATGAAACCAAGTAATTCATAGTATCTATGACTTGGATTAAAAATGGCAGGATGCCAACCTGTGATTATTTCAATTCATGCAAATCCCTGGGAGGTTTATTACAAAGATTTGACTACTTGTTTCTTTGGATTTGGGTGATAGTACTTGCATAAAGTTTTAGGAGGATACTAAGGTGGGAATATTCATTTCTTAGAGGCTTTTTCTTGCTTAGATGTGTATTTTGTATGCATAATTATCCCACCAAAAAAATTATTATTCGTGAACTGTTCACATTCATAGGGAGTAATAGCTAAAAATATTTCTTCATTTCATCTACCCAATTTGAATCCTATGATTAAATCTTCCTTTGTTTGTGTCACCTAGCATGGTAGATCCAATATAACTAAACCAAGTGACTCGTGGTACGGTATGATCTCCCATTTTCACCTCTAAGCCCATGCTCAAATGTGTTTTGCTGAACTTGCATTCCATATACTCATTTTTCCTTCCACTTAATTGAAAACCATGTGATTCCAAAGCTTCTTTCAAGATGAGAGCAACTAAAATAGTTTAAAATTAAAAGGACGTGATCTGACACAAAAACATGTGCATTCCAATAAAATGCATAAAACCCCTGCAGACAAAGCATGTCAGCACTGATGCTTCAGCAGACACACTCTCTTTGGATGCTTAAGTATGAACTGACCCTCCACCTTTGTTCTTAATTGGGATGGGATGAGCAGCCATAGTTTTTTCTTTCTTTTGCTGAATTGATGAGCAGCCATAGTAATCATACATCCGTCACTAGTTACTAGTCATGACTAAAGTTGGACATTGAATACCTCTTGGGCTACTAGAGAGTTCCGTTTTTTTTCAAATAAAATCCACAAACTTATTTTACCATCACCAAAAACAATATCCAGTATCGGTGCACAGTTAACCATTCCTTGACAACATTAAGGCAGACCCCCCCCCCCCCAAAAAAAAACAAAAAAAAAATCTGAATCAAGAAGCTAAACCCTAAAATTTTCAGCTGATTATTGTTCTTGTTAGTTATGTAATATGTATGCGCTGATAAAAAAAAATGTAATATGTACGCAACATTTCATTGACAAGCTAACACATCAACATAACAAAATGCATAAACATTACGTCAAAAAGTATCAGTTGGAAAGAAAAAGGTTTTACCGATGGGTAATCTCCAGCTTAAAAATAGACTGCGTGCCTGCTCCCCAGTGATTTTCCCATCCCGGTCGGTGTCAACTTCCATAAACACCTTTGTATACTTCTGCACATCATTAGGTTTCATTTTTGGCCAAGAAAGCTGTGAATTGTCAGAATTTGCATTTCCAAGCCCAGCTGTCATCCCAGATGGTGTATGTGGAGAAGAAGAAGCTGGTGGTGAAATGTGTTGGCTTGTGTTTGGTGCAGATAGTGCCCGCTGAAACTGACTATTTGCAGGCAGCATTGAAGAATATGCACTCTGCAATGAGTCAAGTGAATTTTGCTTAATGGCAGGTTGGGGAGCAGTGGAAACAGGAACAATGGCTGATGAGACATTGCTGACAGAATAACTCAGTCCAGCAGGTTCTTGTTTCGGTGTCGATGAGGCAGCAGAGAAAAAATCATTGCCCAAAACTGAATTGGAGGAGAACCCATTTCCAGATACACCTAATGCTTTAGTGTTAACAGTTGTTGACTGAGGCATTGGTGAGATTGGAGATGACTGCGGCATTGGTGAGATTGGAGATGTTGACGACGGAATAACAGCTGACGGGGTCAGTCCAGCAGGTCTGGTAGCAACCATACCAGGCCTTACGTTATTCCAATCATTCGAGACGGTGCCAGGAATTGAGAAATTGTGACCAGCCATGTTAACTCCTCTAGAAACATCTGGACCTGCAACACCTTGTTGTGGACGCAGACTGCCACCAGCAGGCATGGATTGAGGAGGTCTCATGCCAGGATTCTGCTGCGAAGAATAATATTGCGGGTTTGCACCAGGACCTGCCAACCCTTGTCCTCTATAGGGAAAACTTTGAGCCAAATTGGGTGCGGTAACACCCATCTGCCCGACAGACCCAGCACTGGGCATCGAATTCGGGCGTGGTTGAGGCACAGCAGCAAGATTAATTTGTGGGGCAGGGATTTTAGCAGCAGCAGGACCATACAATGCTACCTTCACAATATCAGGCGTTAAATCTCGCTTACTCTGAGCCACAGTGACTAACCTTAGAGCATTAAAAAACTCCGCGCGCCCAAGGAAACCCGTTTTGGCCTGATCAGCATACGCCCACACCTGCAACAACTCAAACCGAGAACAACAATAAGCATTATACGCTAGATCGAGCTAACATATCCAAGGATAAACGAAATGAAGAATCAACCAAAACCTAAATCAGAGATTCTATGCAAACAATAACGAAATCCTAACGATCGATCACGAAAATCCTATGCCTCGAAGAGAAAACACATACCGAAGTGCAGTAAGATGAAATATTTGGTTTAGATTAGAATGAAACCTGAGCGAGGACTTGTTTGGGCAAATTGGAACCCTGAAAGAAAGAGACGGCTTCGGTTCCACTGATTCTGCCATCTCCGTCCAAATCTGCTCTCCTGAAAAACGCTTCGAACTGATCCATGTTGGGTCCCGCCATTGAAGTGGATCGAGCCGGTTAGTTAGGGATTTGTTTTTCTTTGGTGGAAGAGAGGATGAATTGCGGAGAAAGAGGGAATTCGATTATTGTGTGTCTGAATTCGCTGATTTGGAAGAATTAAGGGAAAGCGAAAAAGTTAATGGAATATGTTTTTTTTATTTATTTATTTATTTCCGGCGAGGGCGAGGTTGAAATGATTGAGATGTGGCATCTTCTCCGACTGCAGCACAGGCTGTGCGCCTCTTCGGAGGAATACAAATTTCATTCCGATTCCATTTACATTAGGTGTATCTGGAAATATTTAATAATACATCCCAAAAAAATAGTAATAATACCCAAGTATAAAAAAATAACAATAACAACTTAATCTTATAAATAATTTTGATTTTAACTCTTTAAAAGTTTAATTTATTCATATTTTACAGTAAAATATTTTATATGAGAATAAGAATAAAAAAATTAAATCAAAATATTATAATCATATATAAAAGATAAAGATTTAATATTATATAATTATTTTGAAACTTAAAATATTAAATCTTGACAGATATTTGATTATATGATTTAAATTTTATTATTTCACTTTTGTATATAAGGTTTTTCTTCTCATAAAATATTTTATCTTATCCATGTTATACAATTTTATACAAATATTTAATAAAAAATATTTTTTTATCACACCTTTCTATATATTTATTAATATAATGCAGTAATATATTAAACTATGCGCCTAATTTATTACGTTAATGACCATTCTGTTTTCTTCTTGGTAGTGAGAAATAATAGTGATTTTTTTATATAAAAAAATTTAAATTTATGAAGATCATAATTAATAAAAAATTTAATTAAAACTAAATTTAGTTATGTTTACAAAGAATACAAATATTTTTGTCTGGTTTTGTAACATTCTGTATGTCTAACCCTTTTCAGTTTTTCCCTAAAAAAGAAAGATGGTATGTTTTAAAGAATAGTGGTTACTTAATACCTTTATAAGTTTTAATATTCATTTTTGTTTTTAAGCCTTTCTATTTTTGTGTCATGGATTTTTTCTAAAATGAGTAATCCTATTAAACGTATTCGATGGTTACATCATGATTCAATGTTTAAAATTTAATCCTCACTAATAATCGTTCATCTTATTTAGGTCCTCGTTCAATTCTATCAGTTATCCTACGAAACAAAACAGCTAGATGCGGTAAATCGAGCTATATATTAGCTGTGATACTTGTTAGGAAGAACATATTTGAGAGGATTATAAGATGCCATGAATGAGTACCCTTTGTTAAATTTGTAACCATTTATTTGTTCACGTAAATATGACAAATGAAGAAGTTGTTGTGCATATATTCTGTATAAAATACATGAATGGTTATCCTCGGACGAATCACGAATGTTAATATCCCCTTGTCTATCAAGCATATTTTTGGTCCTTAGAGACAGAGCCAAGTGGGATGTCGGTGGCTCTCGGCAAACGATACGAATGAAGAAAAAGATGCAATAGGATGAAATATCATAAAGCGGAAAATGAAGAAATAATAACGTGCAAAAAAAAGAGTTATATCATCAATAAATAATACAACTCACAACAGCGAGCTATTGGGTATGAATTATCACTTATCAGTATCATAGCATATATCTAATTATCTCAAGTTACTTCAAAATACTTGATCGTCATCATCAAGCAGTGACGAGAACTATTTTTTTTTTAAATTTTATAAAAATAAAAATCAATAAAAACAAATATATTTAAAACATATAAAATTATATTTATGATAACTAAATATATATATATTTTTGCTTAGCTTTAAACAAGACTCGAGAAATGTCAAAAATGCGCCTACTAAGGATAAACGAAATCACCAAGATACTCTTCAGAAGATATGTGATAATTTGTTCACTTCAGCATCATTATAGAAATGTTCCCGGTTAGTGGCTCTGGCATAAAACAAATTGCATTCTTAATAAAATTCCAGGGAAGAAAGCATTCTCGCAGCTATTGTAAGTGGATTGGAGCTGAGTAGCTGACAGTCCCTGATTGAACTAAATGCTTAAAGCCTTAAATTATCCCTCTTAAGATTCAATCTCATGTCGATATGCAGAACTTTTGGATGAACGGTTTAACCTTTTTTCTGTACATTCTACAGCTAGTTTTAGGAAGGTGCTTTCTTTTCTATTCTTCTGGAATAATTTGCTACAAACTTAAGTCTTGTTTCTGTTTATCAGATCCCTCCAAGTAGGGAGATGTTTCCTAAATTGTTTAGCTAAATTTACAAGCATTTAGGCTTCATTACTATCAGATAAAATTCAAATGGTTAAGTTCTTAGCATCCAATTCCCTATTTAAGATTTGGATGCAGGATTATAGTACCATAAAAGCAATAACTAATGCTATCAAATATCTAGAATGCAAAAGGAGACTAGTGAATACGTGATGACCAGAAATTCTGGAGACAAGTGGCAATACAGCGAGTGGATATAATTGTTGAAGGCATCAGAACAAAAAAAAAGTTGTTAAAAGTGATAGGAAGCAGGTTGCTACGAAGGTAATAGTTTGATGTGAGTAAACTTAGTACTTATGGACTTGAAATTGTTAACCTAATTATTCAAGGGTTATTTGTATGAGTGGTTACTGGTTTGTAAGAATACAAGATAAAGTCTTTTCTAGCTGAGACACCCAAAAGGTGGTTCAGCAGATTTACATAACAACATAACTGACAAAGATCACGGAAGTACTAACTACTAATACACACGTAAGCTCTAATAAGTCAGATCTCGCAGTAACTAGGAGAAGCAATCATGTTTTAACTTGTAAAATTGTAACATGTCACACAGTAACGGTTGTCAACAGTTAGCACTGCAAAGCACCTAAGCAAAACAATTTATACAATATATAGTTATACCACATCATGTGTGGTTCATCAATATATTGGACGAAAAGCCCATATATCTAACAGTATCATCAACAAACTTGAGTCCACCAAGCTGCAATCAAGAAGTTAAGTCTTCAACCCATCCATTCCACAGATTTCTCAAAGAAAATAAGAACTGTAGCAGCTTGCAACTTCTATTTTACCCATCAATTGGTCAAATCCTGGACAAACAAACCAATAGAATTTATATTGAATATCTTCGATAAGTTAAAATAACTTATAAATAAATTAATTTACAGAAGCTCTCTCATTAATTTATCCAAAAGTTGGTTTTAATTATGCATAAGTGATTTTTAATTTACGGAAGCTCTCTCATCAGTTGGTTTTAATTATGCACAAGTGATTTTTAATTACCTTTTTAGTTCCTTATCTATAACTATTCATTGAGAAGTTTATCCAAACAAAATCTAACAGAAAGATTAATACCTATGTCAGGACTCTGGATGTACATATCCTTGATCCTATGAGGTGATGAATTCTCATAGGGCTGAACCTGGAAGCCTTCTGCACGAGTCTTTTTCTCTTTTGGAGACTCAACTTCTGTCTCCACTTCTGGCTCCACAACATTGGGTGCGGGAGTGAGTTGCTTCCGCTTTGAACGAGCTCTTCTGTTCTGGAACCAGTTATAAACATTTGTCTCTGATATTTGGCCATGCTGGCCCAGCTCAATGGTTATGTCCTTGATCTTCTGCTTGCTCGGAGTGCCATTTCCCTCATCAAAAATACGCTCAAGTATTTGAAGCTGCAGAGGCGTTGGAGTCCAGCGCTGCCTCGCAGTTATCTTGTGTCCAGAGAATGCCATCAACGGATCACAGTACAAATTACCCAGCCTCAGCCCTGACACAAAATACAACAACAAATAAAACACCCACGTTGTTTCTCCACCGTCAAATTGAACAAGAAATCCCATTAATTCAACCTACATATCCAAATCTGAAGGAACTTATACGTTTAAGAAACTTCCTGATAATCTTATGACATGAAAAAATTATACCATGGTCCTGGACCATTATGGTATCGGTCAATCTTCATGTGACACACAATGTTTTTTTTTCTAGAAGCAAGTATCCCCATAGATGAAAGTAACGAGGCTAACACTCGAGACACAAAATTCACTGAAATGGATTTTGCTTCTCTCAACAAAGTTTTTTCCATATGCAAGGAATAGATCCTCTATCACCATACTTAAGGAACTCACTCATCTACCAAGTAAACTTAGCAAGGTTAAAACTTGTTGGTTTCATGTGACACATAATCAAGTCTAAACAACTTTTTCTCATAAATTTTAAAAAAAGAAACTCAATTATGTATCACACGAAAATTGATCGGAATTATGATCACATGGTGATCCAGTTTCTCGAAATTATAACAGATTAGATAATCTCTACTGTCATGTAATGCTATTTTGAATATAGAAAAGTATATGTTGTTAATTTGTTCCGTTCAATCATAAAATGAATTATGTTTATTGTAATAATAACCCTGAGGTGTGAAGCAATAATAATATGTACTATAATGGTGTTGGGTTAAGAAGCAATGGAAACCTGCGAGGTCCTGTTGGGTAGTTACGGCCTTGTGCATCTCAACGAGCTGTTCACAGATGGTGGCGTAGACAGAAATCTGTTGCCTGAGCAGTTCCATTTGGTCATCGGTCATAACTTTGACGTAAAGGCCTCCAATACCACCGTTTGAGGTCTCTGCTTCCATTTATTCTTCTTTTTCCTCCTTTTTTGCTTTTTGCAGAACCAAACTCCTAAACAAAGAAATGACTCAGTTTTGTTTTGGCTTTGGCAGCAAGAATTGAATTTGGATTTGCATTTTGCAGAGACAAACAGACAGCATCCTCAGACCTCAAGTCAAAGCTTAAAGGACCGTAGTTTGCTGCGCGATTAGGCATTTTTCCGCAAATCTCGCAATTTAGCCTCCCTCCCCACTTTTTTTTTTTTTTTTTTTTTTTTTAACTTAGCTTATTTCTTGTATAAAAGAATTTTAGAAATTTACGTGACTTTGACCATTTTGAGAATATGATTTTAAACAAAATTTGAAACTCACATTTTAGTGAGACTTATATACTTCCTCCGGTCTTATATACGTTATCATATATAAGAAATAAAATACATATCTTTTCTGACCGAAGTATAAAAAATATAGAATTATTTTATTGTTAAAATTTGTTTATCCTTAGTCATTATTCTCTTTTTTTAATGAGTATGGATGTATTTATTGAGTTATTAATAAAACAAGATACATTGACAAATTAATTTATTTAATTATTTTTATTAATTTTGATGAATTAAAAAATTATTTCTTATATATAATATGGGAGATAATAAACTCCATCTCAAGACAGTGTTGCAAAAAAAAACATGAGTATATCACTATTCATTAACTTCTTTTTTTTTTTTTTTTACAAATGTATCATTCATACCTAAGGACATGGATTTGGTTAAAAAGTAAGAAGGGAATAATGAATTCACTCAAGATACCAAGATGATTAAGTTTGTCGGTTGTGAGGTAGTTTAATTTAAAAATAGTAGTGAAATTTACTTTAAGTATCATTTTATTTTGAGGGAAATAAATTCCATCTATAAATATTTAATTCAGTAAAGTTTTATAAATAAAAAAAGTAACATATGACCACCTTCCTTTTACTAGCTTTTGATATTGAATTAACTTCTTAAAATTAAATATTACATTCGTTATACTATTAATTTTATTTATAACAATAACCATAGTGGAATTTTAAATATTAAAAGAATTATTTTATATTTTTTTCAAAATATAGAGATACGTTAATTTAAAAAATACTGCCAAATTTCATTGAAATATTAATTAAATAAAAATAGAAGCACAATAATAAGTATTGTAAATCTATTTTGGTTTACTTCTTTTTTAAAAAATAATCTAACATGTGTAGCAAGAACAGTCATTACTTTTTATTAATTTCTTTTAAAACGGTCGATTTAGAAATTTACTCGTATATTAAATCTAAAAGAAACTATAAATATATTGAAATTATCTCAATAGTATTTAGCGTACACTTACTCAAATAAGCTAACTATTTTATTAATTAATTAATTTTTGAAAGTTTGTATGAAAAATCACGAACACAATAAATTAATAAAAATAAATAATTGCAGGTTTGTCTTCTGGTTATCGTTTGGAATGAATTGGATTATGTGTGTTTAGCGTAAGAAGACAAGCCAGCCCGGCCGTAATTAACGCTTCCCCCACGCGTACGCGTACAGCATTGCCCGACAAAGTTTCCCACCCATTCTCCACATTCTATCCAACTATAAATTAGGGTTATGTTTGGACTGATAGAAAGACACCACATGAAATGGAACAAAATTTTTATTATATTGTTTATTAGAAAATAAAAAGAAAGAATAAATCGTTATTTTATTCTCATATTATTTTAATTTTAAAAGTATCTCTAAATATCTCCTTTAGTCATAGATGAAGAGAAGTTTTTATTTTTTGAAGAGAAAAATAAACGTCCATTCTTCAAAATCTCATCTATTTATCTATACAGAAAGGGGAAGGGCAATTTTGATTTTGTTTTTATGAGTATTATTAATTATTGGAAGAAAAAAATCCAAGGATTACAGTGGCCACTGAACGAGATTGTAGAAATTTCTTCTTATGTTCCTTGTCCACTGGAGTCGCCCAGTCACTCTCAACATCATATTTGATTCCTTGCAAGCCATGTCAAGTTATCAAATTTTCATATTAAATCTACTTAACTTCCATGGTATTTGGTTGTTGGGTGTTGTATTTGCTGCAAGTTATAGAGGAATGGGAGGAAAAATAAGAATGCACACGAAATAAAACACTGAGAGGAGGACAAGCCACAACGTGGAGCAGAGCAGAACCATTGTAACTTCACGTTGAGAGAAAAATATTTGCAGTTCCATTGCATACACCCAACAATACGCTGAGCGTTACATACACATCTTGTTTTCATATGACACAAATAACCTTAATTTAACCTAGACTATTTCATTATGTAGCCCATTGCCATTGATCATATTTTGTGTCATACAAGCTAAAAGTAGCAGGTGAAAGGAAACCATTACCAAAGATAACTTATTAGATTCATAACATTAAGGAGAAAAATAGGGGTAAATGTTTTACAGGCATCCAATCATGAAGATATTTTCTTTTTACTCTTGCAAAGTCCACACATGATATTGAAATGACAAGGTAAAAAAACAAATTGAAGCTTCAATAACAACTAAATTACTATGACAAGAACTTGCTTCTTTTGCTCTGCTTCTTTCTCATCCAACCAATTCTTTAATTTTTCAGAACTTTTTATAACCTTGCAAGTTAGGAACCAAAAAAAGAATGAATTTTTTGAAGGTAACACATCAGCTATAATAGATTGAAAGCAATTGAAATCAAGTCAAACTAAGTACCTCATAATCTACTCGTTCTTGTGGAAGCCAAGGCTTGTTTGCTTTCCACTCTTGAACAAATCTGCAGATGAAATTTTCTTTTGGCTTCAGCAAGAAAATCTTGTGATAGAGACATTCCGAATCCAGTTATCTTCTCAACAACAATCTGTCACCAGCAAAAGGCAAAAACAGCGAAGAAGCGAGAAAAGTATATCAGAAGAATTTGTTTCAATTTTTTTCCCCAAAAATCACCAACCAGTTTAAGTAGTCACAAAATAAGGGTGGCCAGTTAGCTTTCACCTTTAGGGCCTATTTAGGTAAGTTTGGCACTTCTAAAAAAAAAAACAAAAAAAAGAGATTTTGTATAAGAGTTAAAATTAGTTTCATTAACTAATTTCTTAGATGTTTTCTCTTCTTTTAGAAAAACTATACTAGAAAGACTACCAAAAAAAATGCTAAATCATATATGAGGTGCAAGAGACTACGGAATTAGGAGAGAAAAAACTTGCAACTTCATGTTCAATTGTGTGAGCTAGTGGAGTAATACCCCAAAACCCTAGCCAATTATTACGGTAATAATATAGTTCAGTGCTTAATAACCCGCGGCATGAAAAGGTGGCAGGCTTCGTTGATCTTCATTTTGGTTACGGAAGATAGATAAAACGCCGTTTGCAAGAAAGTATAGCTCTGCCTCTGCTTGTGAGAGAAGAATAGAAGGAAGATATTAGCGGGAATGGAATTGGAATTTCAATGTAGCAGTGACCGTTGGTTTGAGTTTGAGGTGTAATTTATATTGATAGGCTTCAAAAATAAACGGCCTGGATCACGGGTCAGTTTTCCTTCAATAGAATCTCACACTTCATTTAAAAGGCTATTGATTTCTACACTTTCCGATTCCTTCCTGCACTCCTTTTTACCTTCTGAAAATATTAATCTAAAATGTAAAATTATATTCTGGATTCTTTAGGCTTCCGGAATCAGCAATTCAAAAGATTAAAAAATATTTCCAGAAAAATGCAGAAAGCAACTTGAGAAACCAACTTAAAAAATACAGCAATTTAATTAAATATAACAACTAATTCTTTGTACAGCTTGGGATTTCGAAAAAAAATGCATATAAAATTGTTTACAAATATATTAAAAACTTATAAAGATTTTTTTTTAAAATATGAAAAAGTAAAAAATAGGTGAAAAATATGAATATGTTGAAGACAATTAAAATTTAAAAAATTGTGATATTAAAATAATGTTTAAATGTGTAAAAATGATATATAAAAATATATTAAAAATTTGAAAATAATAAAAGTTTAAAAATGCGAAAAATAAAAAATAATGTTTTGAAAATTTTGTAAATAATTAAATTTTTAAAGAAGAAATGTAAATGACACAAATTGGATTAGATGTTTAGACTCAAGGCGTTCCACCTCTGACTAGTGATTCTTTCTTGGGTCTTGCATGTCTCTTGCAACATTACAAAACAAAACACTTATCCCAGCCTTCCTCAGAAGCATAATATAAAGCATTTCCTCTGCTGTTTGTGAACTATAATGACTTATATATTAGTTCTCTAATCTGAAAGTTCAATGCACATGTACCTCAGTTAAATTAATATTGTAACAACTAAAGTGCTCTTCACATAGATGCAAATCCAGTTTTTCACAAACACGCCAAACACTTGGAAATTGATTGCCATCATGTGGTTGGTGAAAACATACAAGTTGGTATCCCACGCCTTTTACTTGTTCCATCTCAAGCTTAGTTAGCTTTCTTCCCCAAAGCTCTTTGTCCTAAGCCTTTCACTACTATTAAAAAAATTGTAGTAATATATGTTACTATACCTCTTACCTTATTTGTGGAGTTGTTGCTCTTGATGTTTAGTCAAATATTTGCTTTAATCTCCTTAAGGTAATTCATGTCTAGTGGTCCATTTTGTTAAAAGGTGCGGCATGCTGAATTTTTAGCTAGAAAGGTCACTTGTTCTCCTTGGGTTTTCATGTAGCTTCTAGTCATAATAAGTAGGTTTTCTTTTGTTTTGCTTTGTTCAACTATTTCACTGCATTACATAGTATTCTCTGTTCTCCAGTAGTCTCTTTTCCTACTAGGTATCCATAATATCTTAATATCAGCATCTTAATTTGGGTTTGATTCATAATTTTCGGCAATTTCTCAAAGAGTATTCAGACGCGCAACACTGCTATATGTGACGTATTTGCTGTCCTCACTGTTTGAACTTTCTGGTTTTGTCACGATTAGGGATGCCACTTAGCTGAATTACAGGTCAAAATGAATTAAAAGATACCTTAATTCACTGCTGTATTCCACTTGTGGGTGTTCGATTGCAGGTATTGCTGTTTAACCGTTACTTTCTGTTAGTTGTTCAGTTGAAGTATGAATAATGGGTGGCTAAAGTGTAGTAAGGTAAACAAGCTAGAATTGGTTATATATGAAATTTGTTTATCAAGCACCTATCTTGGTCTTGCTGCATCATTTGTGTTTGTTGAGAATGACAAGTTGGTGGGAATTTACACTTTTGTTAATTCTTTAAATTGCATCCTCTGGTTCTGGAACTCTGTTTCTTATGTATCTTGTGTATTTGGTTTTCTTAAAAAACTTAGCATAAACTCTAACCAAACATTCGAACTCTCTATTTGCGGGAAATTGGTATTCCAGATAACAATTTCTGAACGTGTTCTAGAGAGCATAGTTTATGATTATTACTTATTAAACTATTTTGACTTTAGGTTATTTCATCGTAGTAATTATGATTTATGATTATATTGTGAGTGACTTAATGCTTTATTAAGTTTTTGTCTTTAATTATTTTATATTTATAGAAATTTTTATTTTTATACTAATACATGATTTAAAAACCGTTTATTTTTTTATGGACTAAATATTGATTTATTTAATATTTTTTATAACTTTCACTTTATATATCCCATTAATTTCTTTTTGTGGATCTTACTTCTCATTTAATATTCTGCTTATAATTAATTATTTTTAAAAAATTTCAATAAATCAGTAAAAGAGTGTTAAAAAGAGCATGTCAAGAAGAGTAACACTCATATTTCTCTTAAAAATAAAAATAAAAAGAACTATCGATAGAAGAGAAGATGAAAAAAAGACATTTTAAAATGGAATTTTTAGGTGTCAAAATACAATGACAACATTAAACATTAATAAATACTCTCTTTATTCTTTTTTTCAGTGGCCATTTTTTGTAAATTATTATTCTTATTTATACGCCATTTTCAAAGTTCAAAATAATATATTTTTTATTTAATTTTTAATTAATTTACACATTTACCGTGAAGGTAAAAAAAAGCAATTGATATATATTTATTGTAGAGTATAAATAGAAAAAGGTAAAATAATAAAAAAATTAATAACTATTTTATGAGAATCAATGGATTTTATTTTATTTATTGATTATTGTAAAAAAAAAAAAACTTAATAATGACACTTCAAAAGAAATGGAGATGGAAAATAAATAAATTTTTTAGTACATAAACTTTCAAAGAGCTATAGACTACTATGCGTATTATGTATGATATAATGGAAATTCAATCAATCTAGGTAGATCATTTCTCTTCATGTGCATAATGATTAACTACGGCCTGAAACAAGGGCAGATATGCTACATACTATTGGTCATAGAAAGAGTGGATTGTTGTCTTTAATAAACACTGCTGCAGATACGATAATGTTATCATTGCTATAGATAATTGAATATGAGCATCTCTTACCTACCGGCCAAAACTAGGTGGATCAGGTTTTTAAGTGGTTCGTTGTGAACTAATTTTATTAATTATTAGATTTATGATTTATCTTATTTATATCATGACAATTTATTTTATCCACCCTAGTTTTATTTTTCTTTCTACCCTTCCAGCAACCTTTGGAGTTCTTACCATCATTTGTCGTCATTAGATTATGTTTCTTTTTCAAATATTAAACTCACAAAAGAAATGAAATTCTAATCTTATTTAAATCTGTCCAAACACGTTTATTATAATTAAAATAGATTTAAAATACTTAAATAAAATATAAATATACGATTGTGAGTTTATAATTGACACATTGTCATTCCACTTGGATCAAATGCTTATTGAACTCTTCTTTCTCATTTTAAGAAATTGTACAGAAGAAATTATATATTAAAAAACAATATACAGAAGAAATTGTACATAAACATTTAAAACCATTTTGACAACTACACTTTAAAAAAAAAGTTTTTAGAACATGCTTATACATGATTCATACGCTACTTCAAACTCCTCAAAAATTATTCTTCAAATCATTAATAGAGATTATGCTACGGGATCATAAGCGACAAAGACCTCTCTGACGTCGAAAACAGTCATTTGTTAGCCATGCCTGAAAAAACGATCAACAATTCCATGATACTGCATTGGTGGAAATACACCATAGTAGAATGAAATAACGAATCGAAGAAATTTCATATAAACAACACCGACCAATAAAAAAGAAACTAAAACAACCAAATATTTAACTATCATAATCTACAATTCCATCTCTAAAACCATTACAATGATCCGGCAGAATATTAATTTGAAAACCACTATCCTTCTGAACATAACGATAAAGAAAAGGGTATGTAACGAACCACAAAGGAGGAATAGTTGCATTGAATTGTTTAGATGACTTGAATTTAAATTATGTTTTTTAAATTACAGTGAGATAAAACACTATAATATCACACTTCTTAAATAAAAAAAATAAAAAAAAACATCAGACAAATAACAAACCACAATAAATAAAGTATTCAGACACAAATCATTATTCAATACCGTAACTTGTGCGAATTCCAAAAAGTTCAAACTCACTTATTAGTGAGTTGTGATTAAAGTAAATTAATAAAGCAAATTCCATACTTTAATTTCCATGTACTCAACTAATAATGTAACAAGTAACCAACACGCCAAATAACCGTTGATTCAAACATCATGTCATAAACAATTAAAAATGAAAAAGACGCTAATAACCACATAATGAAAGCATAGAAATCATTACAACATGCTGATTAAACTAAATGATCGTACCATCAAATAACTTAAATTTTATTTGAATACGATCAAAATCAATCTTAAAAACACGTTAACCAACATACCATTCTAAAAATTCTCTTGAAATAAAAATTTAAAAGTAGTCAAATAATTAATAGATTTCAAGAGAATTTTTAAAAACGTTTGTTCGAGGACGTATTATAACATCTCTAATTTTTTAATTCTTAAAAAAATTGGAGGTGGAAATTGTTCTTGAATACGTATTGAATTTGAGGAACTAAACATTTTGAAAAAAATTTAAACTAATTAAAAAAACAAAACCAAAAAATCCCAAATTTGTAGGACTAACATTTAGGTTTAAATTTAACAACTAAAAAGAGTGTTACCGAAAATGTTACCAATATACCTCAATCATCCTACAAAATCAAGCTCGCCACATTAGAAAAGCCAAATTTGAACAAGCAATTCATAGAGACAGCACCGAACCAATCAGAATCACGAACCTCGACAGCATATATTAAAGAGAATCCGGACTAAATGAATTTAATTATAAAATTCAGGCTTCGGCGTTTTGAATCGTCAGATCAGAGCTGCATTTAAAGCAGTTATAATTTCAAATTAAGGAGACATTCCGTCTTTTTGAATAAACCAGTAGCACACAATGTCAAGACAGCAGATCATGACAACCACAAAAAACATGGACAAACAGCTACGATCAACAGACATGGCATCCGCAGAGTATAACACGGGTCAAAAAGTGACACCATAAATCAGGAACTAAAAAACATAAATCGCATATATACAGCAGAAAGGGGATGATAAGCCAATTATATTGATACAAACTTAACCAGATTTCAACAACAAAACTCTAAATCAAACTAAAAGCTCTACAAGAGATAAACACCCCTTAACTGAACAGTTGGCTTTAGAAATACAAATAAAGAGAACTCCCTTCTTTAAACTATTCACGTTTTGTAAAGATAAGCAATTTACGGAGGGAGCAGGGAAATATTTTTTGGAAAGAGAAATATGTTTATCAGGAAATGACCAGACCACCTACAACAGATGATCAAAATCATCAGAACCTACGTAAATGCTATTATCATCAGTCCATTCTCTAATCGTCATCCTCCTCCTGCATGAAATAAACAGAACAAAATAAGAGAACTGCAAAAATGATCAAAACCCACAAGACAATGATGAAAAATGTATTAAAACAAACCTCGCCACTGCCTTCCTCGTCATCATCCTCATCATTCACCTCAGATACTGACTTCTCAGATTCTTCTTCATCCCCACCAGTAGGACCTTCTGCCTGACAACATAAATAAAAGTCTATGAGAACGATTCATTACAGATTCCTTCCTATAAACAAGAACACATCACCAAAGATGAACCAACCTGTTTCTTGTTATAGGCTCTCATGTTCTTCTCGTACTCCACTTTCCTTTTCTCAGACTTTGCCACATAAGGTGCTTTTTCCTAAACAATTCATAAAATTTGAATAACAAATGCTAAAACTCAACGTTATTTATAAACAAAAAACATTGAACTACATACAGCATCAGACATCGTCTTCCATTTGGCTCCAGCAGCTTTGCCAACCTGAAATGTTCAGTTAAATTCATGTAAATGAGAGATCCATTTATATGATGTCATCACCACACATTAACCACAGATACACTTACAGCAGACACTGCTTTGTTGTCGGGATGTTCCTTGTTGAATACCTTCCTGAACTCCTCCCTTTAATTACAACACAAATTTCAGAAAACAAACGCAACACAAATATAAAACAACACGCCAACATAACAAGGATGCATACTCCATATACATAATTTTTCATCTTCATGTGATATTTTTAACAATAAAACAACTAAGGTGTACAAACAAATTTCAGAAAACAACCAGACTACAATCATAAAACAACGGGCCTTGTAGTTATATCAAGTTTCACCAGGCATAAGCTAGATCTAGCATACTCAATAAACATAATTTTAACAATAAAGCAATCAAGGTAAACATACAAACAAACAACAACAGGTAAAGAACACGTGCTTTACAATTGGACAAGGATAAATGTTGACGATAAAATTATTCGGTGGAAAGATAAGAGAGCGCATCGAAAATCAAATGAATCGTAGATATAATAATTACATGAAAACGAAGAAAGCACTTGGAGGCCTCTTTGGCTTGTTAGGATCTTTCGCTGCCTTCCCCTTGCCGGCCGGTTTCCTAGCCTTGGTGGCAGCGCCCTTCTTATTCACAGCAAGTCTGAGATTCGTAGAAAAACAAATAGAATCAAAAACCACGAAATAGTAGAACGCACAAATCTGAATTAATCGCGTACGAAATAGAGATCTTGGATCTGGAGTTTCCTGAACCCTAGCTTTTTCGGTTATTTCACCGTACGAAGCATCGAATCGTGAGAGACATAAACAATTCAAGGTTGATCAGAAACGCGTGAAACTTACTTGGCATCGGCTCTCTTAGATTCGGTCTTGGACTTTCCTCCTTTCATGATGGATACTGCAATCACACATGATCAGGTTAGTTTTTACGTCGGGAATTCGTAGAAAAACGAAGAAAATCGCTGGAAAACGAAGAAAATCGAGGGGATTTCGTACCAAGAAAGCGGAATAGGGTTGGGAGTTAGGGTTTGGGTGGAGAGAGAAAAGAAAGATAAGGGGAATGAATGATATACTATGACATAATAATGAGGTTAGGCACAAATGCGGGGAGATATTAAGCCCCTAGGGAAATTGAAATTCAATTGCAAACGAAATGAAATCAAGGGGAAGGTCAGGGGTTTAGGCGGGAATTTAAATTTATTGCCATGTCATTGATCCGTGCGCCTTTTTTGTGTTGGCTGCGTTATTCCTAAGCGTATGCCTCCGTTCCCATTTTGTGTTTTCTGTGTGCTTTCTTCTGCGTGGTCACCGATATTTATTTTCGTTTTTGCCTTTCTTTTCTACTCACTTGGGCCCGGTCCAGCTCCAATAAGCCCATTTTTTGTGTAGTGAGAATAAAAGACGCACTCCTCATATACATTAACAAAATACTTCTTCAATTACACTAATGCTTTGTTTGGCAATGATGAAACGGAAAGGATTTAAACGAGAGTGAAATGGAAAGGAGACGATAAATTTCATGTGTTTGGTCAAAATTCATATAAAAATAAATAAATTATAAATATTGTGTAGGTGATTTCCCCTTGCTTTTCTTTCCACCATTTAATTCATTTTTTTTAGTTTCATTCCACTTATTTTCACTTTGAAAATACTTTTATTGTGATTTTGTCACTCTCGTAACTCCCTTTCTAAACCCATCATTAACCTTTTATTTGTTAGGCTAATCAACTTGATTGTTTGATTTAACTTTTCCTCGTTTGGTTGTGGCCTAAAACCTTGTCTTCATAGTTGGTGTTTGCCTCACCAATTCTTGTCACATTAGACAATACTTAGGTTTATTTTAATCGGTAACTAAAGATTGTTTCTAAAATACTCCACTAATGAAGTTTGCAATTTATATTTTGATTTCACAAGTTCCAAATCCAACTTTTAAGTCCATGTGATATAAGATGTTATTACAATTAAAACTTGAACTTAAGTCCATTAATAAAGTTATAACAATTTCATAACTATTGATCTATACACTCAGTGTGTACTATAGCAGATCATGGATGTTATTACATTTTTATTACACTAATCATGATTTGTTTTCGCCTGAATGCAGAAGTTTTCTCAAGTAAAGAAATACAAATAAAGTAAACTTGATAAAGCACAAATTCTTATGGACGAAACTTCGATGCATTGATAATTTACTAATTTAAGAAGCAACACAAAGAAAAATAATTTCACGAGACTGTAACAATATCTAAAAAGAAACAAACTCTTACTTTGTATGACCAAGAGAAAGCGACAAATCAAGCCGTGATGATTTCTTAACAGTAGATCCAAGCAATATTGGTGAAGCACACAGATACGCAAAGTAACTCTATTCTCAGAGGACCTATTGTAATCATCAAGATGAGAAAAAGATAAGGGTCATTGAATAGAGGTTGAAACGAAAAAAAAATGTTAAAACAAAAAACAGAGCACGCATTGAGGAATGAGGAGTGGTTGTTAACAACGTTCCAAGGTCCGACGACTAACATAGGCTTGGGCTCGTGATTTAGGATTAGGGCTGGGGCGAGACTCACGATTTGGGATTAATCTTGAGGCTCGCAAAATTGGAGACATTGGCCAAAGTGTCGCAAATCAAAAAAAAAATTGTCAAAATGTCACACTTTAGAAATAATTTGTCAAATTGCCACGTCACGTAATTCGCTGGCCACATCAGCGAATTATGTGGGCTGACGTGGCGTCGCGTGAGTGGAGGGCATAATTCGTTGGGAGGGGTGCCAAATTAGGTATGCCACGTGGCAAATTTTTCGTAATTGCGTAGAAACTTCAGAAGGTCATAACTTTTGACTAGGACGTCCGATTGACGAGAAATCGATGGTCACGCGCTCGAAATTGAGAGGAGAAGGCCTTTGCAAATCCCCAAAGGGGAATTGCCCAAAATTTTTTTTCCAAAAGAGGCCTCTAAGTGTCTCAAAATTGCGATTTAGTATTTGGACACCCAAAAAATTCATTTTTGTCTGATTTTTAATTATTTAATTTAATGTTATTTTTTTATTTTTTTCAATTACTTCTCTGAATTTCGAGCTTTTTGACATATCATACGCTTCCATCAGACATTTCTATCAAAAAATATCACTGTTCAAAGTTTATATGAAGTTTATATGCAATATCAATTAAACAGTGATATTTTTGGCTAGGAATGTCCGATGAAGGTGTATGATATGTCAAAACGTTCAAAATTCAGAGAAGTAATTGAAAAAATAAAAAATAACATTAAATTAAATAATTAAATAATTAAAAAAGCAGACAAAAATGAATTTTTTGGGTGTCCAAATACTAAATTGCAATTTTGAGACACTTAGAGGCCTCTTTTGGGAAAAATATTTGGGCAAGTCCCCTTTGGAGACTTATTTAGGCCTTTTCCTCTCAATTTTGAGCGCGTGGCCACCGATTTCGCGTCAATCGGACGTCTCAGTCAAAAGTTATGACCTTCCGAAACTTCTATGCAATTACGAAAAAGTTGCCACGTGGCATACCTAATTTGGCACCTCTTCCACCGAATTATACCCTCCACTCATGCGACGCCACGTTAACCCACGTAATTCGCTGATGTGGCCAGCGAATTACGTGGCGTGTTTGACAAATTATTATTTCTAAAGTGTGGCATTTTGACAATTTTTTTTTGATTTGTGGCACTTTGACCATGTCTCGCAAAATTGCAACTCACAAGTGCCAATAAAAGTTACTTATTACATTACTCTTTACTAAAACACTTAGTAATTAGTATAAAATACTAATAAAAATATCAATAGTAATATGAGATACATCAATTTGGATTTGAACCTCATGTCACCAGCTTTACAAACTATAAATTTGATACAAAACAATCAACGATAAATTTTATTGGTTTGATTTTAGTTAGACATGAACAAATTTAAAAAAATCAAAAATAAAATAATTAGTTCGATTTGAATTATCAAATTCAAATTCATTGTGTTGTACTGAACTAACACCCGCAAACTACTATGATCCCATTAATTATTTCGTTGGTTATTACTTTTAAAATGTCAAATGTATGATAGTATTTGTTGGTACCTGTTTTATTGCGCTGAGCTTGAATTCATCTAAATATCGTATGTTAGCCTTAGACATGGCAACTTGACCCGCATCCGTGGGCATCCGTCCGAACCCGTCCCGATGTCAACGAGGAAAAATCGAGTTGACCGGTTTCGGATTCGGGTTCGGGGGCGGGTGCGGTTTTGGTAATGTTGATAACCGTCCCGCCCCCGCCCCCGCCATGCTATATTTAATTATTTACAAAAATATTTTTATATATTTGGAATATCTTGGGATAAAGGCTTAATTTTATTCAAGAATTAAGAGTATAACTAATTTTATTTTCCAGCAATAAACATCTAATTACAAATTACATACATTTGAGACTTAGCGCGATTAAATTTTATGTTATGATTGTTGTTTAAAATTAATTTTTTAATAATAATTTTTAAGTGTTCGGAGGCGGGGCGGGGACGGAGAAAACCGACCCTCGTCAGGGGCGGGGGCGGGGGCAACTTTTTTAGCCCCGCCAGTTTTCGGGGGCGGAGGCGGAGGCGGTTTTGAGGGGCGGGGGCGGGGGTGGTATAAGTAAAAACCGTCCCCGAGTCACCCCGTTGCCATGTCTAATTAGCCTCTTATGGCTCAGGTTTGTAACATCTTTAAATGTTATTTTTTTCACAAATTTGGAATTATACACAACAAAAGGAAGAAAAAGTTATATGTTTAAAAGATGATAGATTTAAATGCAATATCCAGGAATAAGGAAAATCCACTTGAGGTTGTTTCGGGGAAATTGTATGCACTATTTTTTATTTTATTTTTAATAATATATATATATATATATATATATATGTATAACTATAAACTGTCTTCACACTACCAAAAAAATAACTATCACGAATAGAAAAAAAATCCATCGTGAATATTATTCACACAAATTTATATATATAAATATTACTCTCACGAATTAATTTTTTTTTACTGAAATTAAAATTTCTATATCTTTCATTATTGAAATGTTTGGTTAATTATTATTTTTGAAAACCATTTCAATGGAACAAAACAATTGTCTGATAGAATATTTTTTTAAGATTTTTTTTTAAAAAAACTTATTTCAACTTTAAAATAAAACAACTTTAAGCGTGTGTTTGTTTATGTAAACACACGCATTATGCATTAGATTTATAGAGAAATATCACCTTATAGTGTAATGCACGTCGGAGAAGTAAAATGGAAAACTAAGTACAGTATTTTTTTTTTGTATGCGTTTTTATATTTTATTTTAATTTCCAATTTTTTTTTTTATAATTCATGTTATTTCTCCACTCTTACATATTTTTCCCCCATTCACGCTCTTTAAGATTTTTTTTTTGAAAATTGTTTCATAAAGTAAATTTTAAAAACTAAAAAAATATTGATTTACATAAAAAAAATTAAATACATACATTTATTCTAAAATATTATTATCAATATTTGTAATTATTGTTATTTCATAATGTCATTTTTTAATATTAAAATTACTCAGTTTTTATTTGATACTCTCTCAAATTCAAAATAACTGAAGTTCCCCGTGTTAAAAAATTCACATATTGCATCGATCTAATGAATTTTGAGTATGGTGTCTTCCAATCAATTTGAAATGGAGGGAACATCGACGATATTTTAAAAAAATTGTCATCTTATATATTAATAGTAAAATGTTAAAAATACTTAATTATAAAACTTTGATAAATAACTTTATAGTTGATAAAAAAAATAAAATGAGATTTAACAAGTTATATAAAAGTAAACTTTGAAGAGTATAAAATTTTCCCAAGTCTTCATAAACAAAAGATGAAGACGGTTTGATTACATAAAAAAAGATAAACAAATGCTTCACACAAGAAAGCAAAGCTTTCGTCTCTCAGTGTCAATGGCGGCTCAACAAAGTGCTTTAGCGGTTGCTGTTCTTAATTGTTTTATATATAAGAAACTTAAAGAAAACAAAGCCAAGAGAAAATTAATTTCTAATGTGAGTCACTCCCACCTTATCAGCAAGCAAAAGAGGAGCTAACTGAGAAGGGCAGACATTCCATTGAAGAAGTGATCTGCATGAGCTACTTCATATTTTGCAAGCTAGTCTGCACATGCATTACTTCTAGCATGGTATGACAAAAAGAGATGTTCTAATCACTATTAACAACCCCTCTAATGAGAGAAATCGAAGGATAACGAGGATGTAAATCATCACAACCATTACTAATCAATTCCAATGCAATCTGTGAATCAAATTCACAGTACCATTCTGAATCCATCATCCCAAACCTTGTGAAGCTCATGATAAATTGCCAGCAACTCAGCTTTGAGACTTGTTGTGATGTTGCAATATACCGCCAAGACCTTAGCTTTTAGGATTTTCATTCGAGCTTCCAATCCCACAAAATACAACACATTAGAACGAAAACTTTACATAGAATTCTTTAAGTATATCCAAATTATTAGATAAAATTTTGAATTATGATAAATAAAAACTTTATATGTAAATATATTAATACGTTAAGAACGAGAAAAATATTTCCATCCGAATGAAATTTCAAGTAAAAGTATACAAATTTATAAATTATATAACCAATTATTTATATTTTTTTACTAAGATACAAAACTTCCCATTAAAGTATCAATAACAATTTATAAACAAGATAATTATATTTTGTTATATAAAAACTAAATCTAAACATATTTTTTTTCAGGAGTTACTAATGCAAAAGTAAGCACATGTGGCTAGTTTTTTTTTTCGGAGTTGAATATACTAGTTAAAATACAAGTTGAAGTTAAATATTTTTATATTTTTTTCGGGAATATTTTTTTTTAATTTAACTAAATTTTCAAAAAGAAATATTTCGCGTCAGTTATTTAAACGGTAATAGCATATTGTTTTTGGACACTCTACAACCATAATGTGACTATATACCAAAAATAAAAATAAAAATAAAAATATCGTGACTAAAATTACAATGGTCATTTATAATGTTAAGGATCTGGTAACGTAAAAAAATCAGAATTGTTACCGCAATTTAAAACCTTTGAAGCAACAAGCAATTAGAAGCACGGGTCCTTGTGTTGAAAGAAACAAACAAACGCGGTAGTCACGTGAGTTGCACGCGTGGATGAGAATATAGATAATTTTGTTGTTTTTTATTTTGATAATTTTGTTAAGAAAATAAAAAGGGAGGGGAGAGAAATAAGAATAGCGAGAAGGTGTTGTTGGACGTGTGTTGTTTGGTTTGGGGAGCGAGAAAAGAGGAGGAAACAATGGGCGAGGTATCTGAAACCATGACGAAGAGGAAGAAGAAGGGACGTCCCTCTCTTTTGGATCTTCAAAAGCGATCTCTCAAAAAAGAACTGCAAAACCACCACCAGCGACACAATTCAACCAATTCCCACCACAACAACGTTGTTCCCCACGACGACGACGAGGACGAGCGCAAGGAGAAGAAGCACAAGCTCTTGGTTGGTCTCAATTCCCATCTCCACCACCCAACATTATTGCCCAATTCCCAACCCTTCAATTCCGATCCCAAGAGGCGCAAGATTGTTGACCCTCTCCAAACGGTACGTTTCATTATTACAATCACAATTACCTTCTCTCTACTCTTCTGTTCCGATTTGTGGGGTCTTCATGTTAGAACGCCAATTTTCATTTATTTTATTATTATTATCTTTTGGGAATTCGCGCGTAATATTACTATATATTTTTCTTTTTTTATTTTGCGGTGAACTCGTTGAACTGGGAACCAGTGGGTATGTGTGTTTGTTGGTTTGACCGTTTAGGTTTTCAATTTTCGTGTTATTTATTTTATTTAGGGGAAAATTTTATGTGGGGCACTGACACTGGTGGGTGGTGCTTCTTCTATCTTTTTGGCCCTAATTTTAATCTTTCATTATTGGCTGTACGCCAGATCGAGCCCTTCGTTTCTGCACGGATATGCATAAAAGCTTCAATTTGTCTTATCTCTGAGTATTATAGGGGCTATTCATTTTTTAAAATTTTCTTTTTTATTCTTTTCCCTTCAACACAAGGCTCTATTGTAGCTTGCTCGTGAGGTGCGCTGCGCCTTTTTTTTTTTTTCGATTCTCTTTTTTGAGGACTATTGATAAAAAGTGGATTTTGTGTGTTATAAAATCAGACACACATGTCTTTTTATGGTATTTGATGATGGGGGTGATTTTTGCTTGCAGGATGGGAAGGTTCCGAAAGCGACTGACAGTAAACAACATGGTATGAAATGAAGAGTTTTTTTGTGAATGGTGGTGCAAATGCAATGGCATACATAGTGGGGCTGTGGGGGAATATTAATGGCGATTTTTATATTATGTGTTGACAGGTTCACAGGGAGAGTCCGGTCCCACTACGCCTTTGCCAGACAAAAAGCTCTTGCTGTTTATCCTTGACAGGCTTCAAAAGTGTGTCTCTTGTAGTAGTCTTATTTGTTTCTTTCCTCTTCCTTTTTCTTTTTCCATTTTTTTAAGATGGGTATTTGATGTTCTGTACTGCTCACAACCTTCTTGCAGAAAGGACACACATGGGGTGTTCTCTGAGCCTGTGGATCCAGAAGAGGTGCATTTTTTTTTTTTTTGTGGTACTGCATATGGGATATTAGAGTACTTGCTCTTGAGTTCTCACTATTTGAACGTTCATCTCATAAACTTTGTTTGCTGCAGCTTCCTGATTATCTTGACATCATTAAACACCCGATGGATTTTGGAACTGTCAGGAAGAAATTGGATGGGGGGCTATATACTGACTTGGAACATTTTGAGGTTGGTGCTGCAATTTTCAGAGCAGCTTTCTAGAATATATTTGATTTGTTTCTGGATCGAAGTTGAGTATGACTTTGGAACAAAAGTAGTATAATTTTCAGATAATGTTGCACAGTGCCGATTTCGTGTTTCTTGCTGAGTGACTATCGCTACCACATTTTCTGTCTTCGAGTGTTTATGAACAATCAGCCAAGTGCATGAGCTTATCTCACTCCTGTTTTTGCTTGCTTCATTTATTTGATATCCATGATGAGACCTGGAATGTAACTATAGCATAATGCTTCTGCATTGTGGATAATGTATGCATGGCTGTTATATGAAGCTTGGTAGATTAGATACTAGGATTTTTGGAACTAGTGCTGTTGTGAGATTAATAAAGTTTCTTGTGTGAAACCAACATACGACAAACTGATCGTTTTTAACATTGTTTGTCTCCCGCAAGTTGTATTATTTGAGGACAGTCATTTCTTATATGTCATCTGTTCATTTCAACAAGTCATTCTTGCTGTGTTCATTGTTTGGTCTGAAATCACTATAAACCCAAGCGATGGCTGTTACATGGCATGTTGCCTGTTTTCGATTCACTGATATGTCCAATTTTGGTAAAGTTTACATATTGTAGCAGATCTGCACTATTTAGTCCAACACACCTTTGTGTCAGTTTTTGCTATTGAGTGGAGTTTGGGTTTCATGTACTACTGTTTGATCATTGTGTAAAATATTTCTTGTTAGTCTGATACAAATTTGAAACACACTGTTGCTTCATCCTTGCAGAAAGATGTGTTCTTGATATGCTCTAATGCAATGCAATATAATTCCTCAGATACCATTTACCATCGACAGGTTTGGTGAAGTATTTAATTAAACTAAATTGTTTTCATCCCTTTTTATTGTTTGATTAGTGTCTGTTAGAGGTAAAGATTATACTTTTTCTTAGGCCCGAGCCATGCAAGAGATTGCAAGGAAAGACTTTGAGAATCTTAGACAAGATAGTGATGATGATAGTGAACCACAGCCCAAAATTGTGCAGAGAGGAAGGCCACCAGGCAAGTACTCAAGAAAGTCACTGGGACTGGGTATACCTCCTCCTGAGCGTGTTGGTCCTGAATCTTCTTCTGATGCAACTCTGGCTTCTGGTGGGGATATTGCTAGTGGTTCCAACGGTTATAATCTAAGAAAAGTACCCAGCAAATTTCAGCCCACAGATTCATCTGCGAGGGCCTACAACAGCACTTTTAACAGTGGAGGGTATGTTGGCTGGTCTGAATGGGAGAATGAATTTCCAGGTCAGTATCTATATCCACACTTTCTCATTGTCCCATTCCTTCTGGATTCAACTAGGGACAAATGAACACCTTTGTTTATTGCAATTATTCATTTAATTATGTATTTGTTTGCAGCTTCTGTTGTAAAAGCTGTGCTAAGATATGGAAAGAAGCAGTTTGCGGTTGATGAGACCAGGCGTGATACTTACAAAAATCCAGTGACTTCAGGAAATGAACGGCCGGTGTTGTCCACAGTTGAAGATGAATTCAAGCAACTTCATGCAGTATGAACTTCTATTTTTTCTCTTCAACTCCTTTTCCTGTTTTCTTCAACCAGAAAATGCAAACCTGAAAGCAAGATAGGCAAATCTCTTTTATGAATCATGATACTTTAAAAATCTAATATTGTCTCTACATTGTCGTAAATATCTTATGCTCAATCAGAAGATTCATTGGTTACAAAATTCTGCTTTGCTTTTTTATTTATTTTATATATACCAGGTAGGTGTACACATGAAGCATAGCTATGCAAGAAGTCTAGCCCATTTTGCTGCAGACCTTGGTCCTGTTGTTTGGAAGATTGCTGCAAGTAAAATCAGCAGTGTTTTGCCAGCAGGACATGATTTTGGTCCTGGATGGGTAAGTGAAGATGACGGGTCATCACAGAGACGACACTTTCCAGTTTGTGATGAGGGTAGAACTTCAGACCCTCCTGTACCAGAGGATTATAGAAGTAGATTTTCTTCTCCATCTGGATCGTTCCCCCTTGCAAATAGACCATTCTATCAAAGTGGAGACATGGCTATAAATAATTACCCAAATGAGTTGAATCCAGTAATCAACATTCCTGGTGGGTCTGAATCCATAACTCCTATGAGGATTCAGCAGGAATCCATGGCGCACTCTGATGATTTTGGTTCATGTGATCAGTTAGGTTCTAATTTCCCATCTCAAATGAAGATGGTAAGACTTGCTGATCTAACTGGGACTTCGAGTGCTGGGGTTGCTCCTCAAATGTTTGACATGGATCCCATAAGCAACCGCATTGCGCATACAAATGCTAATTCTTCTCTTAAGGGTCAGAACTTAAGCAAATTAAGTCAATTAGATTCTTGTAATTTATTGGCACGGGAACCTGGATTTGAGCCACAAAGTTGGCCTCAAGGGCTTGCTGGAAAATCATCTTGGCAGGGATTGGAAGTTCCCGCTAAACAGAATTCTTTTGCAGTTGCTAATGACTTAAATGGAAGGATTGGAACTACAAATTCACCTAGTTCCAACGTGGAAGCTGGTTCTCAGTTGCAGCCCAATTTGGCATTACAGCTCTGATGATATATTAATTTTTTTGGATTGAGTCCTCTCATATTGCTTACTAACATGATAATGTCATGTTATAGGAAAGTAAGACACAATTTAATGGACATTTTTTTTTCTTTCTTCAGAAGCATTTAGAAATAGAGCCCTTTCTTCTAAATTTTTTGTCTGTTGACTTCATAATAGAGGTTGGCCGTACCAGTAAGTAAGTATACAGTTGAATTGATATCGGCCAAGTCTTTATGACATACGATTGAGACGTTAAATGTTGAATATTTCTCCTCATTTACTATTGTTTTGGAAAACAATCCTTTTATTGCATAAATCTTCAATTGTATCAAATAATAATAATAATAATAATTATACATCTTTATATATATATATATTGACTATTATTTCATTTGGTATATACATCTATTATTTTTAATTTATCCTCAATTGTTTTTTCATTACTATCTATTTGAAAATATAAAGTAAATAATATTATCTCTCTCAAAATGTGAACATACTTAAAAAATAAAAACTAAATGTAAACATAATCTTTATTATAAAGCAGTGACTCATTTCTTCCTAGTATATAATAAAGATAATACTCACATTTAGTTTTCACTTTTTTAGACATGTTTATCTTTTAATTACTATAAATTACCTATTACTTTCATAAGAAAAAAAACACTACCGATTACTTCATTTTTATTTCATTTATTCTTTAACGGCTGTAAATCACCCATAATTTGTTACATCTGTCCCATTTGTCAACCTGCCTTTATAACTAAATGGGGTACAGCCACAACAAATTGTTAAAAGTGGTGGTTTTTCTTTTCTACAGCTTTATATTCTTGGCAGTTTTTTTTTTCTGAACGGAAAATCAATTATTAAAAAATAGGATTTATAATATAAAAATTGTTAAATAATGTTTTAATAAATTTCAACGATGAGATTAACTTAGAGGTGGTAAAATGGACAACTTGCTAGACACGTTATAATAAGTTGGGTTAAAAAATCTAAATTTCATTTGATCTTCTAAATTCTAAGAAGATCCAGAATGAAACAACTCATTTTTTGTGTTTTCAATCGGTCCCATGTATATATGAGACTAATTTTTACTATTTTCAATACAAACAACTGTAAGCATTTAATCTCTAAAACAATTCTCTCTTTGATGCTTCTAATAGGTCTAAAAAAAACTTACACATTAAAAAACAATATCTTAATACAATTTTTGTTTTTAATTAAAAAGGCTAAAGCAATGGTTCTTCAAGAAGCAACCGGTGCTTCCTTGGCACTGTGGGTGTTGAAGCTGCAACGGGGTGCGCCAGCCAAGCACCGTTGCTTCCGAAGCAGAATTGCTTCTCGTGGCTACAGTTGCTGATGCTCTGATGGGAGTTACTATTCTCATGACATTACTTTTTCAAAAACTTAATGATATAAATTATCATAATGATAACAAATGTTATCTTTTTAAATAGTAATAAAATTGATTGTGATATAAATTAATTTTTAATTAAAATTTGAATTAGTAATAACAAAAGTTATCCTTTCTAATAATAATAAAATTAGTTACGATTTAACTTAGTATCATAAATTAATTTGATTATTATTAATTATGATATAAATTAGCATAATAATCAATTCGATTAATGGTAACTTCTATCGTAGTTAATTTAATTTTAGTTAAAAATAATTATGATACAGATTAATATTAAAAAGGGTAAATCGCATCTGAATAATTTTATTTTAATTTAAAAAATGATAATTTGTATTATCATTAATTTGATTATATTTACCATTAATTACAATTTTTTCATAAAAATTTAACAGTAGAAACATATTTATTTATGTCGTAGAAAAAATATAGAACAGAAATATAATTATATAATTAATGGTTTAGTCATGAGTTTGTAAACATTGCAAAAGTCTTCAACTATTCTATATATACATAGCCCAATAAGTAAAAAGTATAATACATGTCAAACAAATTTAATTAAAGATTCTAAGGTCTCTTAGCACTCTTAAATATATTAACTCAAATAAGAATGCAGATCCTCTCCAGGAGGTTGTCTTCAATCCTCTCTAGCCAACTATTTTGAACCCTTAGATCCATATTAGATGGATAGGATTAAAAGTTGGAGTTATACCCAAAAGGCCATGCAACTTTGAGGCTGATGCTATTTTGTATCCGGACTACTTCCCTATTAACATACTTGTATATATAAATTATATATTAATAAATATTTATTTTTATAATTAAGTTTATCATAAATAAATATTGTTATTCAAGGATTTAAATAAATACAATTAAAAATATAAATTATGTTATAATTAAAGTTTATAATAAATATTTTAAACATGTTAATAATTTATTGACAATAAATAATTTATATTGTGATATAAAATTATTTTTAATAATTAAACAATTATTTTAAAATTATTGAAATTATTAAAATTCAACTTAAAAATAAAGATAAAAAAATAAAATTAAAATATTAATTATACAGATAAAAGTAAAAGAAAAATAATTCCAGATAGTCAAGAATTATTTTTAAAATAATTTTTAAATCAAATTAAATTTCTCAACAACTTATTTATTTCAATTTATCTTTATCAGCTTTAATTCTAATTGAATTTCAATAATTTTTAAAATAATTTTTCAGCAATTAAAAATAATATTGTAGTATAATATTAATTATTTATCTTAATATAATTTATATGTTTGAAAACTATTTATTAAAAATTTAATTATAAAAGTTTAACATTATTAATGAATAACCTCAAATATTAATTAACATATATACGGAAAAGTTATCCAGATATAGAAGTAGTCCCACCCCTGGCACAGTAATAATTGGGTAATTGTGAATTGTCTTTTGAATGTGACTTGAATACAACTTTTAATCTGATCCATTTATATAGATTCAATGTTTAAAATAATCCAGGAGAGGATGGGAGACACTTGGTGCAAGAACAGATCCTTTTTCCTTTGTAGAAAACTTAAACTTTATTTTTCTACCTCTCTGTTTCTCTCTAGCTTTACTTTATTTCTCTACCCTCTTGCTTCATTCCTTGCTTCTCTCCCTCCTTTTCTTTTTGTTATTTTTAGCTGCACTAGCACTGTAAATAGAAGATATATTTTGATACTTTTCTCTCTCTTTACTTGTTGAATAGTATTTTGTGATATCTTAAGGGCATTTTTTCTTAAAATAACTATTTAAGCCCCACCATGCATAAAAAATCCAGCAATATAATCACAAACGATCGAGTAGAAAATAATGATAAACAGCTAATAGCTAGTAAGCAGTATATTTGGAACAAAATTATGGACTCACGCTACAGTAGAGCCAAACCCCAAAAGTTTCTAGAAATAGTGGTAAATACAAAATCAATTAAGTTTAACTACTATAAATAGTGGAGAATTATAAATTCCCTAATATGCTCCAACTTATTTTTCGAATAAAGACATTTAAATATAAATTATTTCACTTTAAAATTAATTATAATTAAAACCAATTTCATTTCAAATTAACTTTGAAAGTTGATTAAAAATACTGTTATATCATGCCCCTTTTTCCATTAGGATTGAGTGTATTCAGAGGTGGATCTACTTTGAAGAGGTTGGGCGCAGCTACCCCACAAGATTGCCATCACTAAGTTATATACTCACCGAGTGTATCATTATTTATGAGTTCTGTTAAATTCTTTTTTCTCTCATTCCAAAATATTATCAAGAGAGGATTCAAATTCAATTACGAAACAAGATATGCTCATCGTTTGTTTTGCGCAAGTCTTACCACAACAACAAACATAAATTCTAATTAGATATATAGGATGTCATAATAATGATGTTTTGGTTTATATTGCCTGTTTGCGATTTATTTGCATGATCTGTGTGATACAAGGACCAGTATTGCTAATTTCCAACGAAGAAAAAAAAGAAAGGAGAAAAAAAAGATATTAACCCACGCACCAATTGAGAGGGAAAGAGCGCATAGAAAAACATCAAATGGTGCAACACGGAGACAAAGTGCTGCATCGTCCAAAATAGAACAATGATGAGACCAATAATTCTTATTCCACGAGTAAAAAAAAAACACCAGAATGGAATGAAAATGTCATACGAAAAATCCACCCGACCACACTAGTTTCTTTTCCTATGTGAATGTAACGTTTAATTTGCTTAGAAACTGATGGAGGTGGTGACTGAAAAGAATATAATCTGTCCCCGCACAAAAAAAAGACACCCTATTATGGTAATTAAACTGTAACACCAATCAAGTAGAAAGCAAAATGAATCAACTTGTTTGCCAAGCCATTCTGTAGCCAGTGGGCGTGACGGAGCCGAACCAAGAACGGGTCAAGGATTTCAAGCGCTGGTCCCTAACCTCACAGAATCTATGGGTCCAATCCTTGGGTTGGATGGCTTGGAACCCCAACCCCGGAGTCCTATCCTTAGAATTAGGGTTAATTTCTTGCTTCCAATCCACAACATACGCAGACACCCTCCTTCGGAACTTACTTTTGAACTCATCCCACGCCTGGTACTTGTAGTGATTCACCAACCCTTCCTCCACGCTCACCTGCTTCGACCTGAACCCCTCCCTTTCCTTCACCTGAAAATGATGTATCACGTTTCTCAAACTGGGGTCCACCGCCTCCACCATCACCACCGACTTGTGCCTCTGTTCCCCCCTCCGACGACACGTGTACCCCTGCGTCACTCCTTCCTCCGGGTGCCTCCGCTGCCCCGATGGCCCGAATTCCACGCACCTCATCCACACTTGCCCCACCCTTGCACTCCTCTTTATTTCCCTCGCCAACAAGCCTTTTAACGAAGGAACACTTTCATGCCCCCATGAGGGAGAAAACACAAACTCGTCAACGTCCACGTACATGATCCAACTGCACAATCCCTTCGACTTCGAGTACACCACACTGTGGGAGAATCCAGCTTCTTGTGTCTTTGGCCAAATCCAAAACAACGTGCTAATGTTGTAACCTTCGGCGCGAAGCTTCACTATCACACTATACAAACCATCATCACTTGCATTGTCGTACAATATGAAATTCTCCACGCCAACTTTTGCATGGTACATAACCCATTCACGTAACACTTTTGCCACGTTGTAAACCATCGTGCACGCGCATAAGAAATGTTTGGGCCGGGCTTCTACGGCTAGACCATTCATCATGGGCTTGGGCTTGGGCTTTTTGGGCCTGGGAATGTAATACGCTACCGACGGGACAATAATGTTTTCTGCAACGATCTCAAGGGAGATTCCGATTCTATTGGGTAAGCCATAATGAGAATCCAAATCTAATTCGGATGGATCTGGGTGGGGGCAACGGAACACTTCTTGGACGGAGCTCGTAACGGCGGCGTTAAGGACTCCGTTACCGAGGTCAAACACGCAACGGAGTTCCTTCGGGGAGCGATCGTTTCCGTTGCGGTGGTTGACCCCTTTGGCGAACACGACGACGTCGTTTTCCGTGGAGAAGGACTCGTACACGAGGAAGTTCCACTTCAGAAGCTCCGGTGCGGGCGACGGGAGCTCGGTCTCCGACGTTGACGTGACCAGCATGGGCTGGGAGAAAATGCGGCGACGGCGAACCGGCTCCGGGAGGTCGCACTTGAAGGTGGTGCGGTTGGTGAAGGGCAGGACGCCGGAGAATTTGGCCGGAGAGGTGGCATTGTTGGGGAACAGGCAGCGGTGCTGGTCGGAGGATAAGGGCGTGTTTGGCGCGACGATGAGGAGAATCTCCCAATCGGGAATGAGAACGGAGACGGTGGATAATGAAGGGTCCTTGATAGAGGACACGCGGCGTGTTTGGCGTGAGAGTTGTTGGTGGTGGTTGTTGTTGTTAGGGGTGGTGCGAAGGACGATGGTGTGTAGTTTTGTGGGGTCGGAGTAGGGGCGCCAAGTGGAGATGGCATTGCGAGAGAGGTAAAGGGAAAACGAAGCGAAGGTGAGAATGGAGAGGAAGGTGGTGCGCGGTCTCCGTTGCATGGTTTCCCCAAGTGAAGTAAACAACGGGGACAAGTTTTTGGGTATGTTTGATTTGCTGATATTGGGAGAATTGGAATAGAAGGGACAAAAATCCCGTTGTGTGAAAAATAAAAGGAAGTTGAAAATGGTGATTATTATTGAAGAATAATAAGAAGGGGAAAGAATCATATTATTATTGATTCATGTGATGTGACTCCGGAGATCAGACTCACTAATGATCAATGAGTGGTGTAATGTAACATAACAAGTTGAGTTGAGAAGGTGACAGTGGGTATGAATGAATCTGGTGCCGTGGGGAGTAAAATTGACAAAAGGATAAGATGTGTTGTGTTGTATTGCAACTTTAATTTTGTGATTCGTTGAGTAAGCGTCTCTGGTTGGTGAGCTTTACGTGCTTGCAACATCTTGGGTTTATTCTTGGATTTGGTAAGGTGTCTTGTGTCTTTAGCTTCGGCACGCACGACGCACTTCTTCCCATGACACGTGGAAGTCACAATGGCCAAACACAAGGTAGTAGTAGTAGTAGTAAACTCAAGGTTTTTTTCACGTCGCGGACTTCTTGCTTCGAGGAATGCGCAAAAATGGCTCTTCGCTGATTTTGACCGTCTTAGAATAGATATTGACGGTGGTAACACTTAATTATTTTGTTATTAAAAAACAGTTTAATTATTCAGATTATCTTTCTAAAAAAATTACTATTCCCTATTTGGGTCCTTGGAGTTCACTTCTGTCAATCTGCCATTAGTTGTGTTGACGATGGTGAATGACTTTTTTCTACCGATGGATCGTAAAAGTTATGAATTATATCATTTCAGTTGTTTTCTACCAATTAATGAATTGATTTTTTTCCGCATGTTTGTCTCTGTCGGTTGGGATTTTTTCTGCCATTACGTATTGGCCCTGCCATCGCTTTGTTGTATTCCACTTTGTTTTATTTTTGTCTTATAAAAATGTGGATTTTATCATTGTTTTATTCCTTAAATTTCAGTTAATTAATTTAAAGGGGTTTTGGAAATCAAATGTGGACATAGATAAAACAAAAGTGATTAAAATGTTCATTAAATGCTGTAAAAAAATTTGGTCAGTAAACATACAAGAATTTGATAAAACCAACGTTATTCTAGTCATTTAGATTTGTTTTTGTTCATAACAAGTTTTTTCTATTAACAAAGGTTAATAAACAAAGTTTCATTCTTAAGGCAAATGCAATCATTTATAACCTTTAAAATATAAATAATGTACTCCTTAATTATAAAAGGAAGCTATTTTCAAAAATAAAAATAAATTATACTTATTTATCTCTGTTTATTTTCCTGAATTATCTCTACTTTGAAGACTATAAAAAAATATTTATTTAAAAATAAATTATGTTCTTATGTTAAAAAATACTTATATACTACTATTATCTACAAAATTATATCTTATTAAATAAAAATATTAGAATATCATCTATATTATAAAAAATTAATTCCAACCGTTTCTTCACGTTGACGAGTGCATTTAATCTACTGTTGGTATTAGTTCCTCTTTTCCAGACAGGTGATCCTATCTATCACCACTAACGACTCGGTTTCGGGTTTGAGAGTTTCTATTCTCGCCTCAGTTTTGCTATTTTATTCCTTATTTTTTTTCAAAACATGTTTAAAAGACACTCTTGCCCTCCCCATTTTTCCTACTTTCCTGTACCCAACTTTCTCATCTTTTGGCCTCACATTTAAAAAAAAAAAAAAAAACACTTGTAGACTTTACGAAATCTTAATTCTGTTTGTGTATAAATACATAGTAAAATTATGATTCTATTTTATATATAAATCTAATTATTTAATTATGATACAAACAAAATTGTGATTGTGAGTTTAGATACAAACAAAATTGTAATTATGAGTTTATATTTTTTAATTATTTAATTATGATATAGTTTATCTTTTTAATATGATTGAATTAATTATAATACAAATTATCATAACGATGAAACACGTTACCTTTTCTGTTAGTAACAAAATTAATTGTAATATAAATTATTTTTAATTAAATTTTGAATTAATGGTGACATGTTATCTTTTTAATTGCAATCAAATTAAGTATGACAGAAATTAGTATCATAATTATTTTTATTATTATTAATAAAGGAAATTCACATAATTGTTAATTCAACTGTTTGTATAAATAGTAATTTCTATATAATTAATTAAATTTTAATTAAAAACTATAACTTATATGATACTGGTTACTATTAAAAATATAAATTGTATTTTTATTAATTTATAAATGATAATCCATATTACCATTAATTTGATTGATTAGAAAAAGTAACTTATATCTATAATTAATTATATTTTTTTAGAAATTGAATAGAATAAAAATATATTTCCATTGTATGAAAGTGATGTGAAAAATATACAATAAAAATACTTTTCTTTTTATAAAATATACAGCGAAAACATAGACAATGCCCATGGACTTTTTTTTAGTACAATGGGCTGTGGCGGTTTGGGCTAGGGAAAGCAGACGATTTTGTGTCACTTTAACTCGGGCTATTTACACCATTTATACTAAATCCTTCCAAACCTAATTCAACCAATTTTTTTATTTTATTTTTTATGAGTGATTCAATCATTCAACCAGATTATTAAGTTGCAACTTGCAATGCACAAGAATTAAAATACAATTTAACCAAATTCATACAAACGATTTTTCTTCTTCTTCGATGACATCAATTAATATTTTACAAATTATCCAAAGTGTAATACATCGCTAAGAGCCTATAAGATTATATGACTACCCGTACAAGATACATGAAAGCCATATTCAAAATGCTTTAGTTTGGTTGGTGGTCGTGTAGCTAAGGCTACATGCTTAAAAAATCCATCACATAAACCATCAAGAGCACGAATTTCACATGGTAGAGAGTATAAAGCTTCAAGTGGTGTGGCTATATAGACCCTTGTTTCATTCAAAGCTTGTAGATGGGAACGTTTCAAACTATAACTTTGTTAGAATTCATGCAATTCATTATAAAAGACACATTAAACATGGAAACTCAACTCAATTAACTACTATGGTATTTCTCCTGAGAGTATATATATTCAACTTAATTCATTATAAAGACATGTTAAACTTAATTTCAAGGATGGAACAACTGAGAAGAAGATTTACCTGAAACTTACTAATGCGACGTAAGTTTACATTTATAAAAATAGTTTATTCCTCCATACATAATGATTAATAAAGGACACTAAATCAAGATATGTGACAGGGGTCAAATTGAATGTGTTTTATGTGATGACTATGCCGACAAGGCTGAAGAATTCTTAAACAACAACCTTCATTCCAAATTTCTTTTCGGAATTCATTGTGCGAAGATTGCCATTTCAATCAGTGATATTTGGTTAGAATAATTATCATTGTCAATTTATTTTACAGCTTAATTAACATATCCAGGACCAAACTATCCGGTTATTGTCTTTCATTACACGGGTGATATAGGTATACAAAGTGTTCCAAGGTTGAGTAATGTGTTATTCATTACCCAAGTACCCGAGCTAAATTCTTTTAAAAATAGTATACTTTATCATTTATAAGCTTTAATATATTGTATACTTCATAGATAATACTACATGTTGTAGATGAAAGTTTACAATTTTAACTTTCAATACTTAATAATTCTATTGCAAATTCGCTATATAATTTTCAGAATCGTTGACAGAAAAGTTATTGTGCAACCACAAATCAACTTTGTCTATCTTAGAAATTTTGATAAAGAAGTAAATCAAACATTCTTGCGAAGCAGAATGTTGTTGATTTGTATCACATGGGATGGGTAGGTCTATTATGTAAAAGATATTCTTTTGCTTATTGATTATTTGGTTTTAATTTAACAAATTACTCATACAAATGTTAATGGTATTAACATTTTGTTAAAAATTATTTTAAAGGGTGGACTCTGTGTAGTACCGACAAATATGTTGGGATTCATTGAAGAAGGTTCTTGGTTTGAAGTGTTATACAAAAACAAGAGAAAAAACACTTCTAATGTCTCTTCATATGAAGTTCTTCCACGGTAGAAGAATATTTTAATGTTCATTACATATAAATTACTATTTAAATTTCTTACATTAAATTCTAACTTTGTGAAACATATACTCTTAAAAGCTTCTACATTAAGGTTCAAGTGTCAGATGGATCAGCTAATGCTGCCTTCAAGCTACCTGATTATGAGGTTGAAAAATTGTTAAAAATTACATGCAAAGAACTTATTTCTACAATAAAGGTATTAATATCCTAAGTATTTGATTCTTAAATACTTATGATGTGGTTTCATATATCTTAAAATCATATTTTACTTTTTTGGGTAAAGGATCCACCTACATATGAGTATCCTCTTCTGCTGAAATCACTGATTGGGAGACAATTGCTATTTGCAGTAGATAGAGGTCCACGATCAAATGTTTTCAATAGTTACATGTGCTTTACTGTCAGTGAAATATGCATAAAAAAGAGTTTTTTGAGGATGTTATTAAATATGTATATATGTGTGATTAAATGAAATTATTAAAAAAAAATGACTACACACGTGTTTTTAAATATTATCAATAGTCTAATTGTGAAAAGAGAAAGTAATTAGATACTTGGATAATATTTAATTATTCTCCAATTAAACAATCGATTAATTGAGTTGTTTGTTGAATTAGCTAGACTGAGCCATTTTTCACTATATTATTATTTTTTGTCTAAAACTATAAATATCTTTTATGAATAATAATGTTACTTGTATTGAAAGTATTTATAATAATATTATATTTTTAATAGGATTAATTTTCTTATACACAATATTTGAAATGTAAAACTTTATTAAAAAAGAAATGATGCATGTAGTAGCTCAACCACCGAACTTTTGGTAATTCACAACACTGTTTTTTGTTTTCAACATAATACACGTATCTTCTGTGAAGAGAACTCTATTTGAATCAGAAAATTTATTCGAGTATTTAACAAAATTAGGTACTCATGACTCAATTTGAAATGAATTTTAAGTATAGAAAAAAAATTCAAATGAGTTTATTTAGACAACAAAAACGATCGATCCTGGAGCTATGCGTTCCGTGATTCATACACTAGTTGCTAACAAATTGTTGTATTCTTTTTATCTAATAAATATTTTAAAAATCGATGGAAAGTGGAAACGGTATTTTTAAAATTGTTTTTCATCATTATTAGAGAAAGAGAGTCACTCTACATTTTTTAAATAATAAAAAATAGAAATTAAATATAGTTAATAAAAAATAAAAATCTAATAATATAAAAGTAATGAAAATTTAAAATTTAAGAAATAATTTAAAGATAAAATTATACAATGAGAATGAATAGTGTTTAGTGAATGATTATCTAATTTAGATTAATGAATAAATTTTAACGTACATAATTAAAAAATATTTTATTAAAATAAAATAAAATAATCTAAAAAATATGAAGAACAAAAACAGATCCATAGAATTATATTTTCTAGTAAAGTTGTATAGGTACCTGTTGTGCCGTTATTAATTAAAAGTTAAAAAATAATAACTTTGGGCAACGGTTGGATGGTGATTGCGGAACAGCGAGGGCAGAAAAGTAAAAGCAAAAAGGAGGCAATGATGGCTGGGACCGTAACGTTTATAAATGCGCATTAGACCGATAGAGAAGGATTGAGAGCGACTCGCAGCAATCACGCAGAGACATTAATGCAACCAAAGTGGAAATCGAATAATAATTCAAAATAAAAAAAGAAAGAAAGACAAGTCCAAGACTTGTAAATATATTTTATTTATTTATATCTTAATACTACAATTTTAAAGAAAAAAAAAAAAAACACAGCACACATCTATCTCTATTCTCTACTAATGTGGACACAGTGAGTGAGTCGGCTAAACCAGTGTTTCAGAACTAACAGACAAAACACAACACAAATGCAGATTGTTCCCTACGCGTCTTAAATTTTATCTTCGAGGTTGCATTTAAATTTTGCGCAACCTTATTATTATTAAATTAAATTAAATTTCTATTGGTCTCATTGATCCCTAGCCTAGAAAGGGGAAATCCAGAAATACTCTGATTGACTTATTTACGGATCTTATCTTTAATTATTGATTTGATTTAATTTAAACGAAATTGAGTTGTCTGTAGCCACGATGAGTTGCTTTTCGTGCTTTGTTTCTCGCCGGAAAGATGTGAGAAGGGTTGAAATTGACAATGGCTCTCGATCTGCTACCGCTACTGCTACTTCTTCTTCTGGTTTGTTCCAAGCCTCAATTTTCTTCTTCTTGTCTTATAATTTTCCGAAACGGCTTCTAACAATGCGTTTTGTTTTATTGCAGAGGGTGAAAGGAAGAGGGAAGCCTCGGAGGGGAAGGGGAAGAAGCGTGTGAGTAGTAGCAGTAACAAAGGAAGTACGGCAGCGGCAAGTTTCGGTTTTCGCGAACTGGCAGAGGCAACGAGGGGTTTCAAGGAAGTGAACTTACTCGGGGAAGGTGGTTTTGGAAGGGTTTACAAGGGTCGTCTTGCAACGGGAGAGGTCAATTTCTATTTATGTATTCAGATCCTTCTCTCTCTGTTTTTTAAAACTGTGATGTGAATTTTTCTGATTTGTTGTTGTTGTTGGTGGTGGTGGTCATCATCACAGTATGTTGCCGTGAAACAATTGTGTCATGATGGTCGGCAAGGTTTTCAGGAGTTTGTGACGGAGGTTCTTATGTTGAGCCTGCTGCACGATTCTAATCTTGTCAAGTTAATTGGCTACTGCACTGATGGAGATCAAAGGCTTTTGGTTTATGAGTATATGCCCATGGGTTCACTTGAAGACCATCTATTTGGTAACCTTATCAAACCTTTAGTGTTCTGTAACTGTTCTTTCACCATTTTTAAGTTGTTTTCTTTTTTTCATTTATTCATTTGTATTTAACCTACATTACAACTTTGACTGCAAGAAGTAATACAAATTTAACGCTTGTTTTCCATTGACGTACACATGTCCTTCTGCTGCATTACTAAGCAGCTTCACGGCTTTTTAATAATTTGACTATAAAACGTCAGCTTATGTGCGTTCAAAATGGCACACCAAACACAGTGTTAAACTGTCTGCATAAGTTCTTCAATTTCTGGACATCCCAGTATCTGTTAATCAAGAGTTGGGCCTTGTACGCATATTTTTAAGTTTTAACCTTAAGTATATATCATTTGTTTTCTGTTGATATTTTGTACCTAAATACCTGCGCATATTAAGTGCAGTATATCTATATAGAGTGAATAGCTTTTGTACACTTTCTTCTTCAATAAAAGATTCCGTGACTTAATATAAACTGACTGGAGCTGGTTAATGGTTTAACTGTGTAATCACGTTGTGCCCATAAACTTAGTTCACTATGGAGAGAAACATTTGCATTCCTTGCTTTCTATGTTTTGTCATTGACTACATCAGAACAGTGTCCCCATTCATTAGTATGCATGCAAATATATGAAGGAGCATAGGCCTCATTATGAAAAAAAGGGTTTTTGCTCCCTCTAAATAAGGGTGAATTTTTTTTTAGAAAAGCATATTCCTTGTTATTTGCTTTCTTCTTTTGGGATTTAACTATGTAGGGGCTCTAAGCAGCTTTTGAGTGTTGTTAAATAGCTGCTATAGCACTATTGCATTGCAGAATTCCTTGGATCTGCAATTGCAACTGTCCACTACTACAGCTGCTATGGGTGTTGTGGTTGTGGCATGTGTCTACACTCTTGTCATCTTTGGTGAGTCACCAGCCAATTGAACCTATGTTGTCAATTGTGCCACTATATTGCAGTGACTAGGGTAGCAGTTGTGAGTTTGGCCTGTGCAATGCAAAAGAGCGTTGCATTGCAGGTTTGGAGAAGCCGGAAAAGTGGTTGTGAATTACCCTCATTTTTTTCCCATTTCCCCTCCTCTTTTTTTGGGTTTTTAAATTTTTATGTCTTTCTGGCACCACTTTTAGTTTAATTAGGTTGACACTGGGACCTTTCGTCTCCCATTTGAATGTGTTCACTCTTCAACAGTTAACAGCTCTTGTCTTCGATTAGAATTAGATTTGAATGTTAGTGACAATGACAACAGATTTTGATTATTAATTATGACTGTCTTTAACTTTGTAATTTTCTATTTTTGAGTATTTATGTGTATGATATAAATTATGTATATTGTTTTCTAGACTTCGCATTAGCGACCATCTCGCTTTTTGCTATCCACTTTAGTGGTTTTGGGGTCCGCTACATGCCACTATATGGGATTTGACTACTTAGAATTGAAATTCTGTGTTAATGTCAATTTCAATTTTATGCATTTTACTTTTATTAGCACACAGTTTTCTTTTTTTATATGTCAACTGCTATACAACTTCCACTATTTGCCTAAGACCTTAGCCACTATATGATATAGCGGATTATTGGGTTCCTTCCATTGTCTCGATCCGCATAACACATCTGGTTTTTCAGTGGGAGTGGTTTTGTGAGTGGGCTATTCTGTACTTGCTAAAAGAGGTCACAACTGTTTTTGTGTAGGCCAAGATGTGGTAAATTTAAGAGAATAAATATTTTGGCCTAAATGTAAAGTTATGAGAAGAACAAGTTAGTTTTGAATAGGTTGCATTATTAGGAATTCCTCTTAGAATATATCCCTAAATTAGTTTCTCCTTTATGTGATTTTTACAGGACCATCTTTTAATGATTAAATATACCAATCATGTTATAACTTCATCTCTCATTTCAGATCCTCACCCAGACAAAGAACCGCTAAGTTGGAGTACTCGAATGAAGATTGCTGTTGGAGCTGCTCGTGGCCTTGAATATCTCCATTGTAAAGCAGATCCACCTGTTATCTACAGGGACTTGAAATCTGCAAACATCTTGTTAGATAATGAATTCAACCCAAAACTGTCAGATTTTGGGCTTGCTAAACTTGGACCTGTTGGAGACAATACCCATGTTTCAACCAGAGTGATGGGAACATATGGTTACTGTGCGCCAGAGTATGCCATGAGTGGCAAATTAACTCTTAAATCTGATATATATAGCTTTGGTGTGGTTTTGTTGGAGTTGATCACTGGACGTAGGGCAATAGATACTAATAGAAGACCAGGAGAGCAAAACTTGGTTTCATGGGTAAATATTTAGTTTGTATCGTTTATTTAAAAAGAAATTCCCCTCTAAGTTTAGTATGTTTGTCTTAGCTTTGCATGTAAGTGATTCCTTTTAGATTTTCATCTTTTCACTAGCATATTGAGATTTCTCATATAAAATTTCATGTGAGGAAGTGTGGAAAAACTAGATGTAGAGCATGTCTCATCTCATTAATCATTATGAAAACTCTAACGTGTGATAGTAAGGCATTTCCTGCCTTCTTCATAAATTATAATAAATGCTTGGGATTCTTTGACATGTCACATGTGTCTTAAGCTTTACTGATGACTTTATCTAAATGAATCTTCCTCGCATATAAGATTACTTATGCTTAGTTTTTTCTTCTTTTTTTTTTGTCCAGTCTCGTCAATTTTTCAGTGACCGGAAAAAGTTTGTACAAATGGTTGACCCTCTATTACACGAAAACTTCCCCGTGCGCTGTTTGCATCAGGCAATGGCTATAACTGCTATGTGTATCCAGGAGCAACCGAAATTCCGTCCACTTATTGGTGATATTGTTGTTGCACTGGAATACCTAGCTTCTCATAGTAATCCCTGAAGTCCATAGACATGGTGGGCGCAGTTCACCACAATAGTCACCTTCAGAAATGGACAGGATTTAATATTCACAGGTATCTGATTCTAGCTTGAGTTCCATTTTGTATGATTTTGGGTGCAGATTTCCTTACCGGTTTGGTCAGTGTAAGCTACCAACTTGGCTATTAAAGTGTTATGTGTTATTGCTTTAATTAACTTATTGCCACAGCAGTAATGAAGATAAACTTCTTGATATAGCAGTAGTAAACATGTGAATTGATTTAATTGCAATGGACATGAGTTTATGCTTGTTTAGGCTTTAAACTTCTACGAGGCACCTATAACACATTTCTTGTCACTTGTTGATTTTGGTGTTTGGTTTTCTCGACATTGATTTTGCAACACCCCAGACTGGAGCTGGAGTGTTATTGAGTGACGATAGCTCTGGTATAAAATGAATGAAAGTTATGTTACATACATACATACATATATATATATATATATATATATATATATATATATATATAGCGGGGATGAGGGTGAGTCCTGTCACAGCGATAAAGTTGTGTTTTGGTGACTTGTTGGTCATGAATTTGAATCCAGAAACAGCCCTTACCTTCGCATAGCGAGGAGCCTCTGAACAATTGGATACATAATTTTTTTTATATATGTAACGGGGATAGATTGTGCTTATTCAGTACTTTTTGTTTACGCTCGGGTCTTGTTTTAAGGATACATTAGTGGCAACATGGGTGTTAGCTTGTACCTATTCTTGTGGTGATTCTTTGTTGGGCTTTAGAGCATTTTTGGAATATGATCCTGCATTCAGTGACACGGAACAGCGAGTTTCCTTGTCGTGTGAAACAAAGATAACAGAGTGGTGTATTTCCACAAGTGTAGCTTTTTGTTATAAAGTACTGTTATTTGATATTTACACAGCTCACTTATAAAAATTATAAAATACACCATTTTGTACAGGCTTATAGAGAGGTTGTTGCAATATATGCTAAAACCAACAGCTTTCATAAAGATGGATTTTCTTGTGTAGGCAAGCAATTGTTACTCTTCAATGTGCAACAACACATAATTGCTGTATTCCCCAATTTCCTTGTCCTTTCTATTATCTTTCTCTCTCTCTCTCTCTCCACCACTGAGTGGTAAGGATTATACTTGTAGTACGTAATGTAATTATGTGTTTTCTCATCTTAAGCAGGGGTTTATTCATTAAGGCGTTATTCTGGAAAATTTTCTTTACAAGTACTTTTTAAGAGAAAAAAATTATAAAAGATAAAATGAATTGAGTCTTTATAAGCTAAAATTAATTTATACACTTAATCTTAATAAAATCGTTAATCTATTTTCCCCAAAAGTTTAGACATAAGTTGGTTTTAACTTAGTCTTTATAAGTATTTATGAAAAAAATAATTATTAATTAAAATCCTTAACTCACTTGACAGCAAAACTCGTAGTTTCATATCAAATGTCTGTACCAATTAATGAGGTTGGCTAATTTGCCACCATTTATTCCTCATTGCGAAGCCTTCAGAACTTGTACATTCTTTGAAGGTAAATGGTGAAATTCATCCATGAAAGTGGAAAGTGTTAACAAATTAGTTACTTGAAAAATGAAAAATTAAAATTCAGTTCATCAATATACAAAAAATGTGATAAATTGATTCTATAGATAATTTAATGACAAGTTTGTTCCTAAATATTATAATTTACTATACCTACGAATTCCATTGGACCCAAAAATTATTCATTGGAAGAATCATTTGAGTCTTGCAATATCAATAGGTTGATTGTTCCGCTTATATCTTTCAAAAGAAAAAAAGATCTTTGAGAGCTATTTCCTGAATCCGAAAGAGAGTATTATAATGTCAAATTAGTCTTCGAAAAATATAATTTATTGTTAAATTAGTCTTTGAACATTATATCTTAGCAATTAGATTAATTTATTACACTTTTTATATATTCAAAAATTAAATTTATATTTCTTAATTTTTAGGAATGAATTTATCATCCCATCACATTTTTTGAGATGAATTTAATTATTTATCCTTAAATGTGAAACCTCCGAATAATTTACGAGCTATTGAGGTCATCAGCATCTTCACATGGCTAACGTGAGCACAAGACCCGTCATCCAATTTTTAGTTGAATGACAAATAAGCCCATCAACCCTGCCATACTAGGACTATCATATCATGGCTAAAACTTTCTGCACCTACATATTTTGTTTGCTGCACTCTATTACACTCCTAAAAGTTCAATTCAGAATGTAATTTACATTTTAGATTGAGCTTTCGGCAATATAACACGATGCAGGAAGCAACAGTCTCATCATATTTCTGATCAGAAAATCTTTTGAAGCTGCGTCTACAACTTCCCAAGGTGTAGTCCAATCTACAACTTCACAACGTGTAGTCCAAATCTGGTGACTGCAAAGTTTTAAAAATGCGTTTATAATTTTTATTTAGTAGGAAAAAAATAATGAATTTTAAATTGAAGAAAAAATAGGAATTTTTTTAATTTTTATTTTTAAAGGTGGTATTTTTTGAAAATTACTCGGAATATTAATTTGACGAAAACAGATGAAAGAAACTAAAGTAACCTGAAGAATGACAATGGTTATGTTTGAATTATCTAAATAAGATCAAATAAACTTGATAGAATTTATTGTAGTTTTTTTATAAAAAAAATATTTGACTCAACTAGGTCTCTAAAATAAAGAAAATTACTAAACAATCATAAATAGACATTTTCATTTGTCATTCATTTTCTTTTTAGATCTTTAGACAATCAGTCTTTAAAAAAAGGTAAATCTATACCAATTTAGTCCTTAAAAGAGTTATTTTTTACCTGAATTGATTTCTGGAAATATTAACTAAAATAGATGAAGGGTTAAGGTGCTTACATTTGTAATATTAAAGATTATTCAGCGACTTTTTTTCTTTAAAATTAAATTATGTCATATAATTTCTTTTGAGGAATGAATAAGTATATGCACTAAAATAAATTAAAATGAAATAAATGAAATTTAAAATCGAGTTATTTTTGTTCAACTTACTACAATCTGCTCTGAAGATTACTGTTACGGTGACAAAGAACATGGGTGCTATATTTTCTCCTGCTTGGTGCGTATATATTTTAGCATCAAGAAAGCATGCAACGGACACGGGAGAAACTTTGCCTGGCGTGTCTTTTTGTTTCTTAGCAATATTAGCAGCACAATTCTCTTGACTTGATTGCTGTGAAAGCGATGCTGGGTTTGATTATTTGAAAAATGAAAATAGTATAATTATTTTACAGTTTTCTTAGTTTAAAATTTTACTAAACTTACTACCAAGTCTCCCACACTTTTCACTGATAGATTAGCAATTTTATTAAAATTGTCAATGTGAACCGAACTTTTTTTTTAGATGTTAATTGTTAGATTTTGTTAGGAAAATGGGATCCATAATTTTTTTTACCATCCAATTAACTTTATATTTCCGGGGAAATTAAACTCAACAAAATGAAGAAAAAAGATATTGTGATCGAATTCCAAATGGACGAGTTGTTGTCAAATAGTAATGTGACTGCACTGACTATTGAAAGCCGCCGACCAACTTAGAAGAAAAGTTGCTTCCATTCACTATCTCCAAAGTCAGCTAACAGATTACACAAATGAAGTAACTTGAAGCGTTCCCACCAATTCAATGATAACGCGTATTTGCGTAAGTTCCGTGTCCTTCACATTTATTCTGTTTTTTTCTCTCCCAATTTCCAAGTTTTTCTGTATAGCTAAAAGGGCACTTTTCTTTGCATTGAGTTTAGAAGGTATACTTTATAAAGATTCTAAACTCTTTCTTTTTTTTTTTTGAAAAATTACATTGATTTTCTTTTGAAATTAGTTTTATTAACTTAATAATTATCTTATTTATCCTGCTAACCATAGGCAGATGTACGTGTAAGGTTAGGAGGGCAGTGCCTCCTTTAAATTTTGAAAGTAAATTATGAATATGTCTCTGGTTTTAAATTTTTTAACACAAATATCCTTTTATTTTTTCTGCAGCAAAACACATTCTTTTTTTTTTCTGCAACAAAATGTTGTAAATAGATATATTTTAGATTTTATCTTTAGTTATCTTTAGTTGTTATCTTTAATTGATAGTTATTATCTTTAGCTATCTTTATCTTCAGTTGATATCTTTAGATAGAGACCTCTTGTATTACTTTAATTGATAATTATTATCTTTAGCTATTATCTTTCATTATTATCTTTAGTTATCTTTATCTTTAGTTGATCTCTTTAAATAGAGACCTCTTGTGTTACTGTGATACACAATTTAAATTTTACATATTCCTATTTTCAAATCAAAATGTGTTCCTTCTCCCTGATACGGTAGTGCCCTAGCAGACCCTACAAGACCGAGAGAAACCACAGTATTTTTCTAGATATGTATTTGAATTTTTGAGTGCCCCCTCTTGATTTATTTTCTGGATTCACCCCTGTCACTAACATCAATTTAGTGACAGGGTTTTGGATAGCTTACACATGATACTAAGTGTAAATCTTGTTGTTATTGTAGATAAAAAATATAATCCTTTTATTTCAAAAGTTGCACTTAGCTTGTCTTTGTCAAGATTCAATAATCATTAGTTCATTACGCTTTAAGTTAGGTGGCCGAAATTATGTTCATTTCCCTTGAAGAAAGATGACAAGTACTTTCAAAATAAGAAAAGTTTTGTGCAATTAAGTCAAATCTTAAAAGATATCAATGCAATTTTTCTTTTTTGTTAATTTTCATGCTATAGCAGAGATTGGACTTGATCTTCAGGTATAAGTGTTGAGTGAGTACTACTAAGATGCCACCTTTTGGTAATGTCAATGTAGCCCACACTTGAAGGATGGTAGGAGAGCAACAGTTCTTACAACAAACGTAAGCTAGTATATATGTAAGAAATCTCATCCAAAGAATTTTGATAGCTTGGTAAAATTTTGAGGATATCGTACAAGGTCTTCAGTATTTCTATGCTTGAGTTGGTTTATTTCTTTCTTGTTTAAAAAAAAAAATCTCAGTTTTTAAAGTAACATTTTGGATCCAACACATCTACTTATTTTGATAAAATAGTTGTTTTAGTCTAACACGTAGGTATATTTGGATTATTATATTATTAATTCTTTCTAAATATACGATTATTAAATAAATTTAAATTTTATACGAATTATAGATTAAGTAAGATGGAGTAAAATGCATTTTAGGTGACTTAAGATGCAAATTATATTATCACTTTGGCAAAATAATTTTTTTTGTTTAGACAATTCACAAATTAGGTTTTAAAATGGTTTAAAATTAGATAGATTTTACATGTTTAAAAAATATTTTTCTGTTTTTTATTTTATAAAAAAACCTGTTAAATGTGAGTTGACCCATAAACCCATAGACTATGTAAGACAGGTGTGATAACTAGCTAAAAGTAAGCTTGTTTAGAATAGGCTACCTTGGATTGACTTAGCGGATTTCATAGGTTGTGGGCTTTGCGGGTAAACTTGATCTCGTGCCCAGCTCTAGTTAGTATACATGAAATATAGGAAAATTACATTATTTAGACGCTTCAAGAATCAAGAGAAGGTTGGCTTTAAAACAAATGTTAAGGCAACAAGTGTCCATCCTACTTAGCAAGAACTGTTCAACTTAGGTACAACACCTGAGACTTTGTTAGGGGTCACAAAATAAGTTCACTCATCCTACTCTACTCCGCCACCAACTTGTTAAAAATAGGCGAATTCATTTCACCCCACATTTCTTATATGGATTCAAAGTGTCAAACTGTCTCATTTTTGTCGGATTGATCTATTGAGCCATCAAAAATAAAATATTAAGAAAAAATAAATTATAATATATTTTAATTAATTTTATCTTTTATAAATATTAAATATTAAATACTTACTAAAATATTAAATGTATTATCTTAAATTTTCAATAATAATTTATTTAGACAAAAATAAACTAATTAAAAATTAAAAAATATATGTATAAAATATCAAAATAAATAACAAATTATTTTTTAATAAAAAACAAGTTGACATATTGTTTTGTTTTACTTTTCTCTTAACACATTTTTTAGTAAGCTGAAACAGAGTGGGTTGAAGGATTAAGAACCCCAACCTGACTCGTAAAAAAATCATTTTATCACCCCTATTACATGATAGTGATTTTAATTTTTCATGAATTTTCCATTTATCACTTAATAATGGAACTTTGCTTATTTCATTTTTTGAAAATCAGCTAATCAAATGATATTTATGTTCCAATTTTCTCTCTTCTTTTCTCTCTCCCTCTTAATCACACTTTTCATTATTATAATGATTCATTTCCTATTAGTATCAATGACAAAAGTCAAATCTTAGATATATGAATGGCCTTCCTTTCCCATAGAAGGAAATGTTATGCCATATATAATAATAAAAAATTAATTAAATTAGTCAAATTTGACCAAAATAGAGGCAATTAAAAAGGCTAAATAAGTAAATATATAATGAACTGTCATGCGCAACAATTTAATTGACTTGACTTGATTTGTCTCATTTGTTTTGTCATCGAAATATTAAAAGTGTATTTAGTAAATTAATTAAAGGGTAAAGTCTCACATTCATTAATATTATAATTAAGCTGATTTTTTTTCCATGTTAAGATCATACATTCACACACACCATATCTATATAATATGCTACTTGTGATTTTTTTATATATATAATAATTAATGGTAACACATCGAAAACAAATCAAAAGTATGCTGACCTTTCAGAACGAGAAGGATCTTTTGTTTCTTAACGAAGATTACATTCATTAGGCACTTTTAGTCAAATTTTAACGTCAAATGTTTAAATTGCTTCAAGTTGACACCCGGATCTTTTATGACGCATAAACCCAAAATCATAGCACGGTTTGTTTCAGGGTTTTTACTTTTATATTTTCAGGAATGTTGATGTAAGTATCACTTTCGTAAGAGTTTTAACGGTGAGATAGGTTATAAGAGAATTGGATAAAAGTTAGATGAAATGTGAATTTGATATTGTTTTTTCTTTTTTCTTTTTTTTTTATCTTGTGTTTCATTATCACTAAATAACAAAATTATATAGATACTATATTATATGTTTAAAATGCGTAAAATAATAAACAAATGTTATAAAAATTATATTTAAATAACATGATTATTTTTTGACAAAATTATATATATAATTTTAAAATGAACTTTAATATGATTTTTTGAATTTTTATATTTATTTTAAATTATGTGACCACAGGGTTGATTTAGTAATAAAAAAAAAGGTATGAACGATGGCAAATGCAATTCGTGAACTTTCATGTGATGGTGACCCTACTAGTAATGAGATTGAAATCTCATACTCCGTTGAAAACCAAGTTCGAGCTCTAATGCATCTAGCTCTACGACCAACAGTATTTAGTTAATAAATGCATGTCAACTTTTTATTGAATGACACTACTATAAAAAGTTTTTACATTTGTCAATTTATAAACTATTTGCTCTGATATCCAATAACCCCATTATTAGTTATGATTAATTATTAAGTTTAATTTATTTATTTATTTTGGAATGAAATTATTTAAACAAATCTATACTCCTCTAAAAAAAACAGTAGAAACATTTTTTTTCTTCTTTGGATTGCTAATACATATCTATTTTTTATATATTAATATTGTTATTTTTTTCGTGTAAAAGCCTTGGTCTCGAACGAATATACACATTGGAACTGACCAGAACAATCGGTGGATCCCATTCAACACTCATAATATATATTTGTTTTTCTTTTTTCCACCAATTCATGTATTTACACTGAAATTGGCAACATAGTAGTCTCCGAGTCTTTTCTTTTCGTCAATTAGTCTTCGAGTTATATAACCGCATTATTTATTCAAAAGAGAGCGTGAGGAATTATCTTTAAAACATGTTAGAAAAATAATAAGAAATTTATGTAAATGCTTTTGAGACATTCTCATAAAAAAATTAATATAGTTTATCTTAATTCTTAACAAATTTTATTATTTATCTTGAATTAATATCTTTAAAATATACTTCCTTATTCAGACGTTTTATCAAAGATCTAAATAAGGGGCACCCACCGACCCCTCCCAATGAATGCATCATTTTCTGTTTACTGGCCCAATGTTCATTGCATGGCTTGGCTATGTTTCTTACATTGACTTTCTTCTTCTTTCTTTAGACGAACTTTCTTCTTTTTCTAAGTTCTAACGTTTGTGAAAATGAAAAAACTGCCATCTGAGCCTCATTCGCCCAACTTGTTGATCGTAACGAGACGTGATGATGACGAAATCACAGGACTTTTTCCGACTAAAATTCTCCTCTAATGTATGAAAATGTCCGAGACATAAAAGCAAAATCAACCACAGCTCCACGTTTAGCACATACTTTCTCCCATCTGAAATATAAATAAATTTTAAATTAGTTATACGTTATTTAATGAGATTTTATCTGAAGATATTTTTCATTTAATAAGATGAAAAAACTTTTTTATACTTGATATTAAGTTTCAATAGAATAATAATTTAGAAACACTTTTAATTGAAAATAATAATTTAATTAACTAATTTTTAAAAAATATAAAATATTTATTTATTTACTTATAATTGAACCAGAAGCGAGTACTCGTAAACAAAGTTCGTTTTCCCTCTAAGATATTCGTTATTATTTAATACAAAAAATACTATCAAAATAAAATCTAGTATAATAACGATACTTATTAAACTACTCCCTTAATTTCTCTTGTGATTGATGTTTTAGTAAATTTTTGTTTCATTTTAATTGTCATTTTATAAAAAATAATGAATAATTAAATATGTTTTTTAAATTCATGCTGTATTTATTGAACATTGTGAGAGAAATTAATTAGTATGAAATATAAACAGAATAATAAAAACATTGAACAGTTTTGATAAAAATTAAAATATTAATTATATTCTTTATTCTTGCATTACAATCTTAAAAAATTATATTATCAATAATGAATAAAAAATAAACACCAAACATGGTGCTTCTTAAGGTATTACATCCATGAGTGCAGTTCATAATATTGCATTCAGACATGGTATAGGTTCCACTTTTCACTCATAGAATGAGGGTCTGAATCTAACCATTTTAGCTCTGCACCATTCCCTCTCGCATGTTGAGAGGTTCAACGAACTATTAATTTTTAGATGGCTGCTGTAGTATACTAGTATGATATTACCAGTACAATTTTAAATTTAAAATATATATGTAGACGGAAAATATCACCATTACAATTTTTAGCTTCTACATAGCAGGTTTTGATTTTATTTCCGTTTCTTTAAATTAGATGAGCACCACAAACTTGAAACTTAAAAACTTATAGTAAAAAAAACTTGAAACTTGAAAGCTGTGTAGCCCAAAAAAAAATGTTGAAAGAAATTGTGCCGAAAAGGTTTTTAAAAGCAAGAGTGCTACTTATTTATCTTCGCTAATATGTGACCAATATACAATAGTTATTATATTCATGTGTTCGCCATACGTTATTAATTGGTTTCGTTTACAAAGTAGAAGTGTTTGTTGATTTAGTCCATGTCCAAGAATGAGACTACATAATAATTAGCTAGAAATTACGAATTCTTTGTAGAATTTGTCTTCGCACAGAGTTGTTTCCTCTTGTCTGCAACTACTCAAGACATCAACGTGTGAATATTGTTCAGTGTTAACGTTGACCTTGATGGCAAGCGTAGTCCACTTTGCATTGCAAAATCTTCTTGGAGGAGGACCATGTCGGATTCTGATATCTTAGCCCCAGAGGCTCTATACCGTGAGGTTTAATTTGGAAAAATGGGAACTCAAATGTTTCATATTTCACAAATCTGCATTGCAACCAAATTTCCAAGGCACACGTAGAAAAACAAAAAGTTAACCAGTAAACAAAGAAAGTGTGGGACTAGCTATCTAAGAATATATAATTTCCGATCCGTATAAACTATTTTAATTACAAGCAAGTCAATACTCGAGAGACAACAACACGCATACAAATTAGGAAAAAGTCAAGAAGTACTTATTCTTCCTTTTAATTGCCTAATTAAATCTCTCTGCCACGGCTCTTTCTTTTCAATTTCTCCTCTCTTTCGTGGAACGCCCTCACCCATATATTATATCATAACACACACAACCTTGTCAACTTCATTTTTCAATCACATAGACTTGTTCAGTTGCTGCCATAGTTTTAGTATCATCATGGGAAACTGTTTCAGAAAGGCAGGTGATGACAACAAGATTCACAAGAATGAGTATAAGACTCCCACCACCAATAATCCACGCCCTTCTCCCCCAGGTACACACATGATTATGATTGGATGTATACAATTAAATGTGTTTGCATCATTTACATAAAATAAATTAACCCCTTAATTTTTTTCCTTGCTAGCTACATAGTTTCATGTTCTTTTAGTATGAATTAAATGTTCAATCCATATATATGGGAAATGAAATCATTAATAGATTGATTAAAATGCAGAGAGATTGGTGAAGGAAACGGTGGAAGAAAGAGGTGAGCGTCCACAAAACAACAGCGTTCCAAAGCTTATAAAGTACACGCTCGATGAGTTGAAAAGTGCGACCAGAAACTTCAGACCAGACACGGTCCTAGGCGAGGGTGGTTTTGGACGTGTTTTCAAAGGGTGGATTGATAAGAACACCTTCAAGCCCTCAAGAGTTGGTGTTGGAATCCCCGTGGCTGTGAAGAAGTCTAACCCTGATAGCCTCCAGGGTCTAGAAGAATGGCAGGTATGTATGTTCCTTTTTGATTCCTCAATATTCCCATCACAGTGATTCAATTTCGCTACCTTCAATGTATTTGTGTTTGTCCGTGCGCGCCAAAAGGACAAATTAAAGTCTTTACTATTGATGATTGTGGCGTACACTAAGCTAATCTTTATGCCTTTTTAACTAATTTCAATTTCCATTCCATATATAGTTTTCATCTAAGCCATCCTATTAACAATGATCAGAAGATTCCTTGCTGAATGCTGAGTTTAGTATATAAAAGAAGATACATAACCTATCAAACGGCGCCGATTACTAAATTTTTTAGTGTCTCCACTTAATTCCAAAAGTTCATATTGGACAAAAATCGCCGGTTTCCCTTACTTTCCTCGATCATTGTTAGTGTTACATTTGTCACATTGGTGTGTGGATAGAGTATTGATGAACACCCCTTAGCATCCAAATCTCATCCTTCCCATCGTACATAAAAAAAAAAAAATGTTAAACAATGATATAGCAAAAAATAAAGAGACAATTTTGGGAGCAATTTTTTCATGTGAGCAAAATCTATGTATGAATACCAACAAAGTTGAGTCTAATGAAAAAGAGTTAATTCATCCTAATGTAGTGAACTAATCTTTCAATTTCTACTGGGAGAGGTATCGATCCATGTATATTTGATTGTGTTTTAAATAAGATTGTTTCTAAAGTAAACTATATTTAA